>JAEBDU010013228.1:158088-215445 GCA_016802625.1 Heliconius numata
CTTTCGCGCATGCGCTGCTTTAATGGTAAGTACTACATGAAAATAATGTACTGGAGTATTGTTCCTCTTAATAAGATCTACAAAAAAGTCCGCGATAGCATATTTTTATCTTTTAAGAATAACGTGCAGTGATCATATTTCTGTCTAAAAATAGTAATTTCAATATATTTTTTATTGTGAGGGATATTTTTCCATAATGGTATTAATCCTTATCCTTTAAAATACTTTATTAATTTTCTACATTAAACGAAGATAAAATTTGCTTTTTACACTATTTCGAAATTGCGAATAGTTTTAGAGAAAAACGCATTTAATTGTTGACACATCCCGCCGTTGACTCATCAGCTGTGCCGACTCAAGTTTTACTTATCCCTTACTCTCAGCATATAAATAAGTATAATAGTTACGTTGGCCATTTAATGTAGATCAAAACTGTCTTTTACTGTTTTTTTCATTTTAATAAGTACTTTAGAAGTTGTTACAATATCAAAACATCCTTGCTGCGAAACGCGCCCCGCGACGTTTTGCTTATACAAGCGCGTCATGAGCAGTCATCGGTGGTTCAGTAGTAGAATGCTCGCCTCGAAACTACGAAAATGCGGGTTGCATTAGAGTTTAATTAATTTTCACATTATCTTAAGTGCTTTGCAAACGTACATTATATGAATAATCCAGTAGTAAAAGCGGGCGAAGCCGCAAGGGGGTCGCTAGTACTTTATAAAAAAATATATACATCTCGATGGATCTTCTTAGCAGAACTGACTGTTGAGCCGGTTAGTCGATTTTGTAGAGAATACAAAAATATTCTTAATTTTCTAAATTAATTCACTTGTTAAAGCCTTTCTGAATGCAGAATATCTAATTTTAATTTTCATTATCCTAAATGAATATCGAGTCGAGACCGCAAAATGATCAAATATTTAGCAAATATTCTACAATAGTATTTATACCTAATATGAATATGTGTTTCTGTGTTACTTGAAAACAAGTGTTCCGTAAAATCAAAGCGAAGCGTATAATTAAGTTAAATTAAATTATTGCACCTCGAATGTGCGGAAAATCGTATATACCTATATGATATATATGTACTAAGTATTTATTAAAATCACAAACGAATTAATTATAATAATTTAATTATACGATTTCAATGAGAAACGTGGCTTAGCAGTGTATAATTTAAATTATTTTGGTTTTTTTTTAAACCTATATACATACTCGTATATTAATCTTATTTTTTTAGTAATGTCATACGTTCAACCGTTCAACGTACGAGATAGCTTAGAGAACGGTCTTCGGACGGACGGAGGCTTACAAGAGGCGCGGGTTCAAATGCCGCTACATTCAAATTTTCATACGTTTTAAAACAAATGTATCTTATAAGTTTTTATATGAAAAAAAATATTTTAAAAATAGTTCTGTCAATCAATGTCTAATATCTCGATAATTGTGCAGTGAATTGAGGACGGAGACGTAGAAATTAAGTTCTGCCTATCTTGCTAAATGCAGGATACGCGTGTAGAATTCAGAGTATAATATAAATATAGTGATTTATACAAGAAATGTTTTTGCTAAGTTGAAGCAAGCCGGCGTATAAAATTTCGTATACAAATCATATAAAATAGAAAATAATTTCTATTATTTATTAAGCAAAGAAATACCTCTTGTAAATGACGAATAATAATAACCTAGAACTAAAACTACCTTTAATAAATCTGTCATCAAAATCTCCACAGCTTGAGAAAAATCAGCCAAATGCATTAACAGTATCGGTGTGCCATCGAAAAATAACGGAATCGAATAAAAAACAACGGTACCTGCACAAAATGGTGCATATTGACTGGCAGACTGAAAAATGGAATGGCAGTGGTAACCACATACCAAGGATTGGAATATAAAATAAAAAAAACCTGCCCTTTTGCAGATATCTGGAATAGCAATCTGCTGATATTTTGCAAGGGAACCCGTTTGCAAAATATCAGCCGCCAAGTATTTTACTTGAGTGTTGAGCGGCGTAACTGAACGCCGCGCTGTGTCTCGTTACATTACTTCTTAAGTATTTTCCTTTTGTTTTACCTATTCCTGGTAAAATCTAATATTCTGTATATAATTCCTTACATATAGGTGTTCATATATTATTATATATTCATATATCCATTGATCAATTCACACAGCAATTAGCGATTCAATTTCAATAGAATACTATATTATATTAAACAGGTTATAACTGATTTACAATTTGCATAACGTAATATTGTAAAACAATAGCTCATGTTGCTATTTAAATAGGTATATTAAATAATAATAATAATAAGTAATAGAAGTTTAAAAATTGTGGGTTTTATGACTGAATAATTGGAATGTATTTAGTTTTAGTGTATATAAATATAAATAAATATTTTTATCACTTCATTTACATGTCTAAAATACTCACACTATTCCTATATATCTTATAAAACAAAGTCGCTTTTCGTGTATGTCTGAACTTTCTAACTCTTCTTCTTCTAAACCACCCAACAGATTTTGATGCGGTTTTCACCATTAGGTCGAGTATTTCTCAGGGAAGGTTTATATATAGTTTATTATTAGTACATTCTTATGTAAATTAACATAAATACGAAAAATGTGTATAAAGTGCTACCCGTTGAGACACTTTCGCGCATGCGCTGCTTTGATGGTAAGTAATACATGAAAATAATGTACTGGAGTATTGTTCCTCTTAATAAGATCTACAAAAAAGTCCGCGACAGCATATTCGTATCTTTTAAGAATAACGTGTAGTGATCATATTTCTGTCTAAAAATAGTAATTTCAATATATTTTTTATTGTGAGGGATATTTTTTCATAACGGTATTAATCCTTATCCTTTAAAATACTTTATTAATTTTCTACGTTAAACGAAGATAAAATTTGCTTTTTACACTATTTCGAAATTGCGAATAGTTTTAGAGAAAAACGCATTTAATTGTTGACACATCACGCCGTTGACACTGCAGCTGTATCGACTCAAGTTTTAATTATCCCTTATTCTCAGCATATAAATAAGTATATTAGTTACGTTGGCCATTTAATGTAGATCAAAACAGTCTTTTACTGTTTTTCAATTTAATAAGTGCTTTAGAAGTTGTTACAATATCAAAAAATCCTTGCTGCGAAACGGCTCGCCACTCGCCATGCGTCCCTGCGCGCCCCGCGACGTTTTGCTTATACAAGCGCGTCCGCCGCGCCCGCCTGCCTTACACGCATCGGTGGTTCAGTGGTAGAATGCTCGCCTGCCACGCTGGCGGCCCGGGTTCGATTCCCGGCCGATTCATTCTATTTAATTTTCCTCACAGGCAGCCACGTCGTGCTTGCTTTTCATCAGGGACAGAATACCCTCTTCAGCATTAACCACAAGCTCGAAAAAAAAAACCCGCCTGCCTTTATAGCAACGAAGATTTAGATGCATTTGCACTTATTGGATAATTGGAGTTGAATGTATTATTTCAGCGCGATATATTTGGTTTCATATTTTTTGTAGTAGTTATTAGTAGGTAGATTTTTGTTTATAATTTCTTCCGTTTAAAAATAGTCATTTAACTATCTAAAAATAGTCATTTAAATATATTTTAATAAGTACTTGAAAAGATTAGTAGCACAGATTTAAAATTACGGTACCTACTAAAAAATCCTTGCTGTGGAAAACAATTGGAAAATCCTTATTGAAACTACGAAAATGCGTGTTGCATTATGGTTTAATTAATTTTCACATCATCTTAAGTGCTTTACAAACACACATTATATGAATAATCCAGTAGTAAAAGCGGGCGAAGACGCAAGGGGGTCGCTAGTTTAAGAATAATTTCGTTTACATTTATGGGACATATTCCTAAAATACTCCCTTCCAATTAAAGCATTTCCATAACCCACTTACCGCCGAACTCTGGAGACGAAAAAAATATGTATTTCATTGGATACAATTATACCTAACTAATAAAAAATATTAATACAATCACGTAAAGAATTACTTAAGAACTTAATGGAAGTACATTCCATTATTAAGATTGAATGTAATAGAAATAATTGTTCTACTGATTAAATAATAAATGCAAATATATAAAAACAATGTCATAAATTTAATTTCTTAGCACGATATTCTTTCTTAGCTTCTCACGCTTTATATTTTTTTTTGCTATACCTAGGAAGGCAGGCAGAGAGAACTTACTGCTCCTCTTAAACCTGAGATCGATCTTGAGATGCTTTTTTCATTCGTATATAACCATATGATTTATATATTATCTCAGACTTAACAGCGACTTATACATACAGGCCTAAGTTCATATTCATAAATCTGGTTTCAAAATCTTACCAACAATTAAAGGGCCCGATAGTCTTGCTGTTGGTTGTATACATATACATTTAATAGCAACAGTTTTTTAGTCAGTCCGATAAATATATCTTTAAATATATAAAAATATGATATATATAAAAGTCTTGAATGGCGGTACGTAGGGTTCCGCCATTCAACATTACTACAAGAATTGGGCGGAAAATCTTAACACTAGGTCTTCTCTGCCTGCCCGCATATATTTCTGACTTACTTATTCAGCTTTAATTGTCTTTTAAATATCGCGTGCAATAAGTTTATTTAGGATAACAAGCTATAATTTAAAATGCAAAATGCTCACTCAAAATGCGATACTAGGGAGGTTCCCTTATTTTGTTTGTTTCATAAAAAAATAGTCACTGTCGTATTTGAAAAAAACACATAAGAACTCCTAAGAAAGACCAACTAAACCAACCGGCAACGAAATGAAAATAATTAATTTACCCTAATGGGAATCAAACCCACAACCCTCGTATTTACAGTCGGACGTAGTAACATGTGTAAATCATCATATTCGTTACATTTCACTAAAGGAAAGCTTAAAAGAAATAAAAGAGGGCAAAGTAAGATATTTTAAAAAGTAAGGTAGGTTACAAAAGTGTAATCTTTATTGAAATTTGTTTTCTACTAATTCTTAACGTCTTAACTCTAGGTTCCCAGGTTCCCACTGCCTACCATCCTATGTGTGGAATAAAGCGAGAAACTAAAAAAAAGCAGACATTCGCATTTTCTTATATATGTATAGAGATAGCAAGGACGATAAAACTAGCCGAGGGCACAAAATCTCTTCATTATACGCTGTCTTTCACAACAGTTCACTTGTATTTACAATTTTAAGTTTACATATTTTTGTTGTTTTTGTGTTTTTTTGTTTTTAATTCTCAAGGTAATTAAATATTTTTATTGTACAATTATTTTTTAAATATAAAAGAATTATATTCATTTTCTCAGTCTGGTAGCACCACGTGGCGTTGAGTTCCGCAACATATCGAAAATTCGAGGGAAAGACCGTAATGGAGTGAATGGATTTGAATAGAAACTGGTGTTTAATAAACCTTGTCGCGATTTCGCTATGATACTATCGAATACGAAGTGAAAATCTAATAAAAAATTAAAGCCACTTAAAATTTCTATAAATACGGAGAAACGGAGTGTCTCAAAACTTGGTTCTCCTTATCTACTCTCATTGGCGTATTTAGACGTAACTCATCTTTTTGTATAAAAGGATTATTTAAAATTTTTTAGGCTTATTTTTTTGTTGGATAAAGTTCTGGGGTGGGCGCCAGCCTATTTTGGGATGGGCACCTATATCCCCCACTCCCATTCCCACGTAGATATCTACTTTGTTATGTGGCTCAAAGCGTAAAGTTATTTTTGTTATCTTTAAAAATATTGTTATCAAAACAAACATTCTTATCTAATCGAAATATAGAAGTCATAATCGTTAGTGCCTTATTTTAATATATTTTTTAATTAATTTTGAACTCAATAAATATTTGTTGTTATAAATTCATCCGTTTCAAAATGCATAAAGAATTTGCTATAACGAAACACAAAGATATTCTATTTTATCTTGAGCCAGTCCCTGTTTCCTATTTCCTCTCCTCTCTTTCTTTAGAGGTTTATTTGGTTTTTTTAAGTGACTACAAATGCGAATGTCTAAAGTTGGGCGGTATGTAAAGAATAGTCAAAATATAGTCCATAGTTCAAATCTTAATATCAAGTTGCCTCTTTTCTACCCTGCTATATAGTAAAAAAAAAGAATCCAAAATTTTATAAACTAAACATCAAAAGACACTATAACTTCCCGGCAAGGTATCAAATATCAAAATGGTTATATTCCTTTAAAACTTTCACGGAAAGTTCTACCGTCATGCTCATTAAGCCTGATGACACTTCAAAGAAATCTCACCTTTGTTGCTTTCCTCACTTTGATCATTCACGGATCGATGGCCTCTTTATCATTAAAATTGAGAAACTATCTCCTGTCTTTAACAATTTAAGCCGCAGGATCAAATTAATGTTTACAACTATTTCTATGAAGTCCTCAAGGCATAGGGAAAGGTAAGTGGGAACGGAAGTGTCTTAATGGGAACGTTTGTACTTAACACTAGGTTCCCATGTTCCCTTCACTGCTATATGCGGGATATACGGTGAAGCTAAAATACACTATGACGAATTAACCTGTTACCTTTTCAAAGAACATCCAAAACTAAATCCAAAAATTGCAATAATTTAAACTATAATCCCCGTAAGCTTAATTAAAGTCACTTTTAATATTCAAATAGCACGAGATAGTGCCCCTGTAAAGCGATATGGTTCAAATATTCTTGGCCTCTCTCCAAAATATAATAATTGGACACAAAAATACTCCTGCAGTCAGAATATTACATTTCAATAGACCTAGTTCGTGACTGGAATCATATTTGTTGAGAGCAATATACCCTTCGTTGTGGGTTATTTTTGACGTAATAATTCTGCCAATACCTTTTTTTTAGCTCTACGCTATATCCCACATAGGGAACCTATTGATGATACTCCGTTCCCCATATACCCAATTTTCGAGATAATGGGTGTTGAGTGCGGAACTCAACGCCGCGCTTTTCTCTGTTCCCTGAACGAGGAATTGAAATTGGAGAATTAGAGGATTGGAGGTGGAATCGAGAAAGAGGCTTTGCCATGAGAGGCCTCTTTTTTTCTATTGTAGATACATAAAAAATATTATACTAAATATATTTTTTTAGATATATCAATTCAAATTTAAAATATAAAAATCTCGTTAGACAAGTATAGTCGAGTTATTTTAATTTCCTTTAATTAAACAAGTTCTGTGGTTAGCCTATTGGGAGATGTGATTTTAATTGAGTGGTAGAAATATATAAAGAAAACTTATAATTATTAAATATCTTCGAGCCTAGCGGAGCGGGAAGTAATCGTCTGACTGTAAATATGGGAGTTCAATTCCTACTTGGGGGAATAAATTGCTTTCATTTCCTCGCTTTAGACATAGCGCGGAGTTAAGTTCCGCCGATCAATACGCTTTAAAATTGAATTGCAAATGGGGATCGAAGTATTTTTACACTAGGTTCCCACTGCCTTCCCGGAGAAAAAGCGTGAAGTTGAAATATGAATCTAAAGCTACATTAATCTATATATATAAAAGGACTTGTCTATATATATAAAAGGACTTGTCCTCACTGACTGAGGTAAGACGCACGCACAGCCGTAACCGTTAATGGTAGAAACGTGAAACTTGGACAGATGTTTACTTTCGTAATCTGGACATCCACTAAGAAGGGATTTTGAAAAATTTTTACCCTAAAGGGGTGAAATAGGGGTTCAAAGTTTGTATGGAAAAAAAATTACATCGGCACCGATTTTAATAAAATTTGAAATCTAGATTTTTAAAAGTATTTAATTGAACACGTGTTTCATCGTTTTCAAGAATTCTCCCTCTAAGGGTGCAAATCGGGAGTTGAAAGTTTGTATGGAAAAAAAATTAAATCGGCACCGATTCTTATAATATTTGAAATTCAGACTCTTAAAAGTATTTAATTGAACACATGTTTCATGGATTTCTAGAATTCTTCCCCTAAGGGTGCAAATAAGGGGTTGAAAATTTGTATGGAAAAATCTTTAAAACGCCACCGATTATTATAAAATTTTTAATTTAGACTCTTAAAAATATTTCATTGAACACATGTTTCGTGGTTTATTAGAATTCACCCCTAATTACGCAAGCGAAGCTGCGCGCGTCCGCTAGTTTAATATAAAAACGAAATTTTAAAATTAATACACCTACCATACTAAAAATAACTATAAAAAAAGATAAAATATTAAACTTTTAATTAAAAACTTATATAAGTAAATTGATTTGAAGTGTAACCTCTTTATTAAACGCCAGGGTGTAAACCGTCAACAATTACTTAATTTGGGTGAAAATTGACTCAAAGGCAGCCTTTGTAGAGAAACTCTTTACTTTGAGACAATAGATCAATTTCATTTCAATAAACGAAGATCGTTTGTCTATAAGTAAACGATTGCATTATTCTTGAAATTGTATTATTCTACCGTCGTTTTATTATTAATCGTGATGGTTATCGGTTCGATTTCCACTGGTGGGTGGGTTTTTTTTTACTCCCTTCGTTAACAACACAACGCGGCGTTGAGCTCTGCCACTCAACACATAATATCTCGAAAATTGCTCCGAAAATGGGGAATGGAGGTTTCTTCTGTTTCTTAACACTAGGTTTCTTCTTCCTATCCTGCTATTAAGAGATACAGTTAAACCGGTCTCTGAGAACGATCGTGAGAGCGATCTCAGACTTGAGAGTGGGTTACATAGAAACGATAAACGTCATATATAGCCTTCCTTAATAGAGCATCTAATACAAAGTATAATTATAATATAGCCCTAAATCTAATGTTATTTAGTGTTTTAACACTAAATAACACTATGTTGTTAGAAATCGGAAGCGGTAGGCGTTTTTAAAATAACACGATAAAACTACATACCGTCTATATGTTTCCAACGTACTCGGACAGAGGTTCCACGTAATTACAATAAGTGACATGTATCACTCAATAACAACACTACACACTAGATACCTTCCAATCAGGGCTTCCGCCTACAAGCAACTGTTCCCGTTATGACACAATTCCACTGCTTTTGTTGTCTTTTTTCACTTAAATCTACACACTTTTGCACTTTTTTGCCAACAATATTATCATCGATATCACTAATTTAAAGCCGGCTTAAGTCGAAAATCTCTATGAATGCTTGTCAAAGCCGTCAGACGTACGTATACCTGCCAAATTAATGTCAACAGTGAATCTCTGTCCACAGGAGACTTAAAAGCTCATTTTTTAACTAAATACTCGAAATCCACGCTTATTTATGATGTCATTAAGTAAATAAGATTTCGTATTAACAGTATTAACGTTTTAATTTTAAACTTTACTTGTCTTTTTTAATTTTCAGAAACATGGCAACGAAAATACCCTTTCCATATGAATTTAAAAACGTAACGGAAGAAGAGGATAAAATAGTGAAAAAATATTACAAAGGTATAGTTGTATTTTGTAATTTTTTTACTATTCTGTATTGAGAAATTTTTAACTAACTTCTTTTTTCAAAAAGGTGGAGGTTCTATATTCGTAAATTATATATGTAATTATGTTTTAATGTTTATTCGTCGATTTCTCTGTCATTTTTGAACCAGAATTGATTCAAAATTACAGTAAAAGTGGACGAAAGATTGTCTTAACACTAGGTTCCCTCTGCCGACTCTGTTCATACGAGATACAGAGCACTTTCATTCAATCACGTATAATTTTACTTCTATTTAGAATTTTAGATATACCTACATTTTGTATCAAGCCACCCTCAATTTTAACTCAATTTCACAACCCAATGTCCTTTGAAATATCCAATTTTGGTTCACATCGGTGCACGCGAAATTATGTTCATAATAACTATATCGCGTTATCACTTTAAGATTAGTTTGGAATACAAGATTGTTGTAAACGGTACTCTCTTGTAAATTTCATGATATTCATGAATAAATTTACTCGAAATTTTAGTTTAAATAGCTCTTTCTTTATGATTAAACTGGGAACTTCATTTGTGTAGTGTTTATTCTTCTTCATCGTAAAAGTCAGTTCTATAGATATATTATAATGCTTAACTAAAACCGACTTAATATAAAAAATAAATTTACTTAACATAAAGCGAAACGTAGGTAATTAGATTTTGTTAAACAAAGATAATTAAAGAAAGATTTTATAATTTTGAAGTCGATGCCAAGTAAAACAAATAGGCTTAGTCATTTAATATTGTTGTAAGGTTATTATAGCTTTGCCTATAATATATTTTATAGTTTAAAATATTTTTTATCCATATTGCAGACTACACTCGTCCGTTCATCCGTGTGGGCCCGCACGGCTACATCTCTATGGCAGGGTACGGAGACCACGCAGCTGATATATACAATTTGGAAGTCAGACCTGACGATGTATGGGTGATTGCCTTTTCTAGATCAGGTAATGTCTTTTTTAGATTAAATATATAATAATTATATTACTTTAGAATAATAATAAGCATTTAAATAAGTTGATCTAAAACAGGCAATTACAATTAGATATAAAAACTAGTGCGTCAGGTAAGACAACTATAATATTAATAAATGTATAAGAAATATATATGGTATAGTGGTCAGAGCGCTAGATCAGTTTCTACGAGTTCATAAACCCGTAACTTTTTTTACATTTCCTTAAAACTAAAATAATGTTTAATTAATTTTTTTGAAATATTTAGTTATTAGAAAATCTTTTCTAGGCACTACTTGGCTCCAAGAGCTAGTATGGCTGGTTGCGAACGATCTAGACTATAACGCCGCCTCGGCCACGCCACTGTCTAAAAGATATGCCTATATTGAGTAAGTAATATTTTCTAGTTAATGAGACATACAATTATTGTTTTTGATAGATGAATTATATCTGCAGACGTCTTTTGCAATAGACAAGGTAGTGGACCTTAATCATTACTGTCCATTCCAGTCCACTTCATGTTGGATGTGGGGAACAGAGAGTCTTAGCGCTAGTTTCCCTGGTTCCCTCTGCCTACCCTGCTATATAAGTGAAACTACAAAAAAAAACAATACCAGAATGCAATTGAAATCACAACCACCAAATATACACATTCCAAATTATTTTTTTATGAATATTTATACAAAATTTAAGATATCCAACAATGGCAGCAGAAACTAAGAAGCAAGAACCACCACCAGGGAAACCTCATCACCGAGCCACCTTCGACGACTTCAGAAATGTACACACGCTGCCTTCTCCGCGTTTCATCAAAACTCATTTACCATTATCTCTTCTACCGCCAAAGCTATTGGACACTGCAAAGGTGAATGTTATACGTTTTATGCAATTTATTAGCGGAAATCCTGAAATTCTCTTTATAAAAATTAAATCTGTGGAATCCGAGAAATCAAATGAGGACGCCGAGGCGCAGTAGCACAAGTGTGTAACTGTGAACGCGACGGTTGTGCGTTCGGTCCCCACTCGGAAAAATGAATATAAAAATATTTGTTAATATTTCTATTTCTTCGCTCTGGTATAAAGACAAAGCGCGGCGTTGAGTTCCGTACTCTCAGTATTCAAAGCTTTATCACAATACCACAAGTTACCAGAACGAAAAAATACAAAAAAATCATTCCCCGAGTGAGAATAGAACCCAAAAGCGTCGTGCTTGCAGTCAGATGCAGTGATTTTGTAAATATGTAATTTCTGGGTTTTAGGTTCTTTACGCAGCGAGAGATCCCCGCGACGTGGCCGTTTCATTCCACTTCATGCACAAATTGTTCAGATACTTCGACGAAGGAGTGGAGTTTAAAGAATTTTGGGATCTCTTTAAGAGAGATTTAAGTGAGTACTGAGGTTTATGTTGTGAAAGTTAATACTACCTTTTCTCTCGTTTCAGTTCTAAGCTAAAGCTCTCAGGTATTTCAAGTGGAAATATCACTCCATGCCTAATAACCATTTACCAGTTCAAGGATATTGGAACTAAATGACGATGACTTCTCATTTAATTTTGTAAATAATTTTGTTGATATAAAATCCTTACAAAACGGTTATTGCCGTTTAAACATTTAAAAACGTATAAAAGTTTTGAACGTAGCGGAACTCGAACCCACGCCGCATTGGCAATCATTGGACGATTTCGAACTTTGAACGGTTGTAAGAAATGTTTTGATTATGATATTAAATATAATAATTATTTTTTTGAGAATCTATTCTATATTACTTATACGAATATGTATTTCTCTACTAATGTTGTACAACTGAAGAGTTTGAACTGAAGTCAAACTGAAGTTGGAATTACCTAAGACACTTGTGTCATACATACATGACACAAGTGTTTTTATACTATTACGCCGGCGAAGCCGCAAGTAAGAGTTACTATATCATATACTCACTAGATTTGTCATTTCTTTTCAGTAATGCACACTCCTATATTTCCACATATTAAAGAGTTTTGGAACGTTCGTGATCATCCCAACTTGACATTTTTGTTTTATGAAGAAATGCTAATGGTAATTTATATTTTTTGATGGTAAACTCAAAGGCATTTATTTACACTTAATTTCAGTTTTATCATATGCTGGACTTTTATTTTAAATATTTTCCAGAACCTTCGCAGCGTTATAGACAAAGTGGCGACGTTCCTCGGCAAAACGTACAGAGATGATCAGAAAGACAAACTGGCTGAACACCTCACCTTTGAAAATATGAAGAAATCTGCTGGGTTGAAAATTAATAAATCTGACGATAAGGATTCGGAGTTGAAATTTATGCGAAAAGGTGAGTAATAGTACTGTTTACTGCTGATATAGTATATTATATATTTGTTATATATAAATCAAATTTAAATTTATACATTAACTTTTTTTTAAAAAGTTTCCTTTCTAAAATGTAAATACTATTAAAAATAAACTCTGACTGGCAAACATCAAAATTTAGCTCAAATTCGAGCTCCTAAACTCGAATACTATTGAAAAAGCGAAGGTACACTAATTTTCAAGTCAAATATATTCAGCGAGTTGAACTCCCGATGTGGGACGAGCGGACTAGCGAGTAAACATTGTTTGAATGCAACTTGAATCTAATTGACGTAAAGGTTCCTTTAAACCTATGTAGTGGGTAAATAGTTAATATTATTTAGAATTTTGTATTGAAAAAGCTATTTTACGTTTTTTTTTCGTATAATAGGGTAGGTTGTGTTAAGACACTAGCTAGAATTTAAGACACTATGTTCTTTGATTTGCCCGAATTCGAGACATTGTGTATTGAGTGATGCACAACCATCGATCCTATATAATGAATTATTAATTATTGACGGGTGCTGAAAATTTAGCGATACGTACAAATTTCTGTAAAAAAATGCAGCATTCTCACCTCTTGACATTTCATTTTAAAAATGTTTTTGTGAAGTATTTTTCATTGATTCAAGCTTCTCTACTTTGTAAAATTTTATCAATAAAACGAATGCGACGAAAATTTATCGAAGTACTGGCACTAAAATCTGACTCGAAATTCAAAATACCGAATAGTCACACGAATTTTTTGTTCAATTTGTTTCCTACAAATCGATACGTCATAAATAGCTTTTTTTTATTATTTACAGGGAAATCAGGCAATTGGGTGAATTACTTTAACACTCCTGAAATGAGAAAGGAAGCTGAAGAATATTATGAAAATAATCTTAAAGACACAGACCTTAAGTTTCCGGAAGTAAACAAATAATCCATTAATAATAATTATGAATTATATAGCTATATTAAACTTTAATCTTCACGTGATAAATGATTTACTTATTATTCTATTAACATATCGAACCTATTATTAACAATATGAATGCACAAAATTAAAAAGCGCTATATATAGCTCATGTGACCTGTGTATCGCAACGGGAATTATAACGGAAATGACGTCATGAATTTGTGATGACACCAGATTAACCCTTGCAGGGTGAATTGAACACAGACTGAATTACCGAGAGCCCCTAAGGGGTACAACACCGGAAACAGTTGATGCCTATACACAATTTGCATCTGCTTTATAGCGAGCTTGCGAGCTTTCGAATTTTCTGCTAATAATAATGGTTGAATTGAAGCAGATAGTTTTACCTATTGCTATTTTAAATATAAATCGAAATGAGAGGCCGTCGTGATTGTAAACGTGACGGTTGTGGGTTCGATTTCCGCTACAGGGAATGAGTTATTTTCATTCCCTCACTCTGACTTGTAACAAGATAAAACGCAGAGTGAAGTTTCCCTATTAATTATCAGTTATGACTATGAAAAAAAATAAAACATATTATAATTATGTAAGGATACATTCGTCTGCGCCACTACGGGCCTCACTATTTAATTCTTTATCTAAATTTAAAATTAATATTTATACAGACAAAAAGTTAAAAATGAGACTTTTCTCATTCCTGGTTTCAAGATATTTTAAGCTGTTATTTATTCTACATTTAACTAGAACACCCATAATTTACTTTAATCAATAATAGCCCAATTAAAAAGTCCAAAAAAAACTTAAATTTATTATTTATTTTTTTACCTTCAAGTTTTATCCTATAAATAGAAGGCTAGGCAGAGGGAAACTAGTGTTAATACACTCTGTTAAATTAATAACAACACTATAAATATTTTTATCCATTTATTATTTGCATTGTAAACCCATACACTTTGATCTATTCATCAACCGTTTATAATTTACCTTAGACAAGTCATTACATCGCCATACCTAGTAAACCTTTTTACATTGCTAGAAACTTAGTGATTAATTTACATAAAGATTGAAAGGAAATATTTTTCAAGATTTTTGTGTAGAATAATAAAGAAAATTATATATTATTGACTATATTGACTATTTTTACTAAAGAATTTGGCATGTTATTAACAATGGTTATTCTTTTTTTTGTTACTATGAAGGATAGGAAGAGGACAAATAAATATAGAATATTTTTTATTTATTTTGTTGCAATAGATAATATAATCAAGATCCAAGAAGAGAAAAGAAGAATAGAATTTCTCGTAATGTAAAAAGGTATTTTAATAAAGTTAACATACTCGCACCATAATTGACTTGAAAAAGCAAAAATATTAATGCATAAAGCAAATTATAATGAAAACAATTAACTAAATACCTGTTATAAATAAATTATATAAATTAACAAAATCATACTCTACAATATCCAGAACATTCTATAGCTCCTTACCATTTACATAATTTGAAAATTTCGAAAAATATATAAGTAGGAATATGAACGAAATAATAATATTCGAGACACTAATAAATGTTGTAAATAAAATTGAATCAAAAAAGAATTACAAAAATATGGCACGTACATTTAACTCACACGACGCGACGTTCGCAATTAATTAGAAAAGAAAAGTCCATTCAACCACACTTTGGTAACTTTGTTCCATGTACGAACCTCCATTTGTAAAAAATGCTTCAAAATTAGAAAAAGAATCAACAAAATACTAAAACACTTCTAAAATATTTTACAAATACCTAATTATTAAGAAAAAATGTTAAATAGTGTGCATTTATTACATCGAAAGACTGTGAACTTACTTATAGCATATTTTTGTATGTATGTAGAATCGTTCGTAAAACTTTATAGAGCTAAAGTACCAAGACAATATTTAATATAAATAAACATATATTATATATTTATTATATATATATATTGTACGTGAACTGCATTTATACTTTTACAAAAAAAAATTGAGCAAATATATTGCTCGACTGTGTCTGTAAAGTAATTTGTACATCTAATATTTAAAAAGAAGAACGTTACAGAGCAGCCACTGAAAATCTAAAATCTTACAATACTTACGTTTACTACTTACAATATAAATTATGCATTATCTTTGGCGAATACACTGCTTACGGTACCGTGGAATAACGCTGAGAAAAAATTATTACTTCGACGATAAAAATATAACGTCGTTGTAAAGTCTCACAAATTTTCCAATATTAATACTGAATTAAAAAAAGAACTGGTACCACCTCGCTTATTACTAATATATAAATTTACAGCTAATAAATAGATAGGTAAGAAAAAATTTCGCGAAAATTTGTTGGCGCCAAACACTCCTATTTGTCAAATGTCATACGTCAACGTATTTTTTTTTTTACTAAGAATGTCATTTATACAGCCACCGCGTTGTAATTTGTAGCAGCGCTATTGGATTCTGCCAAGTATATTTATTTTAAAATTATTGTAATAATTAAATTTAATTTATGAATAGGCATGTCAAATAGTTTCGCTACTAAAATACATACATATATTACACGACAGTGGCATAATCGACAAGATATTTCCGTAATCACTTTTTTTTATTTAAATATAATATTATTATAGGATTGTGGTGTTACAGCGAGAGCGTAATTATAACTAATAACTTTTGTCGAATGGCAGTTTTAGTTTACCTTATAAACACGATCTTAGGTCGATACAGTTTATGCTACCAATTCCACTTTAGCTACACACATGGAATGATTACTTACGAAACAGAAATATTCTATTTAGCATATGAAAAGATCTAACATTAGTCTATATACAATTAGGTCCACTATTTTGAACTATATAAAACCGATTGAGCCGATTTTTATTATAATCAAATGAATGCTACAGTGTTTACGAGATTCCTTCTAATCAATTTCTAATATAATGATAAAAAAATTACCTACAGTACTGAGTAGAAGAAGCAGGTATATATAAATACAATGGCGTAATAAACATACATTTAAACTATTTACATTACAAATGCGTTTCATTAATTCGATTAAACTGACACTAAAACCATTTTCACATATGTTAGTTATTATTTGTACGTAAATATCCATAATAAATGAGATGCAGTGAATTTACATACATAAATTCTAATTATTTATCATAAAGTATATATATAGAAAAAAGTCCTAATAATAATTATTATATTAAATATTCCATTTTAATCATCTAGTGACAGATGTACATCTTGATTTTTGTATTGATGGAAGTCTTTAAAACTACATGAAACTTGCTATATTTCACTCAACACATGTATTTTTATTCATTATTAAAATTAGACAGTCGATTTAAAAAATATGAATAACATTGTTATAATGCACAAAACATTTGTTCAGTCATTACATTCAGAAATATCCTTAATTTAGTAAGGATTTGTATCTTAATTTTAATTTTCTTCAAATATAAACAATTTAAAAAAAGTACTAATGGTTTAATGCAAAACAAAACATTAATTCAGTCATTCATCCTATTCAAAAATGATCTTGAAATTGAATCTAAATGTCTTAACTCACTTTGAGCCAATTTAAAATGTCCTATATTAATTTACTTCTATCATATTTACTTATACTACACCATTATTATTTGTAAATTTTGAAAAGATATAAAAAACGTTTTTCTTTCATTGTTCATTAGTTTAGGTCACCAAAGTCGTTTATTAATGATACTTAAACCTATGTTGAGCGAATCGATGAGAAATTATAGTAAAAAAATTATATATTTCGTTTAAATACTTTATAATTCGTTTATAGTTCTGAGTTTAACAGTTATCCATTATAGCACAGCCTTGTATGGACTTTGTAGAAAAGTTCAAAGTTCGATATATCCAAGTGAAGATGAAAGTTCATACATTTTTTGATGTATGTTGATTATTTACATAGATTTTTTTATAATCAATACAATTTCCAGAAATAGTTAATAATAGGCACTATTGTTACCAAGGTTAAGTATAAAAAAAAATCGATGAATGTGTAAACAAATAATTAATAATACCGTAATCAGCATCAATTAAGTAAAACAATAAAAATAAGAAAAAATGTTTCAAAATATTATAAACAATAGGCCATGATAATATAAGAAAAACATAGTACAAATATTTGTGCAAATATCATATATAAATACAAGTGCAGTAATTAGACCATAGTATATAAACAATTTAATTGAGCATATTAATGTATACTGCATAATTTATCAAATCGATTAGTATTAATAAAAATCGATTTTAAGATAGATAAAAAATGATAGATAAAAAAATCGTTCACTTGATTGGATATACTAATGTATATCTCTCTCGAAATCACTCTCTACGTCACTATGATACGCATAGCATTCGTTCGAGTGACTCAGAAAATCACGAGACACAATCAGATCACTAAACACTTAAGTCACTTGACTCTTAAAAAAAGTTACAGTTTAGTCGCTGTCTTGTTACAATCGTAGGAGCACCGGAGATGCACAGAAAGCTGTTTCCCCGGCGGTTGATTCTACAATTCCGTTACAGCGTATAGATCCCTTGTGTCACGGTCGCGGGGGTCACGGGGGTCTCGAAGTTCACGGGGGTCACGTTGATCACGGGGGTCACGTTGCTCACGGGGGTCACGTTGTTCACGGGGGTCACGTTGCTCACGGGGGTCACGTTGATCTCGGGGGTCACGTTGCTCTCTGGCTTCGTGTCGTCTTCGGTGTTGATTATTCGGTTGTCTTCGGGGTCTTTGTAAGCTCCTGTACTCTAACGCCGCGGCGGATAACGGTTGCGGGTCGGTTCGTCGTTGGGGTCGCACCGTGGCGTACTTGTCCGCCGGGAGGTGTCCAGGAGGGTGTCCTGGGGGGTGCGCTGGAGGATGCGATGGAGTGTGCCGGGGGGCGTCAGGGGAAAAGGTGGCGAGTGCGGGGGGCGGCGCGGGGGGTCGCGGGCGCGGCGCGCGCGGTCCAAACGACGCGTATTTGGGGTCGAAGCGGTTCAGTGACCCTGAACGGCTGGCCTGACCTAGAATAAAATAATATAACTGGTAAATCACTTATTTATTCTTTTGTTTTTCATTTCACGCACATAGCAGGGTAGGCATGAGTGACCTAATGTTGCAACACTTCGTTTCCTTCTTTCCGCTGAATTCCGATGACATCCATAAATAAAATTATTAACCTGTATTCTGTTCGGATGGCGCGCCGCCCGCCCGCTCTCAGTAGAAGTCGTTACTCTCGAGCGTCTTGCACTGCTTACTCAGTGTTGCGTATTTGCCATTGTGTGGGGCCCGCCCCAGGGTGTGAGATCCACCCAAAGCGCCCAATCCACCCAAACCTCCGCCTAGGCCTCCACCCATACCGCTGGAGAGGCCGCTGTTGCCGGTTGGGCGGCCTAGGGTGGCGCTGCCGGACATGCGCGATCTGGAAATTTATTTGTTATTATTATCTATACTATGTATATATATAATAAAATTGTTACTGATCGCCGTCTGTTCAATACACACAATGTATATAGAAGATATATAAGAATAAATATAATTGAGAGACTTTATCAGTGTAAAAAACGCCAAGACAATGATGTTTTTTAAATTTTGTGTGTCTAATTAGCGTTTAGTATGAACGCAAATCTCAGAAACTGCTTTATCCATTTAAATATAGTTTTCACTATCATATTTTGGCCGACATTTAATGTTAAGTAAGTAAAATTATATCAATTTAAAATATGTTATTTAACAAAATTGTTGCAAAATATTATTATATTGGCTGAAACTTTAGTTTCCAATATTCTCTTTAAAACGAAAATGTTAATAAAACACAAGAGTAATTCAGATTAGTCTAACTACAATACAAGTGTCTGGAATACAAGTTAGAATTAGTAGAATATTTCACATACCTAGGTCTCTCCCGTTCTCTATCACCTAGGTCCATTAGCTGCACAGCTGCACTGTACGAGGGTGGTTTCCCATTGGGGAAGGGGGCGGGGCGGGGCAGCGTACGGGAACCCGCACTGCCCGTCGATAGGAACGGAGCTTGTTCTTCACCAGGAGTACTGCGCCTAAGGAGAGAATATAAAAATAATTGATAGCTACTTCCCTTACTTTTTTTAGCTGTATCACGCACAAAGCAGGATAAGCAAAGAAAATCTTTGACTTCATAATGATAAGCCATTCCCTTCCCTCTTTGAGGGACGACGTGTTGGATGGCGGATATGAATGGCGTGAAATACATATAAAATACCTAATAGTTTAACAATTTTACACTTATAAAAATTGCTCCTAAAAACAAAATACTTATAATAATAACCTGTAGGATCTGTAAGGATTTATTTTTACTGATAAACTCTATACTTTGCCCCTATGAAATGAAAATTATTAAATAATATAAAATTAAATAATTAATTTCCTCGAGTGGGAATGGAACCCAACTGTCGAGTTTACAATCGTATACTTGTGCCACTACAATTTTTACGATATTTAACAGTCACTATTCAAATTTAATTTAAGTATAATTAATATTTATTATAAAAACAAAAATAAAACAATTATATTTACTTAGGGTTAATATAAATCCAAGCGTGCGAGTCGACTAGAACGATTGCGGTGAACAGGAAACCGGCCACAATGGCGGCTAGCAGCTGCAGAGATAGTGCCTGGAAACATTATATTAAATACTTAGTGACCATTATTAAAATTAAAAATTAATTTTACAATAAATATTTATTACTATTTTTTATATTTAATTTACAAAACTATTGTAAATATAATTTGTCGCGCTTTGTCTTATCAGTTCCCACTTACTGCAAAATTTTCGTGACATAAGCGTTGAACAGCTGAACTCAACACCGAGCTTTGCTTTGTTACCAGGGCGAGAAAATGAAAATATCAAATAATTCAGTCGCCTCGAGTCGAACCCACAACTGTCGCGTTACACACACGTTTGGCTCGTATAATAATATAATAACATAAATACATTTATTTCTTTGAATGGATCGAACACTCGACCATCTTGTGTACAGACCAACACTACCACAATGGCCAGTCCAACATTTAACTAAGTCTCCAAATCCAAATATATAATGAACAAATGCCTTAACAATGCCTTTCCTGTAATCCTAGTACTCCAAATACAGCTTAAAGGCGTGTGGCATATCGCCTTGGCCATGTTGTCTCTATCTTGTGGCCTGTGGCCTGATGCAACTTGGAGGCGAATGGCCTATTTCATATACCTTGTGCCCGAATCCCGTGTCTATTGGCCTAAAACCCGTGTCATGTGTCATACCTGCAGTCCCCCATCACAGGCAGCGCGGGCGGCGGCCACAAAATACGCGCGCGCCATGCGGCACTCGAGCGCGCCGCTCAGCGACACGAGTGCGCGCTCCGCCTCTCCCGTGCCCGCGCCCAGCGCGCCCAAGGCCGGCTGGAGACCTGAAATTAATAAGAACAAACATATAATATATTAATATAGAGGCCAGTCGTCACGATTGAGGTTGTGGGTTCGATTCCGACTCGAACGTGAGAAAATGAAATATTTAATATTTTCATTTTTTCGATCTGACATCTACTCAAAAGCGCGGTTTTGAGTTTCACCACGCAATGTCTCTGGAATTGGCAGGAAGTGGGGAGCGGAGCGTCTTAACAATGGGCTCACTCTGCCGTATCTGCTCGTGGAGCTGAAACAGAACTTGAAAACTTCCTACACAAAAAAACAAATAAGAGGGATGTTATAAAGCCTCCGATTTCGACGAGTGGGTTTTTTTAGTTGCTGTGCTCTACAGACTTTGGTCGTCCGTGCCATTCTTGTTCTTGCGTTTTTCTTGATTAAGTTTTAGTTTTTGTAAAATTTAAACTAAATATTGTACAGTATATTAGTTAAGTTTCTCCAGGAGTTAAAATTGCCACCATACCCGGATCATTAAATAACTGAGGGGCGCCCCGGGACAGAACAGCGAGCGCTTGTCTCACGGCTACTACGGCGCGCTGCGCGTTGCGGAGCTCCGCCGTGAGAACGTTCTCGCGGGACACCTTGCAGGATAGGTAGTAGTGCACCATCTGGAAGTAGGTAAAACGTATTAATCAAAAGCTAATGTTCTTCGACATGGTGGCGCAAGGACACAAGCATGTGATTGTAAGCATGACGTTTGTGGGTTCAATTCACCACTTATGAGGATGAATTACTATTTATTCATATTTTTATTTCATCACAAGAATGAGAATCTTCTTATAAATGCCCCCATTAACATTTTATATGAAATATCTTCCATGTACAGTCCGCGATGAGTTACAGTTTTACTTATATGTATAAATATATTAATAAAAATAAAACGTAAACAAATATACAAACATCAACAGGCAATCTATGGGGGGCGTGGAGCGCTATCGCTCTTGCGGGATCCTGGCACGCGTCGGCGGCGGCCACGGCGCCCGCCGCTAGCGCCGCCCCGGCCGCCCAGCACGCTACTAGGGCGCCTAAGGCGCATACCTATGAAAAGGGAGAAATTACGTTTAAAATTACATTATTATTATCATATTAAATACTATTATTTTATTAAATACTAGCGGACGCGCGCAGCTTCGCCTGCTTATTTAGGGGTGAATTCTAACAAACCACGAAACATGTGTTCAATGAAATATTTTTAAGAGTCTAAATTTAAAAGTTTATTAAAATCGGTGGCGGTTTAAAGATTTTTCCATACAAAATTTCAACCCCTTATTTGCACCCTTAGGGGGTGAATTCTAGAAAACGATGAAACACGTGTTCAATTAAATACTTTTAAAAATCTAAATTTCAAATTTTATAGAAATCGGTGCCGATTTAATTTTTTTTGCCGTACAAACTTTCATCCCCTATTTCACCCCTTTAAGGTAAATTTTTTTCAAAATCTCTTCTTAGTGGATGTCCAGATTACGAAAGTAAACATCTCTCCAAATTCCACGTTTCTACGCACAGCAGTTACGGCTGTGCGTGCGTCTTACCTCAGTCAGTGAGGACAAGTCCTTTTATATATATAGATTACTAGTACTGCGTTGGGATCCGCCATTCAACATGCAATTCCTCCAGAATTCGACAGAAATCTTTTCGTGGGGAGCGGAAGCGTCTATATGGGACGGGGTATGTTAACACTAAGTTCCTATGTTCCTTTAGCCAACCCTACTGCTATATACGAGATACCGGGTGAACCTAAACGATAAGAAGTTTAACTCACACAAAGCAATAAAAGGGCACGACGGGAACGCCTAGCCGCGGCCGCCAGCAGCGCGACGCAGACCGCGCCGCCGCAGCACCAGCCCGCCATGCCGCCCGCCCAGCGAGCCGCTTCCCACACCCACAGACGCTGAGGAATATAATAATAAAAATTTAATTACATTTTGTTAGTATGGCGCCAATTAACATAATAAAAAAAAATATATAAAATATCATATCATAAGAAACGGACACACACAAAAGTAATTTCATTTTTTTCACACATTACATAATGAGAAATAAACTAATCTCCCCATCTAACCTTCTCTTAATTAATAACCTATTTATAATTGATAATTATGTATAGGTTATAAAGACGTTAGAGAAAAAAAGACTAGACTAGACTAGACTAGAAATGAGACTATAAAAAACTGACAATCTTTAAATGGCTGAACAGGTTTCCTTTAATCATGGCTAGGAAACAATCTCGATTAAATCACATTTCAGATAAAAGAAACTAAATTAAAATCGGTTCATCCGTTTAGCAGCTACGATGCCCCACAGACATACGCATACATGGACTCCTTATTTTCATTGAGGGTTAAAACCGAACCTTCATAAAAGCATCCAAATTCAAAGCTGCAAGAGGTCGTCTGAGGTTATCAGCGGCGGAGGCGGCGGCGCTCGCGTTGTTCCTCAGAGCTGATAGCGCCCTCAGCAGCGTCCCCAGGGCCGTTTGGTTGGCTACGGGCGCGTCCAGGGCGTCTGCCAGGCGAGTTAGCGGGGCCCGAGCTCGTGAGCCCATCGCTTCTTCTAATATACTTGACTGTGGATGCAAATTAAATTAAAAATTTAGATTTATGCAGGTTTTGTAAGCTCGAGTGTTGTAGGTTCGATCCCGACTTGGGGTATTAATGAATTATTTTATTTTTCGGCGATATTGAGTTGTGCCAATCTACACGTACAGTCTCGAATTTGTCAATGCGTAGGGAAAGAAGTGTCTTGTTATGGGTTTGATTACCACTCGAAGAAGTAAAATATTTATTTAAATTTATATTTTATTTCTTCGCTCCGGTGCTGAGACAAAGCGCAGAGTTGAGTTCCGCCGCTTAACACGTAACGCCTTCAAAAAATGCAGATTTAAGTGTCTAAAAAAGATAAGGGTTACCTGATTCTTAACGGTGTTAACCAACGCCGCGAGCTGGTTGCCCGCTTGGATGCTCTGCAACATCGCATTGTGAAGGTCGTCGTTGCCGAACAGACCTACGCCGATCGCGCCGCAGCATAGCACCGATAGTATCATCAATGTTATCTGGAAGAACGGAAATGTGTCTTAGTTAGTTATTTCTTTGACAATTAGGAAAATTATTAATTATGTGTTTCTAAAAATTAATGTTAGTTTTTTTCAGTTTTACTGTAGCAAGATATGCAGAGAATCTAGTGTCACGACACTCTGTTCACTACTTTCCACTTGAATACGTGAGTTTTCGTGTTGAATGGCGGAACTCGACAAAATTGCTATAGACAACTGTTTTATTGATTTGGCTTGAAACTTTACTTTTCAATATACTTAAGTATAGATATTGTTTTATATTAGAAAAAAATTCAAGCGGGCGAAGCCGCGAGCGGGCCGTTAGTTTCCATGATATAAACGTATATTTTCGAATTACATAAATATATTTGCTTCAGTATATATACAAGGTTAGGTTAAAAGGATGTTTCAATAAATCTATTACTCTAGGACAATGAACGTTTCGACATCCAAGGGCACGTTCAACCATTGTTTATTGTTCAATAAAATCAATTGCTTCTTAGCTCTAACACTTATAAACTCGACAAGCCTTTTCCTATATCTTTACGCCTACTTGGGTTTACATTCAAGAATACTCACAAGTAAAAGACAGCTTACTTTTCAAGATAATATAAAAAAAATGTTATTTTTTTCTGTAATTTAAGCAATAATTCCAAAAAAAATTAAAACAAAACAAAACAATTTCCTCTCAGAAATGAAATTGCAAAGTATTAAAAAACAAACCTACTACTACCTCAACAAGTATACCAAACCTACACTGCACAACTTCTAACATACAAAAGTCGCGACCAAACCGTAAAATAAAAAACACCTATAACGTAACAAAATAAAGCTATTATACAAAAAGCTCAAAACGGTCCATCACAGCATCCCATATCTAATGACAAGATTACACATACACTGAGATCAACAAGCGGCTGATTGCTCGAACAAGCCACCGTATAGAGTGGCTGAGGAGTAACAAAAACACATGGCGAGGAATCATCTTGGTACCATGTGATATGAATCAGAGGAATATTATTGGAGGGATAGTGAAAGCTAATCGTCTATTAGGGTTTGATAAATAAATGCATTTGTTATGTTCTTTGTGTTTTTTAATATGAATCATCTAGGACGGCGGCGCGGCGTTGAATTCCGAAACTTAAAATGAAATTTCTAAAATCATCGAAAAATAGAAAACTGAGTGTTAAAGTTCACTTTGCTTTGCAAAAGCGATAAGTACATAAAGATTCAAAATAAATATAAGTTTTTTAGCTTCACACATAGCAGGGCGAATCTAGGAACTTAGTGTTAAGACACTTCGTTCCCATTAAGACAATTCCTATCCCCACTTTCCGTCAAATTCTGAAGGCATCGTGTGTTGAGTGGTAGAACTCAACGGCTCGCTTTTGCCTCGCCACCAGACCCAGAGAATAAAAAAATTAAACATTTCATTCCCATAAAGTGGAAATCGAACCCACAATCATCGCGTTACAGCCACACACTTGTGCCCATGTCTCATTGATGCCCACATCACACATCACATACAATAAAATACAACAAAATCAATTAATAAATCTACATTCATAACATAAACACTGATAGAAACACTATAAGGCATCTATTGTTTAAGTATTTCGCAACAACGTCGAACAATATCAAACCAATAACCCGATTGGCGGGGTGCCCAACGCATAAAATTAGTTTTGCAGGTCAGCTAGAGAGGACGGTGAACTCTGGCCCTTTACTATCATAACCGAGCTACAGTACGACCAACGAGTTGTGGCCATTATGAAGCTAGGTTTTCTGAATTTGTACGCATTTCCACTCGGGAAGAAAATATTAAAAAGTAAAAAAAAACTAAAATGTAATCTGCGCAGCTGTTCACAATTAACTTTATGGTGGCCACGACTCGTTGACCGTACTGTACGGGTATATGACTTCGTCCATTGACTGCCTTAACTGAACCGTTGCCAAGTTTTCTTTACAGTTAAAAAGGTTACAAACGTGCTAAAGCTTAAACGACGATTTAGCCTAATAGGTTACTTTAATGGGTTACAACTGAGTTAACGTGTCGGCCTGGAGATCTAATTTCAAAATCTGGATTTAGGCAAAATTACACCAAAAATATAATATCAAGCTTGTGCCCCGTCGCGGCGCAGGGGCACAAGCGTGAGACTGTAAATGTGATGTAAATCGAACACACAACCGTCGCATTTACAGCCATATGCTTGTACCACTGATCCACAACGTTCTTTAAATCGTAAAGCTGTATAAGCTACTCTTTTATATACATACATAGTACATATATAAAAAATACAGAAATTAAATACATATTTCCAAATATCAATTTACCTTAAGCGCGGTTATACTCCGTGGCGGGCGTTGCTTCCTGTCGCAGCATCTCGTAAGCAAGTATATGAGGAGCACCGTCAACGTTAAGATGAGCCATCCGCCGGGTATAGATCCAAGGATTCCCAAACTCTGAAATATGCATGGAATGGATTAATTTAGTTGAAATTACTTAGTTAATTTTTAGCAATTTAATGTATTAAGAATGTCATGAAAATTCGGCAATAACTTAAGTTAAAAATAAATTTCATCTGCCTGCTATACGTGGAAAAATCGTGAAGCTAAAATAAAAAAATGGATCATACCACAGTTGTCACATGTGCCAACTTCATAAGACATTAATTAATTTATTTGAATTAACCAATTTCTTACAATATCGGCATTAATTGTATTATTTTCAATGATTAAATATTTAGCTTTATAGCTGTTTTCCATAATATGCACAAAAGACTCCGTTCCCATTAAGACACTGCCGTTTATAACTTTCCACCGAATTCTGAAGGCATTGTGTTGTGGCGGAAATCGCAGCGCTTTGCCTATCAACCAGAGCGACGATATGAAAATTTAATATATATGTATTCCTCGAAAGCGAATCGAACCCACAACCTATCACATATACAGTCGCACACTTGTGGCCCTGCGCCACTAATGCCCTAAAATAAAATAAAATAAAATATAATAAATAAACACAAGTTATTTAAAAAAAATACTTCAAAATTGACATTTAAAAGTAAAAGCTCGCTAAACCAGGCATGCACTCAAGCTATGGACCTACCCTATTTCCGTCAACGAGCTTCCATGTCCCCGTCAGCTTAAGAGTCAAGTTACTTAGTTCTTATATTATCATCTGTATAGCCATAGGCAGCTACTCTAGTAATCCTACTTTAAAATAGGTCAAATGTCTCTAGACCACTCTCTGACCTACATACGAGTATATTGTAATACTAAGATTACTACAATAAGAATACTTAAGAAGATTAACAGACACTTTTTTAAGGCCCTAATTAAATTTTTAATACGCTCTCAAGTCTGAGATCCATCTTGAGATGTTATTTTCATTCACAGATGATGATATAATTAACGAATGAAAACGGCATCTCAAGATCGATATCACACTTGACAGCAGTTTATAAATACGAGCTTACGTGGTTAGAAACATTGATTGCCAATCCGAGATCGTATAATAACTAACAAAACCAAAAAAATATAGTACTGAGTACGAGCGACAGTTGCGAACGACAGATAGAAAAGATTCATATAGATAAAGATTTTTCTTATTTTAGATTTCAAATAAACTGTATTCAATTTAGCTGTCAAGAATAGATGACAGTGCGGTGCATACGTTCAGCTTTTAGAAGAATAAAATAATAGTGAAACCGTTATCGTTTATTCCCTCTATAAAGACTGCTTGTTGTTTTAAAAAAAACAAAAGTGCGTTTTATCTAATCAGAACAGAGCAATCTAATTACTTCAATGTGCCAGATAATAAGCAGAGAAAATATAGTGTTAAGACACTCCGTTCCCCATTTTCCAGGGTATTGGGTTGTTTTTGGGTTAAGATTGATGGATTTTGGTTTTTGGATTGGATGTTGAGTTGTTGACAAAGAAATATTAAAATTTAATAATAATAAAGAAACAACATAAGCATTACCTCAAGATAAACCGGAGAGTTGGGCGCAAACGTATCATTGACGCGATGGAGAGTGACGTTTATGTGCGGGAGGGCGTGCAGCAGCCGCGCGAGCCGCGGCGGCGAGTACTCGTCGGACGGACCCGCCGCGCCCATGCCCACCGCTCGCAGCTACACCTGGGACGAAGAAAAAATATATACAGATTACAGAGAATAGAGATAACTAACTAAGGAGGTAATAAAGGAAATATAAGAGGTAAATTTAATTCATCTAGCTAAATCTGGTAACGAGGCGAAGCGTGGTGTTGAACTCCGCCTCCCGTAACGTAATGTCTCAAAAATTGAAAATGGGGAATGAACTCTGTTAACACTGGCTTCCCTCTGACTACCCTGATATTTGCGGGATACCGTATAAAGCTAAATAAAATTAAAAACAATGAATAATATGAGTCTATGAAATGGGATTTCTAATGAACAAATTGACCCAAATGCAGCTTACCTAAGTCACTGTGCCACAAAATTGCATAAGAGAAAGACAAAACTATGAAATAAATTAAGACGAAAGCTGTATTAGCCAATTATGATTCGAAATTTCATTGAAATATGAATCATCATCAAATTTCAACTTAAACATTAAAAATGCTGGTATTTCCCCGTTTCTTTGGGAAAAGTAAAGATTTCACCATTAGAAGTTAGTAGCAGCATCACGTTTTTTTCCCGTAAAGACCACATAAAATTTACATATTTGTAAGGACAAAAAACCATCTTTTTGAATACTTTTATCTCTTGACATATGTCTTCGCTAAAAATAGAACAGAGATTCTTTCTCCAATTAAGGAGGGTGGACATTTGAAATTTTACAAAATAAATAGATGATCAAATAGTACTCTATTTGATCTACTTAGTGAAAAATATCTCTTATTCATGTTTTAACTATTAATAAGGGTAGGTACTTTTCGATTACATACATGTTTAAGAAGCGAAACGATATTATCGATTTTTTTTTAAATATCATTAAAAACTCCCTTCTTAGTCAGTCAAAAGAACAATATAAATTACAAGCGTTTTTTCACTTTCCATATTTTACCTAGAGATCATCGAAATGTATGTAGGTAGGTAAATCATTAATAATATTTTATTATATACACCTCGACCTAGGTTCAACCACAGTTTATCACTGTCACATGTGTTTAACGCAAATTGCAAAGGACAAAGTGAGGATTGGGGGCCGCAGACCCTTTATTAATTAAGCGAACCGAATACTTCTAAAACAATGGACTTAATTAATATACCATTCATTGTATTCTAACTCCAAAGTAATGTTAACTGTTACGCAAGAAATTAACTTTATTCGAATATAAAGATAAGGATAAAATATTTTCACCGAGGAAAATGCCGGCCTGAAATATAAAAAGCTTTTTTAGCTTCACGTTGTATCCCGCTCTAGCAGGGTAGGCAAAGGAGAGAGTTAAGAGGCTCAGTTAATTTCCTCGAGGAGGAATCGAACCCACTGCCTGTCACGTTCAAGCTTGTGTTCCTGCTCCACGACTGGCCTCGTTATAGCCAGTTTTCCTGAGCTTTTACTATAATAAGGTTAAAATATATCCGTGAAACGTAACGCACAATGTCATTCTCAACTAACAGCTTTATGAAGAATACACGAAAAGAAGAAAAAAGAAGAATTTATAAATATTATGCAAATAACAAAACACAAACACCAATACTTATCATTTTGAAATAAACAAAAATGGAACTGAGAAAATTCCATTCAATTCGAGACTTATGGAATAAAATATATGGAACAAATATCATAAATAAATGAAATAAGACATTAATATTATTTTTATAGCAATTAAAAAAAACACTACCAATACACTCGCGTACATCTCGTGTAACTTATAATTAGCACATACTGCCAACATATGAGCACAAACGTTCGCAGTTCAAGCACATTGTTAGCGAATCCAAGTTTTTTATTACATTTTTACTCATCCCATTCTAAACTAATAATATAACGATACTCTTATTCAAAATGAATCATCGAGTATTTTTAGAATTTAATAGAAATAATCTAAAAAAAACTATTAATTTTTTAACTAAGTGTAAATTATAGAAGTGATGCAACAAAGTTGACTTACCGCAAAAATAAAACTACAGCACCTGAGACGCCATATTACCGCTGACTGGTGAGATCACGTCCTTGCTAGAGACATATCTGAAAAGAAAAAGAAAAAAATTTAAAACTACATCTATACTATAATATCACAAAGGTAAAGAGTTTCAGTTCCGCCACTCAACACTAAATGTCTTCACAATTCGGCGGTAAGTGTGGAGCGGAAGTGTCTTAAAGAGAAAGGAGTGTCGTAACACTAGACTCCTAGGTACCCTCTGCCAATCTGATGCCGAGTCCTTAAATAATATAAAAAAGACCTGTTTTTGCTGGATATAAAATGAATCACAGAAGAAGGTTGTAGGCTATATGGCACGATAACAATGTCAATGTAACCCACTCCACCAGCTACACCAAAAATATAAGAACAAAATTCAGAATAAGCGGGGAACGGAGTGTTAACATTAGGTTCCCTATACGTACCCTGCTGTGTGAGGGATACAGCGTGAAGCCGATTGATTACAAACAACATTCAGAATTAACTGTCATCTAGTCAGTACACTCCAAGCAAGTCAATTCCAGACCAGTAAGACCTCACAAGTATTATGAGTATTTTATGAGCTCTACCACAGTTCAGCTATCGCGTGCCCGATAGGGATGGATATTAAATTTTAAGTATCCCGGCGAATACGAGCTCGTAAAGCATTCGCTTTATAACCCACGCTCTCTGTCTCTGGACAAACGATATTGAAAAAATAAGAAAGAAAGCTGTCCTTAAAGTTCTGAAGTGTTTTCAGATCTACAATTCATTTAATTGTACATTTTAAATAAGGCCTTTTTTAGCTTCACGCTATATTCCGCATATAGCAGGGTGGATAGAGGGAACCTAGGCATCTAGTGTTAAGACACTCCGTTCACTGTTTTCCTCCGAAATCTGAAGGCATTACCTTGTTACTAAAGCGAAGAAAAGTATCTATTAAATATTCCACTTCCTCCAGTAGAAACCGAACTCACAACCTGTCGCGTATACGAGGCTCAAGGCCCTTTATGCTGAAATTTAATATCTAATTTGATAGAGTGCACAAATAAATAGCAAGCTAACGAAATCCTTATCAATTTTAATTTATAATTAAAATTGAAAACTAATTAAAAGAACTTCTTAAAACACTTAAGGGAATCAACATAAACTTTCCAATAGTGATTTCTTACCGGAAAACAAACATACAATACATATAAAAGGCAACAAACATGCAAGAGACATCACCAGATTACTATAAAAGTCACACATTAGAAAATCGAAGAAGAAGAATCTAAATTATTTTGTAAAAAAAAACCAGATGTATAGACTCGTAGTGACTCAACGAGTGGACCAGTCAGACCAGTTCACAATTCCTAGATATGCATGAAAGCTTATTTTTTACGAGCACAAAATCTAGAACAGTCGAGCGGTCCCATTAAAACGTCAAAAACCTTGACACGTGCATGTGCCGCCTATAAAAAGCTGCAGCGGCGGAGTGGTCTTACAATTTATAAGATACTTGAAGAATGGAAACATTGGGCAACGTTCTTTAGAATATAAGTACTAATGCACCGTTTTATTTTAACTCTCGTATATAGTAAGGTAGGAAGAGGGAACCTAATGTCAATGGGAACCTAATTCAATTTCCCGTTCCTTCGTATCCCGCACACAGCAGGGTAGGCAGAGGGAACCTAGCTACCACCAATTAAAGCTAGACGTTATATTTAAACGCGACAGGTTGTTTGGATTTGATTCCCACCCAAAGATATAAAATATTAAATAGTTTTAGTACTTCACTCTGAGGTCAATACGCAATGCCTGGCAAGAAATCAGCGCAAAGCAGGGACCGGAGTGTCTTAACACTACGTGCAATATGCGTGAAACTGAAAAAAAAAAAGTTATTTCTAATAAAGAAAGGGTATACAGCAGTTTAAAAAACTCATTACTCATAATAATATACATTGTAGGTAGGTACCCTTTATAAGCATATAGGGTACCTCAACGTATAATTTCCATGGAGGATACTCGATGGAGCCCAGTTCCCACGGTGAATCACGATCCCATATGGCGATCGAGGATTTATAGGTTGGTTTGGTATTTAAAATGTCGTGAACTGCTTTCTTTATTACACAAGCGACCTTTATCTTCGCTTGTCATATAATCAATGTGAGTAACAGATTGGTATTTATTGGTGGGTATTACTTTAATATATAATATAAATATATTTATAGTGTATAATCGGCTGCGGCTTCGCCCTCGTAGTCAAATTTTAAGAATGAATGTATCGTGTGTCATACACAAGGCTTAGTGTTATGGCATATGACACATGTCACGTTCTTCTATAACCACGACAAACACAAAAATATTTTTTTTGTTCAAGCCACTACAGCCTCATATTAGAGAGTTTTTATCAAATACACTCTTCCGACTTCCACTTTATAATATAAGGATAGAAAAGATAGTGGCGTTGTGTTCCGCCACTCAGGACGCAATGCCTCCGAAATTTGGTAGAAAGTGGAAAACGGAAGTGTCTTAATGGAATAGGTACCTTAAAATAAATGTAATATATTTAAATGTCACTTTAAACTGTAAAATGAATAGAAACTAAATAAATCTAAAAAAGACCTTGCTTTACTTTTTATAAAATATAAAATATTGGATTTAAATACGAATTTATTATCATATCGATTAAAAGCCTACGTCGCTATAAGCCACCGGCGGCCATTGTTCACTCATCGAGTTCGTAGAAGAGTTTACAATGTTGATGGACTATAAACAATGAGATAGCCCATTCTAATTTAGATATAGCAGTCGAAGCGAACAGTCTTTTATACAAACAGTATAATATTAACACCTGACGAAATATGAAATATTATATTAACAGAATATACAACGGAAGTAAACGATGGGGCAACGTTCTAATTATTAGTTTATTAACCTGTTAAATATCCCAGATAGGTTACTTTATATAAAATATAGAGATAATAGCTATGAAACTGATAAATATTCTTTTAATTATATACATAGCAGGACAGGCAGAGGGAACCTCAGGTTAAGACAATTCGTTCCTAAAACGGGGACTCGGGAACTCGGGACGTGGCAACAGAAAAAGCGTGTAGTTGATTACCGCCACGTAACAAGCAAAAAAAGCTGTGTAAAAAATGGAGAACGAAGTGTCTGAACACTAGGTTCCTCCGTCAACCCTGCTGTATGCGGGATACAGCGTGAAGCTATTAAAAAAGTAAATCCATCCAATCCAAATTTTGTGTAAATATATAAATATATGTCGAAATAAATCCCACATACATACATTATATAATATACCAGTGCAAAGATTTAAGAACAGTCAAAATGTAACAATGGCGCCATGCCAATGTCGATGAAGCAATATTCAATATTAAAAATCATATACAATTTTTCAAGTTCTACCGAAGCTGTTTGTATTTTTAGCTTCTATATATTATTTATTATTTATATTATTTTTGCCGACTTTCAAAAAAAGGAGGTTCTCAATTCGTCGGATTTTTTTTAAATATTAATATGCAATTTCTAACCATTACGGCTCAATCCTAAAGTGTTTACGTCCTGATCAGAATGGGTTGTATTTCCAGTTTAATAGAACAAATTTGTTTCTGGCAGACCGCAGAGAGTCGAAAACGAAGAGTCTTATTTATTAAATTCTCTCTTCTTACAAAAGATACGCGGGAGACGTATATATTATAAACTATATATCATAAACTACTGGACTTAGAAAGTTGAAATTTAGGAAGCCAGATAGGTAAGGGAATGCAGAGAGAGGAGCACTAAGAAAAAAATAGAATAGAATATAATTTACTAAAAATACCCATACCATATCAGAACCTACCATACATTTCGAGCACTCTATCACAGATCAAAGTGCGACCAAACAATGCCTCACGCAACCGTGTAATAGTTCGACACAATAGCGTCTAACTGTTTAGTTGCGTTAGACTTGTGGAGCTTCGTTTCCTTTGTGATGCTTTTAGGTACCAACTGCGAATACACTTGCTATATAGTATAAGCACGTTAGGTATAGACTTTCCTTGCTTTGATGAAAACCATCTTACCATTTGCTATGGCGTAGATGAAATAAATACTCGTATTATTAATTTATTGAGGTATTGAGGCCAGTCGTGACTCAGGAGCACAAGTGTGCGACTGTAGGCGTTACGGGTTGTCGGTTCGATTCTCTCTTGAGTAAATGAACACTCATCACACAATGCCTTCAGAATTCGGTGGAAAGTAGAGACTGAAGTATTAGTCTAGGTACTTCGTCAGTCGTTCGTTATCTGTTGAAAGATTTTCCAAACATAATAAAAGACATTCAACGATAAAATTATAAATTTTACGATCTCGAAAAGAATAACATAAAACATAAATTTGAAAACTAAAATTTAAATAATAAAGATGATTTTTACAGGCTAGGGTAGAAATGAACATATTCCGTTTACCACTCTCCACCCGTATTCGAGATATTGCTTACTAAATAAAAGATTTTAACAAAATTTCAACTAGCCAGAGACGATAACTAAAAATAGTCGATTGCACTAAGTGGAAATTGAACCTACCACCGTCGCGAGTACGATCATAATGAATTTTATACATTACAAAACGGATATTATATAAAAATCTTATTAGGGCTTCTCTTAATTTCCTTAGTGGGCACGAAATTGATTTAGTATGAGCTCGGATTTACTTAATTTCATTATTTGTAATACGATACAAAACATGTATAATATTTTCAATTTCCTTGACTAATTCCTGTTGTCATAGCGCTTTTTGTTTCATTTAATAATAACTATTAGTTTTGAAGTTAAATGTAATTAATCTGTAGATTTATATCAAATTCAATATATTCTTTATTCAAATAAACTATTACAAGCACTTTTGAATCGTCGAATGTACATGTCAAAAAAAAGCTACCACCGGTTCGGAAGGCAGTTCTGCTGAGAAGAGGCGGCAAGAAACTCAACAGTATATTAAAATAACTTAGTACACCTTATTGTATATCCATTCCAACATTGATTAGTAAAAAAATCAGCTTCACGTAGGGTAGGCAGAGGGGACGTAGTGTTAAAACATTCCGTTCCCCACTTTCTGCCGAATTCTAGAGGCATTGCCTGTTAAATGGCGGAACTCAAGCGGCTAAAAATAATAAAGTGTATGTAGTATGTATACATACAAAAATCTCATAAATCCGTACACACAGTGCTCAGAGCTCAGAGCGAGCCCGGAAGCAACCATCGCTATCTGTATTCCGGCACATCCGGGCTTCGATCAGTATCGGACGCGACACCCATCCTGCACCCGGGTTGGATGTTTATATTAATACCTAAGCCTCTGACATAATGGAATGTCAGGCTGATAAACGAAATGAGATATTTAAATATGTTTTTAGATATCTATGTTAGTAGGCAATTTTAATTTAATGTTTATTTACTGTAAATTAAGATATAAAATATTTTTTAAAAATCTATAATTATACAATAAGAAAATGTATGGTATTAAAAACATTAGACTAACTCGCTGAAGTGGTATTTATATTAATATAATAAAACTGAAGCGTTTGTTTAAACGCTTAAATCTCTGAAACTGTCAGTAGGATTTAAAGCTTTTCCTTTCCGAATTTTTGAGGCATTGCGCGTTGAGTGGCGAAACTTAACGCCACCCTTTCCTTGGTACACGAGCAAAGAAATTAAAATATTAATAAATAAATAAATTCCCCCAAGTGGGAATCGAATGAACAACCGTCGAGTTTCATGAGATGAGTGTTTGATGATGATGATGATGAGTTTCATTTTTTTATGAGAGCGAAGAATAAACGATAATAATATACCTAGCTACCTACCTACCTACCTAAATGTATTTTTTTTATAATAATTTATATTTAAAAATGTAAAATTTATTCACTAATTTGATAAAAGGATATTCAGTACCTAGTGAGTGTAAGTCAACGAAGTACTGGACGCAATTAGTAAACTCATAAGGTCGTCTTAACCAAAATATTTACACTACCTTTTAGTACATATTACATAACCCACCAATATTCATATAAAATTGTGCAATAAAACACAATGGAACAGCATAGGGAATATTTTATTAAACATCACGCGTCGTCAGGTCGAATACGTAACATGCTGTGCATGAAATATTCCTCAGATCCATAACCCCTATATACATATACGTATATTCTCATGGAGTCTTCATAACCCCTATATTTATTCTGACGGAGGCCGGCTTCAATCTGAACCTTTTTTATTCCTCTCCCGATATCTTTATTTACCATTGATATCTTTATCAATGTTGCTCGCATCGTTTGCTTGAAATATGATATTTTAAACGATTTATGAACAATGCCATATAAATATGTGTAATATAAATATCTATATATTTTTTTAGGTTTACGCCGATCGTATACATAGCAGGACATCACGTACGTAGGCAGAGGGGACCCGGGATCCTAGTGTTAAAACACTCCCTCACAATTAAAGACATTTCCGTTCTCCACTTTCCGTGCGGAACTCAAAGTCGAATTTAAAAAATTTTATTTCCTCGAATAGTAATCGAATCTACCACCTGAGGGCTCATCTAGCTATGTTATGGATACAGCGTAAAGCTAATAAAAAGTGGCAACATCCATTTACATTCGCAAAGCTGAGACGAAAAATAAAATAACCCGCTTCCACAGACCCGAGACCCGAGATGTTATGCAATAGTTCATTGTGCAAACATAGAAACAATTTGTGCCTTGGTTTCAGCTGAGGAAGTTTCCAATCAAACGGGCGGCCGAGGCGGTTGCCTAATTGAATAATCTGCATACTAGACGTTCAATTATTCTAGAATACCCCTGGTCCCCTACCGGTAAGAAGTGCGACCTCGGAAGTCACAAATTTAGCTGCAGTACGACCACAAGTGGTATGGAAACGGCGAAAGGAAACGCAAGGGCCGTTACATGAGAAAAGATCAACTTGAGCTAGTGTGGAACAGAGTGTCTTAACACTAGGTTCCCTCTGCCTACCCTCTACTTGACTATTCAAGATTTACTTGAGCTAAATAGTACAGAATCAAAAATATATTGTTGATAGCAATATTTTATTTTAGTTTCACGCTGTATCCCGCATTTAAAAAAGGTATGCAGAGGGAACCTGGTGTAAAGAGCATAGGTTCCAAAGAAGACACTCTGTTCACGCAACGCACGTTTTTTTAGATAGGTATAGTATGCTGAGTGCCGCCTCATCGCCGCACTTTGTCTTGTTACCAAAGCGAGGAAATGAAAATAATTGATTCCCTTCCCCTACAGGAAATCTAACTCATAACCATCACGTTAACAATCAGACACTGTGACGCCACGACGACCTGAACACCATTTTTAACTTCATAAATCAACTCATTCATCATCACATTACTGAGACTTCTAAATAATAGATATTGAACTGTTCATTGGAAAAGTATCGAAAGTTAGCACCATTTAGAACGTTAAAAATGGTACAAACCGAACTTCTAAAAGGAAAGACGGAGCCCTAATTAAAATACAGAACGATATTTCACGAGGGACCGTTAACATTAATAGCTTTCGGGTTTCCCGAGGGTGACGCATGCGCATTAGCTTCTAGTACAAAATATGTGTCAAAATTACTTTACAAATGTCGTAATTTACGAACTTCGACATCTGAACTTAACGTTAGCGTTCATTAAGATAATTATATTATATTATTGAAATCCATTTTAAATCAATAATTATTATTTTTCCTTTTTCCTTGGTTAAAAAACAAATATATCTACGTTGAAACCGACCACCTAACAGTCAACACACTGTACCAATCAACACCTGCATTTCAATATAAATTAATTACTTATAGTATAGTACTATCACACTATTTTATCTATAGTATATCTGACACGTGGTCAGCCGGTGAATGGAGCACGTGGGGAGCGGGCGCGGCCGGCGCGTTCGATACCGCGGAGGCTGCGCGCTGAGCGAACGCCCGGAACCCTAGTGCGACCAGAGAAACTAGATCCTCGTTACCCCTCTTATACTTCAACATAAGGGTAAAAGAGGGGAACTTTCACAGTACGCCTAGTTCACGATAGCTGGGTGGCATATGCAGTTACGCAAGAACTACCACGCTGCAAGCCTTTCACATAGTATGCCTACAGTGTTTTGGTCTTTGCCTACCTATATTTAATAAAAAACCTAGATAGAACCATTTAAAAACGCCAAGCTGCAATTCACGCCGCAATTAACATTATGGGATAAATGTATGTGTGAAAGCAGGCATAGAAGGCTGGAAACATCGTATAATTATTTCACTATTCGTGTCGAGTACTTCTGTGAAGCATCGCAAGCTAATCTTTTGATCTACGCGTGCATATGGAAGTGATTTTTCTTTGATGAACGCGGAACTATAGTTTAGTATCATCAATCATTATCGACCTATTTTTTCATAGTAAAGTAATTTATTGTTTTTATCGAAAACTTTGTAAGATGTATATTTGTATTAGTCTTATTAATAAATTATAAGAAGCGTGAGCTTATATTTTTAATTGGTTAACTTAATGAGACATTCATTGATTAAATTTAAAGGCAACCACATTTAGGGAAGAAAAATATCAACCTATTTATATAAAACGTTTAAAAATATAATGAAATTTGGAAACCTGAATATTCTAATTAAATAACGGCAGTAGATACATTATAAAGATTTTAGCCCATTTAACAAACAAACTTCAAGGAGCTGGAAAACACAAGTCCAAGGAATCAGGACATTTGTATCCCTAAAAGCGTAAAGTACTCACTCCCGACGAAACATGTTACGAGACGTCCATAAACCTAGTAGTTTATTACTTTGTCAGAGAATTACAGAGAAATGAAATGGGGTAAAATAGGAACTTCAGGCTAGCTTTGAGAGCGCGTCTGTTTCGAAATAGGATAACGGAATAACGGATAAGAAATAGTCATATGGAATTGTGCTCTAGCTTATACTGATATAGCTATCAGTATTCAATACAAAACAATGACTTGTTGAGCAGATTTAACAAGAAATTGTCTATAGGTATATAGAGTTACTTTGTTAAAATATCTCGTGTGGACATAATTTCAAAGATTTAATGGAAGAAACGTGTAATATTATTTTCAATTTATACTGGGTACTTATATTTTCTTTAGTTTCTTTGTAGAGTGCCTTTAAAGTAAATTGAAATATAGACCCACAGACTTTACATAGTCCAGAAGCGAGCGATGCGAATTAAATAAACAGCAATTAACTAATGAATATACTGTTTCATAAATAACTTCATGGAAATCTTTTGAAACATTTATTTTCTCTGTATTAGAATTGACAATATTACTTAATACATTTAACAAAATAACTAACTAAGCTAACAACAAACTACCAACTACAATAGTGAAAACTACATTTAGCGTCCATCCGAGATTAGTAACCGCACAGACAAATGCAAATCGATAAAGATAGAAAAAAAAATTATCATTGTTTTGAATTCTATTACATTAATAAATGCCTCTAATTATAGATTTTCTTATATATCTTTCATGTTTATTTGTGTTCTTCTAGACAGCGATCAGTTACAATGTTTCTATATGTAAAGAAAGCTATATAATACAGTATTTACGATATTTATAACTTTCAAACAAAATCTAATCTCAAAAGCCTCACCTTAGCCCAACTAATCCATACAAAATCCAAAGAAAATCTCTAACATCCAAGTCCAAACATATGACGAATGGTCCATAAAAAGACCATCAACAGATACCACGCCTAATTTCCAACCCTCCGAAAAAAGATATGAGAATGTATTCGGCCTATTTTCACTTAGATGAGCTGAAACCCGACTCGACGGAGCAGTAATGATGGACGAGATTGATGTCATTGTACCCTCGGACTTATTTACGATGCCTATTTATCTTCCAATAGCAAAAATCATTTAGCAATTTCCTGATGTCTCGGAGCAGACGACGACGATAATAATCCTTGTCAGTTTTAGAGTTTTACTCTCTAATACAAACTTACATATCTCGTATACAAGAATCGATCTATCTATTACCCAAGAAAACGAATGAAGATATAGCAAAATAATTAGTCTAAAAGAGTTTTTTTTGTATTTATTAGATACTAATTTAGAACAAGGAATCTTTTTTACTCCCTTCTTCCTTTACTGTTTAACTAAAGTAACTTTGCTCGTCGCAATGGAATCTCGTGAAAATTTGATAAATTAAAAGATATTGTTTAAATTTCTTCTAAACAGGATAGTTGCCAATCAAATACAACTCATAGAAATAATTATATATATGCTTTACTTGATCTGGGCTAAGTTAAATGAGTGCAAAATGGAGAACACACTTAGCCACTTACAACATGTGGATTTTTTTACATTAAAGCTGTATCCCGCACATAGAAGATAAGGCAAAGAGAACCCGGGAACCTAGTATTGAGACACTCTATTCTTCTTTGAAACACTTGCGTTCCCGACTTTTATTGAGTGAAATTGAAAATGAAATTCTTGGGACATTGTGTTTTGTCAGAGCGAAGAACAGAGAGTAGGAATCGAACCAACAACTGTCGCGTTTATAGTCGCAGGCTTGTGCTCCTGCGCCATGACGGCCTCAACATTTTAGTTATTAATTGTCAATACAAGACCAACTCATGGAAATATTTATATTCATAAACTATGCCAATACTGGGTAAGCAAAGCATGCCTCGCAATGTTTAAATAAGCGGAAACAAACCCTTTGCCTACACTACGACATGCGGAAAATGCACACAAAAATGTTTTTCCACCTTCATGCTATTTCCCCAGCTAAGCAGCTGTATAGCAGGCCAGATACCAGGGTATGCAGACAAAGGCCAAACCACCTAAGGCCAGAAACTTAATTTCTGCTTCTTAAACTAAAAAAATCTTATATTCCATATCCTTTCTATATTAAGAACACGCTAAGATCATATCTTAAGTTCAGCTTAAATATTATTAGGCGATTATCTCAGCGATCGTAATACATACGGTGCTTGAGAGCCCGCTGTGAGGGCCTAACTTCGTGGAAACATTTACGAGATTAGAATATTTTATAAAGGGCAACGTTTCTTATTTGCGTTTCGTAAGCGTATTGTTACACTTGTTTTGGTAATATACCTACAGTACATACCTACATTGGAGAAAATTTATTTAACTTTGTAAAATTCTTTTTTTTTCTTGTGTCTTAGGAAATATTTAATTTTATCGAAAGACAATGTTTAAAAAAATTAGATATTATAATAATAATAGAAAAAAAAAAGCTTCACGCTGTATCCCGCACACACCAGGGTAGGCAAGTAGTAATGCCACAATAGGTAAGTTGGAAACCTAATGTTACGACACTCAATTCTCATTTTGAAGGCATTGCGTGTTGAGTGACAGAACTTAACGTCGCAATATACCAATATACGTATTATATAGTCCACATTATGTCTTCCACTCATAGCAATTATTTTAGGAATATGTAAAGGGCAACGTTAGCTTAATGCCCCAATACTATTTATTAAAAGACTTATTTATCAAAAACCACAAAACCACAAACACAAATCGATTTACTACCAATTATTTAATCGACAACAAAATTGAACCCACAATCCCAAATACCATTTGATAACCACTTCCCATACACATTTATAAAATTCAAATATAAACGATATTATGAACGATAAGATTCGTAACATTGTAAGGCGTGTGGGCCGACGATCGAAATCTAACATGTTATCAAACGTGCCGCGCGAACGTGTCCAGGTATCGGGATCACGTCGAAAGTGGTTTGACATTCGGGAACAAGCATTACGAGCGTGTGGTGAATTCGCTTGACTGAAATAATAAATAGCTTGAATTTACATGCTAAATGACGGAATATTGAAGTCACAGTGGTACAGTAGAGATGTATTAAACTGTCCAATGGTGTGAGTTCGATTCCGCTCAAAACATTTAAAAAAAGCTTTTAAACGAGAAGCGGAACAGAGACGTAGTGGGATTTCAACTGCACCTGTTGGAAATCGTCTAGGTGTAGGATAACACTTAAGCATAAAAGGAAAAGAAATCACCTGCATTAGCAAGAGACCATAACGTAAACAGATTACAGTTTGCGAATTCACAATGAAATATTTAATATATTTCCTCTCTCTGGTAACGAGGCAAAGTGCGGCGTTGAGTCCCGTCACTTAACACGTAATGCTACAAGAAATCAGCAGAAAGTGGAGAACAAGTGTCCTAATGGAAATGGAATACCTAACAACTTTATTGTGAGGTTCCCTCTGCTTACACTGTTATAAGTGGGGCACAGCGTAAAGCTAAAAAAAAATAATGAAATGTTGGCCCTTGTTTGGCATTTCATAACATTCTATTATTATGCACAATGTATCCTTACATATACATATAATATATTTTATGGTAATTAGATACTTTTGTATATATTTTATTATAAAAGTTTTCTCTTTGTGGTCTCTTGTCTCATATTTTATTGACGAAGTTTGTTCTGAACAAAACAATTGTAATTTAAAAAATGAAATTGTTTATCCATTTCTGTATTATACATATACTCAAAAATAAATTGGTTTTATTATAGAAACCAAATTATTAAGGATTTCTATTAGTGCTATGCTATTCTTATAAATATGGTTTTTTTCTTCAACTCTATGCTATATCCCGCATATAACAGGGTAGGCAGACGGAACCTAGTGGTAAGACAATCCGTTCTCCACTTTCCGCCGAATTTTCGAGGCATTACGTATCGGGCGGCGAAACCCAGCGCAGTACCAGAGCGAAGAAATGAAAATATTTGAGCGATTCCCCCGAGTGGAAATCGAACTCACAACCGTCGCGCTATAGTCACACGCTTATGCCATAAATACCTATACGTAACATACTAAAAATCACTCTTAAGCATAAAATATTAAAATTTTGCAATACATATATTACAACATAAAAAATGTTTTATTTCAACTTGTAAAAGGCTCGCAGCAATCCGAATGAAATGCTCCTCGGTAAAGGGTAAACGTGAGTCATTCCGTGAGTCACAGAGGAAAGCCGACCTTTATTTAAATAATTGATTCCACTACGAACAAAGCTTCAAGTATTTTTTTTCATAGACCAGCTTATTTGTTTATTTTTTATCAGAAATTGTTTGCAATATTCTATTGAAATTCATTTATAAAGTAGTAAAAAAAACAATTGCAAATAAATTCTGAAAATAAGATTAGCACGTCGTGACGCAGTAAGACAGACAGTGAGTTCGATCACTACTAGAAGAACTTGTTATTTTTATTTTTTTTCTGGTAGATCCTAATCTTCCGCAGGATTCCGGAACTATTGCGTGTTGTGTGGCGGAACTCAACGCCGCGCTATGCCTCGACACCAGAGCGAAGAAAATGCAAACATTATATATTTTATTAAGTAGGAATCAACAACCTGTCGCGATTTCCATTTCGTCACACTTTGTGCCCAATACACATATCAATTAACACAGAAAAATCGAATACGCACATACATATCTCCCAAAGACACTCCCATTTCCCCCATACACAACTTAAAAGCTCTGACTCTATCCAGAATTCCAGACGGAGAAGGCGGGTCGTCGACCGCACGAGCATCGTACCTACGACCTTAACGAAGCTGGCTAACGACGCGTCTTCAACCCTCATTGTCGACATTGTGGTGTCTTGACACCGTGAAGTGTTTCAAGGACGTGTTTTCGTAAAACCGTTGGGAAACACCTTGTTTTTTATTTAAGAAAGAGTTCCTTTTTGTGATTCAGAATTGACAAAAATAGAAAATGGTATATTTGATCTAGCTTCATGCTGTATCCCGCTTGTCCTGTAGCAGAGTAGGCAGCCTAGTATTAATACACTCTGCTCCCCATTTTCCGCCAATTCTGGAGGTATTGCGTGTGGAGTGACGGAACTCTACGCGGCGCTTTCTCTCGACAGCAGAGCGAAGACATGAAAATATTAAAACAAATATTTCTAGGAGTAAGAATCGAGCCTACACCTGTCGCGTTCACAGTCACATGCTTGCAGCACTTGATTGTACATTGAAATTCTAAGCGAGCAAGCTGAATGATTAAAAAGTACCTTTCAATACTTTATTATATTAAGATATGAACGTTAAATTACGAAACCCAACTCACAAAGTTTGTACAACATACAAAATACACAAGTTATAAAATAAAAACTTAAAATTTAAAAACAGGAAGTGCTACTATACTTCCGGTTTTTAAATAATAACAATATTATTAATCATTGCATAACTGTAAATCCCCGACATAATACAAAAAAACCTACTGTGTTTTCACGATAACATTATCAACAACTATATAAATATAATAACATATCCTGTATTGCAGGCTATATATGTATACAGTTATTAATAGTACCTACCACAGTATTACTAATATCCAGGCCTGAGGCATGAGGCCAGGCGTGGCGCAGGGGCACAAGTGTGTAACTGTAAACGGGACCGAGTGTGGGTTCGATTCCCACTCGAGGAAATGAAATATTTATTTAAATATGTATTTTGCGCCGTTGAGTTTCGCAACACACGCTCACACGACATTAATTTAACGGAAAATGGGGAACGCAGTCTCAACACTAAATTCCCTCAGCCTATCCTGCTGTCTGCGTGATACAGCGTGAAGCTGATACAAAAAACAAATCTACATGCAAATGCAATATGAATATTTCATAATAAAACATAATAAAGTAAAACCTTAGTAACCAGCGAGCAAGCTGTAATTTATTATACCAAGCTCGAGTAGGTACAATACGGCGATATTTCTACTTTGCAAATTGAACTTACCTGAAACACGAAAGCTTACTTTTATACTGCTATATAGTTATTTTATAAGTTTCAAGGAAAATAAGTAATCGGATTATGTTTTATGAATATATGCATAAGTTAGTTCTGAAAACGCAGAGTTAAGTTTCGTCACCTAACACGCCATGTCTGTATAAAAAAATATTTCACATAGTTATCTATGCCTACCTATACAGAATGATATGGGTTGGCTTGAAGTTTATAATTATTTTAATACTCAAAAATAATACACGCATTGAGGCTTGTTGTGGCGCAAGTTGTGGGTTCGAGTCCCGACTCGAGGAGATGCAGTACCATCAAGCTACAAAAAAGAAATAAAAAATCCCTACAGGTTAGATACTTGTACTTTGTTATTTTTCTACTTTACTAATATATTTAGTTATAGATACAAGAATTGCACTTGCACATTTCGAAATAGGTAACTGGGGCGAGAGTTAGTTTATCAGAAAATTACAACTTGTTTAGATTTAGAGTATCATTCGTGACATCATTCTAGCGAACCATTTGTATATCTCGCAAATTGGAAATATCAATAAAATTGAATTGGGATCGTTGTTCTCGTTTAAAAACCATTAAAATTCGTTTCTATTAAGATATGATAGTAGGGTAGTCTTATAATTGAGAAGTTGCTAGTTCAAATACAAATTTGCAATAAACATTATTAAATCTCTATATTTAATCAATGAGGAAACGGAGAGTTAGAAATCCATAAGATCCCGACATTGACCCTGATAACTAAACATCAACCGAGAAGTAAATATGGAACATACATATATAGACATATTTTTTTATTCACAAACATACAACGTATATTTTCAGTTCTCCGCTCTCGCAGGCAAAGCGTGGCGCTTAGTTCTGCCATTACCCACGTAAAACTAGACTAAATATGGAAAACGTAGTGTCTTAACACTGACTTCCTCTTGCCTATTCTACCATGCAAAAAAAATATTGGTACCATGTCTATACTAACATATCTATACTATAAAATTTATTCAAACAAGTTAAGTACTACATAAGAACGAACGCTTGTAGCTAAACATTCAACAAATGAAAGTGACACCACAACCACCTTCCACCCCCAGGATTATCGATTTCCAGGATTGAGCACTTTTTATTCGATTTGAATACACCGGCAGTGGTGCATCCCACTCGCGCGTCAACAGTTCAAGTACGCTTTACGTCACCACTCGGCACTGATGTGATGTGATGTGATGACTTTTTTGCTTGACTGGTTTTTGAAGGATTTTTTTTGGTATATCTTTGGTATAATTCATAATTATTTAACTATTTTAGAAAATACAGTTATGTTTCTAGGTAGGCATAGCTTCACGCTGTATCCCGTACATAATAGGGTAAGCAGAGGGAACCTGAGAATGTAATAGTTTAAGTAAGTTGTAAGTTAACCTCGTAGGCAGATTGAACCTGGGAATCTAGTGTTAAGTTAACCTCGTTTCCATTAAGATATCCCTATTTACCGCCGAATTCTAGAGGCAATGCGTGTTGAGGTTCGGAACCCAACGCCGCGTTTTGCCTCGTTACCAAGGCGAAGAAATGAAGATATTAAATTTTCCATTCAATGTAGATCATCGTTGCTTTAAAAATAATATTAAACATCCTATACATGAAAATAAAGCCTCTCAAATACATTTACAATTAAAATTTTGACATGTTCCTTACGTAATTATGTATAGCGTAGTAATTTGAAAGACAAATATAACGCTTCATACAAATCGCTGGCATCCAAAAATACTTAAGGTGTTAATTTCAGTAATGGGTTACACCGCGTCATGGTGTATGGAGTACGAAGCCACTAAATGAGAGATCAAAAACTCTATCATAATTTTGTAATAAGAAGCAGCATCGGTGTGACGTAGATGTATATTTGAAAAATATTTTTATAATCATGTTTTCAATAACTTTCAGTAAATTAGGTGGAAAGTGGCGAACGGAGTGTCTTAACACTAGGTTCTCGCTATCCTGCTGTGTGCGCGATACAAGCTGAAGCTGATTTCTTTATTTTTTTTACATATATTTTCATTTATATTTAGTAAATAGAAACGTTTGAACGTCATCTCCAGAAGTAGGGTGTTGTCAAGCAAAATTTCACATAGTTTATAATATAAAATATTTAATTTTCTCCATAAAATGGAAAATGGAGTGTATTAACACTACTTCTTTTTAATTATATGCGGGATACAGCGGGAACCTGCAAAAAAAATATTAAAAAAAAAAACAAAACGCCCGTCCCCAAGCCGCCACGTAAACATGTAATCGTAAAAGACAACTTCCATTATGCTCACCTATTACAACACATTAGCGGCGCCGACGTACACACATGTGTCAATGTCAGCGTGTTAGAAAGGTATACGAGTATTATATTATATACGATTCTATAATCTATATATATATAGATAAAACTATTGTTTTTTTTGTCTGTTCACGTGAGAAATTATCTTTACTTTTGTATGGGTTGCGGTTAAATTCAATTAGGGTGTAAGTACTAATTTCCATAAAAGGTTTTAGACAAATTTCGTTTAGTAGGTAGGTATTAAGATATAAACAACCTCTAAAAAATTATCTTCAAGCTGTATCTCACTTGTAGCAGGGTAGACACAGGGCGCGTAGAGTTAAGACACTCCTCTTCCCACTTTCCGCCGTTTTCTAGTGGCATTGCGTGTTGAATGGCAGAACTTAACGCCGCGCTTTGCCTTAACACCAGAGCGAAGCAATTATAATATTATATATTCCATTTTCCCGAGCGGAAATCGAACCCACAACCTGTCGCACACTTGTGCCTTGTACCACGACAGACAAAAGGACTCAATATTACACTACTTAATGCAGATAATGATAATTGGTAAAGGTAGATACTTTCACTTTAAAAACAATTTACACTCGAGACCGTGGGCTGTGCGCGTGGGCGGTTATTTATATTCAGATATTTGCGAGAAATTAACCGCTTAACTAATCTTACGAATGCACTTCTATCTATTATTATGTTTAAGTAAAAGTAAGCAAATAAGTGTTATAAGAAAATTACATTACATGTCTTACTCTAAAACAAATATATAAATGTCGTCTCGAAACGCCTTAATATCAAATGTTTATGATGTTTTTTTTTAATTCACGCTGTATCCCGCACATAGGCATAGGTAACCTAGTGTTAAAATACCCAGTTTCCTACTTTCAGCCTATTATTCAAGATATTGCGTAACGAATAGCGGAACTCATTCCTCTTCAACTTATATAATCAAACAATATAATCAAATACTGCGCCTATATTAATAATAAATAATAAAAAAATAAGAAATTAATCTAACAATATATAACTAAGAAACACATAATAAAAATTTAATATTAATTAACCAAAATAGCAACTTGATAAAAAGTAAGCACCTATCTATCTATATTTATTACTTTTCCAAGAACGAATGTGGCAAAAACCCGCCCCAGATTCCAGGGTCGTTAACAGATTGGCCGAGAGATTAGTCGAACATAACTTACTTGTAATTAAAATTTCAAATGATAACATCTTATTTTACGAGCTCGCGGAGATCTTTAACACTTTTTTTTTTATGTTTTAGAGTTTCACACTTTATACAGCAGCGTTAGCATAGATATTCTAGTGTTATGACACTCTATTATTCGCTTACTATTATTTTATTAATTATTTCTCTTATTATATTTTTATTAGAGTCACACTTTACTAACAGGGTAGGCAGAAGGTTCCTTTCCTTTTTCGAAAGCCGTTCCTTCGTTTCGCTTTGTGTGGTAAAACTTTAACTTGTTACAATATCAAAATATTAAATATTTCATAACCTCGACTAGGGAATCGAACTTATAATCTACCGCGTTTATAGTCGCACACAACGATTGTCCCCTTATTTAGTTTCTTATTGCTTACGCAAAAACGAAAATAAATGGCATAATGAATAACTTGAAATAATTATGCTGATTGATACTGTAATTATAGGTTCAAATTTCAAAGCATAGTTTCATAGAATTAGAGCTTTCGCCATACAAAATAAAAAATAAAAATATTGAAGTAAAATTAAATAACACAATGGAATTGTGTTTAGTTTTCCAAATAAATTATAAATATAAATATATAGTTACAGAGAAATATAATATTATTACGGAAATACAAACATACAAACGTTTTACTTGATGTATAAAGATAACTTACAGAATGAATAGTGTCATACACTCAAAACTGATAAGCATATAAAATACACATAAATGTCCTCGTAACTTCCCCTTATATCTACATAGCAACCATAACAATTTATATTCAAATTAAAACTCATATTTAGAATAAATAATACACTTATGTCACTTAAGTTATTACAGTAACAAATGAGAAAATTAAGCAAACCAATACTAATAAGAGAAAAAGCTTACTTTTTTTAATACTTAATCTACAAAATTGTTTTTCTTAGAACGCACTAGCCAAGTTAGTGTGAAGAAAATCCTAGTGTCTAGTGTTTCAGCTAGCAACAGATAAAGGTCAACACTATACCACCTCCTCATCTTGGCTGAGACCACTGCAGTATCAATGATGACTAACATGTTTCTTAGAACGCACTAGCCAAGTTAGTGTCAAGAAAATCCTAGTGTTTAGTGTTTCAGCTAGCAACAAAAAAAGGTCAACACTAAACCACCTCCTGGCTGAGACCACTGTAGTATCGATTATCACTAATATGTTTCTTAGAACACACTAACCAAGTTAGTGTCAAGAAAATCCTAGTGTTTAGTATTTCAAATAGCAATAGAGGAAGGTCAAAATAACCAAAACCACCTTCTCACCTTGGCTGAGACCTTAGCTGAGACCACTGCAGTATCGATTATCAGTGTTTACTCAACAGCAGTCTACTCTAGACAGCTGCGAACACGTGGCGCTATTTCCGTAGCGGGTCGACGTCCGGCGGCCTTGCCCCCTGCATTGCATTGATAACGGTGACCACGAATTTGAAATTACTATACTTTACTGATAACGAGATAGTATTTTGTGTTTGTTTTCCTTATATTTATTGAAAAAAATATTTTTCAATAGTTATACCTTAATATTTTTTTGTATCTTACATAATAAAAAAGTTCAGTAGATTATAAATAAATCACTATTTCATCATTTCATATCGTTTTGAATGAGTGGAGTTGAAAATGGTTATCATATGCTTCATGCTGAAGAAAATGGAAATTAAATATTGAATATTCTCATTTCTCCGCTCTGGTGTAAAGGCAAAGCATGGCGTTGAATTCCGCTACTCAACTAGTTACTCTTGTAGAGTAGTAGAGTAGAAGAGTTACTCTTGACCACATTGAAGTATAGGACGGATTGATTTAATTTATACTAATACTAGCGGCCCGCTCGCGGTTTCACCCGCGTGAACTATGTTATTATTAATTTCTGTCTCCATGGCTACGTCCTAGTGACGTCTATGCAAAATTTGAGACTCCTAGCATTTGTAGTAACGAAGTTTCATACAAACTTTCGACCCCAAAAACAATCCCTTAGAAGTCGAATATTGCAAATTCCCGTCTGCTCGCTAGAGCACCTACGTACTATGCAAAATTTTAGATTTCTAGCACATATAGTTTCTGAGATTTCGTGATGAGTGAGTGACCTTTCGATTTTATATATATAGAAGATATAGAAATATGCAAAATTGTACTAGTTATAAACAGCGAAGGGCTTCGTAAACAAAAATTGTTTTTATGAATGCTGATATGACAGAGACGAGCTAAAAACACTTTTTTGTAGAACTCAATTTCACGTTACATTTAGCAATAAAACAACAATGAGTTTAAAATAACAATAGTGTTTTCTTTTTCAATAACAAATAAAATAAATCTAGACAAGATTTAAATACTAAATCTAGATATTATTATATAATAGAGCAAAGTTCATTGACATTATAACGTTGTAATACTACAGTAGTCAACTCTCAGGACCTTGACGATGACATTAATATGAATTGATAAGCTCCCAGTTTATCTCAAAAGCAGCTTCCAAAGTTAGAGAAAGCTTAGTTATTTATACGCTTTCATCATTCATATAAATGATTTAGATTTGGAAGCCAGTCGTGGCGCAGAGGAACAAATGACTGTAAACGCGACTGGTTGTGGGTTCGATTCCCACTCAAGGTAATGAAACATTTCAATTTATATATTCATTTCTTCGCTCTGGTATCGAGGCACCACTCAACACGCAATGCCTCCAGAATTCGGCGGAAAATGGTGAACGCAGTGTTTTAACGCTAGGTTCCCTCTACCTAACTTGCCGTGTACGGGTTACAGCGTGAATGTGACATATAAATAATTTAAATTTAATCATGTTTGTACAAATTAAACTATTTTTTTCTTCACGTAATACTTTTTACTTTCATTAAATTTCTACTTTTTATCTTTGGAAAGTGATGAAATAAAAAGATAAAAGTGTTCTTAATTTAATATACTTTATAAGATATTAATACGAAGCTCAATTTAAATTTATTATGTAAGAAGATGCAAGATTATTGCAAAAATAAAATATAATATAAACGTAAAAGATCGATGATTTTATATTTTCTCTCATTTAAAAACTTATGTAATAGTCGAGAAATGATAGGATTCAATTCAACTTTGATTAAATTTTGCTTATTTTTTCATATAAAACGCTTTAGAAAAGTTAACACAATTTACACAACTAGGTACTTTAGATAAAACGTGTTGATATCAACTTTTTAATAAATACGGCGGCGGCATGTCGTAGCGAGGCGAGGAATATTTCTATGTAACCTTTGTTTTTTAAGCTTCACGCTGAAACCCGCACACAGCAGGGAAGGCAGAGGGAACCTAGAGTTAAGATTCCGTTCACCATTTTCCGCCGCATTCTGAAGGCATTGAATGGCTGAACTCGAAATGGCAGAAGAGCGAAGAAATGAAAATATTAAATATTTCATTCCCACGAATGTGAATCGAACCCCTAACCTCGCGTCTTCAGTCACACGCTTAACGCATAACATATATAAATACTTGAGGATTATTGGTCTCATCTCGCCGACACATGAATGGGCTGACGAAACAGACATTCACACTATACCATAGCTGAGTCGGTGTCTTTGTCTTATTTACACTTGTGTAAGAAGAATTACTATCAGCAATCTTAAAGAATGTAAATAGAAATTTAAGTAATATATTCCCCATTCCGTCCGTCTGTATTCCGCTCACAGAAGGGTGGGAAGAGGGAACCTAGTATTAAGACACTCCGCTTTCCACTTTCCGCCGAATTATGGAGGCCTTGCGTGTTGAGTGACGGAATTCAACTCCGCGCTTAGCTTCGACACCAGAACGAAGAAATGAAAATATTAAATATTGCTATTTCTTCCTATCGTAAACCTAAACAAAAAATATATAGGTAGAAAATATTATTACATAATATACGTACCATAAAATCAATAACGACCACCCATATAATCTGAAACAGTAGAAAAAAACAATTTATTATTATAACGTTTATTTGAAATAGTCTCAAACGCAACCAATTAGATATTTAAATCTTTAAACATTTACCTATATAAAATTTTATCGGAACCTGTCACTTTTGATAGAATTTCTTAAAAACAATTCCAAAAGACAAGGCAGAGGGAACCTAAAAATCTAGTGTTAAGTCACTCCTTTCTCCATTAAAACACTTCCGTTGGCCACTTGCAGCCGAATAAAGACATTTTATTGAACATATTTAAAAAAGAAATCTGCTTGAATTATAATTACTGATTAAATAAATTATTTAATAAAATAAACATAAAAATAATGCAAATTAATTCTATTTCCACCAATGTCTGTCAGCCTTGGCCCGCTAGCTCAACGGGTACAAGTTGCACTAACATGGCAACGGCAATGAACTCTCTTTCAATAAATTATTAGTGATTCGTATTAAGTTCTAATGATATGAATAAAGAAAACGAACACTAGATTTTCTTAACACTAGATTTTTACCTACTTTTACGAATCGCTATATGTATAGTAGGTATATATTTTTTATTTTTATAATTCTTTGCACTATTTTAAACAAACAAGTGTGTCCTACTTTCCACGTTATGTCATCAAATTAATTATTTAATGATGATTATGAGTAATGAATGGCATATGTAACAAAAATAAAACAAGCGTTTTTTTTAAATATTAATTAAGAATAATTCTAGGCATCATAAAAACACTGTTAGGTACTTTTGGTCAATAATTTCAACATTTTTTATATAAAATATTTCGATACGACACTATCCCAAAAACTTCTACAATATAAAATTGATACGTCGCGGCCCAATGGCACAATAGAGCGAATACAAACGAGACGGTTGTGAGTTCAATTTCTATTCGGGTGAATGTAATATTTCGAATTCTCATTCCCTTGCTCTGTAAACGAGACAAAGCGCGGCGTTGAGTTCAGCCTAGAGTACGTACGAGAATTCGGCGGAATGTGCAAAATGGAAGTGTCTTAATGGGCACAGAGTGTCTTAACACTAGGCATCCAGGTTACACAACACAAAACGAATACAGCTACAAAAGACATATAACAATACATCAAACTAGCTTCGTGACATACGATTTCTCACGGTGCACGCGGGGCAAGGCTTTCAAGGTATATATACCTTCATATATTCAAATATAACAAACAATATATCGCGACGACCCATTTACATGTGCATGACCATTGATCATCGCAATACTGCCCGAATCTAGGTTACCTACATTTTTATATATATATATATATTTTACTTTTAAAGCACTAAACAAAGGTATAAAAAATGGAGAATAAAACAGTCGCTAGTGCTACTCCTATAAAGTAATAAATTGTAAAAAATATCAACTCTTGTATTACTATGACTGTGAAAGCTTTTTCATTGTTTAACTTTTGTGGTTGCTCTTAAAATAGAATCGGTTGTAAATTAGAAATATTAAAAAGTGACCTCAGATTAAATTTAAAAATATAGGCTACTACGGCACTAGGGTGTGACTGTAACGCGACGGTTGTGGGTTCGATTCCCACTAGAGGGAACGAATTATTATTTATTCGTATCTTCATTTCTTCGCTCCGCAAAAACAAAAGTGAGGAACGGAGTGTCTTAACACTAGATTCCCTCTAGAAGTCCACTAGAAGTCCTAGTGTGAGAGATTCAGCGTAAAACTGATTTAACATATATTTCAATGTAAAATTAATTTGTATTTTAAAATTTTACTGGTTTAAAAACATGGTATTTCGTAAGTTAAATTAGGTCAAACAGATGTGCGTCTCGCAGCTCGCTATATAAAATTGAAGCTATTAAATAACTACTGAATATTACACGGTTACGTAAAGATGGCTAGACGGTTTCCAATAAAATATGGCACAAATATTATTTTTTTATTAGTAAACCAAATAATAATATTATAATTTTTTTTTCAACGTGTGGTCTATTTCTGACAATGGTCTATAATAAAATCATAAAAGTCTTAAATTTTCATTAAATATGTGCGCGACAAATGGAAGAAAAACTCACTATCAAAACCCAACTGATTTCGATGGGGTTTTTTTATCGGAACCCTTTCAACACATCAAGGGTAGTTTGATAAGTTTGGTTAGGTTGTCATTATGGGATCTGGTTGAATTTGAAAAAGTAGTTTTTTTTTAAATATTATAATTAATTAAACTACTACAAAAGTATTCAATATATCAATTACTATTCCGTATACAATGACTGCGGTCAGCTGTACCAATGTCAACCGCAACGGACGTGTCGTTGTGACGCGCCGTGTGACGATGATCTTCACAAGTTTACAATCTATACTAATATAATAAAGCGGAAGAGTTTGTTTGTTTGTTTGTTTGTTTGAACGCTAAGATCTCTGGATCTACTGGTTCGATTTACATTGTTTTTGTTTTGTATGAAAGCTGCATTCTTCAGAAGTGCTATAGGCTATATAACATTACATTACACATATAAACTAATATATTTTAAAGTACTTTCTAATTTGACATGCAATTTATTCTGCCATGTTAATAACAACCGTCGCGTCGCTACGCAACCGTTACCGCGACATTTTGATGTTCATCCTTATGAAAATAAATATAATAGTCACTATTAGCATTTTATCTATATTGAAATTATAGTTTACTCTATAACATTTTAATAAATCATTAAGGAAATGTCCACTAGTAAACGGTATAAAATAGTATCATTGAACGGTCTCGGTGTGTAATGGGTATGATATGTTTAACGCTACGCAACGAGAACTTAGATGTGGTCGGATATCTATGTATACTATATAAATTCTTCTCTTGTTGAGATCGTAGAAACATGGGCGTAGATATAGGGGATGGTCCGTGCCCACCCCATAAATATTACAAACAAAAAATAGCTTTGTAAAAAAATCTTTACACAAACATATAATGTCGCTATATACGCCCAAATTAAGGAAATGAAAATAGTATATTTTATTCCCTCGCGCTGGTAACAACGCAAAGCGCGGCGTTGAGTTCCGTCGCTCAACACGCAATCAGCATAAGAATATTATAAAGTATTATAAAAATCACCAAAAGCATTAAAAACATATATAAAGTAATACCTACAAACTCATTTAATACAATTCCAACAATGGTCATTATCAATGCTTTTACCTTCTATAGAAATTTCAGTTACAAGGCATTCAATTTCGCGTGACTGCCATGTGACGTGATACCGTGAAATATTTCATTCGTCAAATACGTCCACAATCAGGTTATAGGTGACTGAACTACCTATGTTGTATGAATGCAAAAGTTATTAATTAATTATATGTTATTTATTTTGTAGTTTATTTAACGTATTATGATAAAATATTTATCTATAAAATGATATAAAATAGAAATATATAAAACTAGCGACCCCCTTGCGGCTTCGCCCGCTTTTACTACTGGATTATTCATATAATGTATGTTTGCAAAGCACTTAAGATAGTGTGAAAATTAATTAAACCCTAATGCAACCCGCATTTTCGTAGTTTCAATAAGGATTTTCCAATTATACACATATACAGCAAGGATTTTTTAGTAGGTACCGTAATTTTAAATCTGTGCTACTAATCATTTCAAGTACTTATTAAAATATATTTAAATGACTATTTTTAGATAGTTAAATTACTATTTTTAAACGGAAGAAATTATTAACAAAAACCTACCTACTAATAACTACTACAAAAAATATGAAACCAAATATATCGCGCTGAAATAATACATTCAACTCCAATTATCCAATACGTGCAAACGCATCTAAACCTTCGTTGCTATAAAGGCAGGCGGGTTTTTTTCGTGCTTGTGGTTAATGCTGAAGAGGGTATTCTGTCCCTGATGAAAAGCAAGCACGACGTGGCTGCCTGTGAGGAAAATTAAATAGAATGCATCGGCCGGGAATCGAACCCGGGCCGCCCGCGTGGCAGGCGAGCATTCTACCACTGAACCACCGATGCGTGTAAGGCAGGCGGGCGCGGCGGACGCATGGCGAGTGGCGAGCCGTTTCGCAGCAAGGATTTTTTGATATTGTAACAACTTCTAAAGTACTTATTAAAATGAGAAACAGTAAAAGACAGTTTTGATCTACATTAAATGGCCAACGTAACTAATATACTTATTTATATGCTGAGAGTAAGGGATAAGCGAAACTTGAGTAACATACAGCTGATGTGTCAACGGCGGAATGTGTCAATAATTAAATGCCTTTTTCTCTAAAACTATTCGCAATTTCGAAATAGAGTAAAAAGCAAATTTTATCTTCATTTAACGTAGAAAATTAATAAAGTATTTTAAAGGATAAGGATTAATACCATTATGGAAAAATATCCCTCACAATAAAAAATATATTGAAATTACAATTTTTAGACAGAAATATGATCACTACACGTTATTCTTAAAAGATACGAATATGCTCTCGCGGACTTTTTTGTAGATCTCATTAAGAGGAACAATACTCCAGTACATTATTTTTATGTAGTACTTACCATTAAAGCAGCGCATGCGCGAAAGTGTCTCAACGGGTAGGACTTTATACACATTTATCGTATTTATGTTAATTTACATAAGAATGTACAAATAATAAACTATATATAAACCTTCCCTGAGAAATACTCGACCTAATGGTGAAAACCGCACCAAAATCCGTCGGGTGGTTTAGAAGAAGAAGAGTTAGAAAGTTCAGACAGACACGAAA
>JAEBDU010013228.1:220445-339127 GCA_016802625.1 Heliconius numata
TTTGTGCAAAGTTACATTTTGGTATATTGACAAGAACATACATAAAAAGTATTCGGGTGAATTCGGAATCTCCCTTTTTTGAAGTTGGTTGAAAATGAGAACATTCTCTGTTTTGAGATTGGTTGAAAAGAAATGCAACGATCAGGAATCTCACCTCTGACATCAATTTAAAAAGTTTTTGCTTGTAACTATTACAGTATAATCAATTTTTTACCAAAAAAAAACAAACTTTCTCAATTTTCACCGGATTCCATAATCGGAATCTAACCAAACTTTCACCAAATTATCCTTGAAGTGTATCCTTTCAAATAAAAAAAGATCATGAAAATCGGTCAGCGCGACATTGAGTTATTCGGCTATTTGTCGCGCACATACATATGTGATTTTCTCATAGATACCATTTTCAGACATGGACCAAAAAAAAATGGGACCATTCGGGAAGCTATACCTTTCAAATAAAAAAAAAATTTTCAAAATCGGTTCACCCAGTCAAAAGTTATGAGGTAACAAACATAAAAAAAAAAATAAAAAAAAAAATAAAAAAAAAAAAAAATACAGTCGAATTGATAACCTCCTTTTCTTACAGAAGTCGGTTAAAAACACATTATAACCGAAAGGTCGGTCCGTAGGTCTGGGACCCTCATTCAGTTACGACAAAAGGCATAAAAGAAAATGAGGTTGCCGACAAAAAAAATCACGCAGAAACCACCCTTTCACCTCCAACATGAGTCAAATCTTGAAGATACAAGGTCGCTTTTTAACTGTATAACTTGAAACTGAAAAAAAAGAATCGCAAGTAGTTGTACGGACTTGGGTATGGAAATTTTAAGTTCAGATTTGAATGGAGTGGTCTCTAAAAGAAGATTGTCCAATGAATTCATTTATTTGTAGGTAGTGTTAAGACACTAGTTTTAGTCCGCCAGAGGTACCTAATAGGTTTTTTGCAGTTTTGCCAGATGCAATTCGTGTTATTGCAATTAGTTTTTAGAAGTTTCCGTTGTAACGTGGCCAATTGCGATAAAAATGTCTAATTAATATATGGTAAAAAATAAGGTTCGCAGTTATTGCTTCTTCTCCTCATTTCTTTATGTTAAACTGGATAAGTATGCTGACGTCAGTTTTGAAAATTATGTTTTATTCTTTTTTTTAGTTTTGCGCAGACTTTCTTGAGACATTACGCTCCCATTAAGACGCTTCCCTTCTCTATTTTTCACCGAATGTTAGAGGCATTGCGCTTTGAGTGGCGAAACTCAACGCCGCGCTTTTTGCCTTGGCTATATATAGGATACAAGGTGAAAACGTTCCAAAGACCTTACCAATACTTAAAGATAATTATATTCGTCAACAATAAAACATACTCAATCATGGGGATCTATACAAAAAGAACTAAGTAGTAGGTTCAACAACCTCTGTTATCTCGTACGTAAAACTCCCACGTATCCCAGATCCCCATCGAGGGATCAACAGTACCTAGTCTTAAAAGGTCAACCTTATTCCTACTGAAATAGGGTGTACACTGTGTGTGGAGAGAAGCAAAAAAATATGCAACAGATTATATTCAAAATTCAATCTTTTGTATATAGAAATATGGTTGTTTATTATTTAGTGTTGAATAATGTCTTGAAATTTTGCAATGTCCTAATTCAACATTATTATTTGCAATTAGATAAGATTTTAGGGCAGACAGGGCGGAAGTACGATCGTGTGTTTGATTTTGCTTGCAAAGGTATTTATAATCTATATACCTACTCAAATAAAAAAAACTAAATTTATTTATTTGTTAAAAAAATCTAATGACGCAAAAAAACCTACATTTCAATATAGTGAAAAAAATGTTTATTCATTTAACATTACTAATATATCTACAATAGAATATATTCTATCTATTTTAGACATCGCAAATAACATAACGTTTATGGTTTATTTTTTGTAACCAGATCGGGAAATAAGTTATTTTTAAAATGTCAACATTTTTTCGAGTGAAATTTGAACCCAGTAGAATTGTGTAGGTGGCAGTGGAGTTTAATGATAAGATTTTATTACTCTCTTTATATAGCCGATAAGCAACTGCTTTTGGACTTTTAAACTTTATTGAAATTTTAGTACTGTTTTAACATTGTAAGAGATAATAATGACAATTGAATGTAAAATTTATTTAAGCTTCGCATTCGCATATAACAGGGTAGGCAGAGGGAGCCTGGAATTAAGACACTCCGCTCCCGACTTTTCGCCGAATTTAGGTTCTGTTGAGTGGCGAAACTCAACGCCGCTTTGCCTCAACACCAGACCGAAGGAATGAAAATATTAAATATTTCATTTAAATTGTCGCGTTTACAGTGACACGCTTTTGCTCTTACGAGACGAGGCCGAGGCAAGCTCAGACAAAAAATATTCTTTCTCAAAATATTGATCAGAACAAATTAAATTAAAATAATCTAATTACAAAACAAAAACGTGAAAAACATCTCCTCTACAATCTTACTTAACCCCATCTAATAACTCTAGATAACGAATAACGTAAGAAACCCAATATTTTCAACCCCAAAATCTAATTCCCTTACTTTAAACTTCCCAAGTCTAATAAAACGTAAAAATACATATAATAATTTCATCTGAAATCCCAAAAACGCGTTAAACAGTTAAAACGATATTCCTATGCGACGAGCAATAAGCAATAGCATTATAGTAGCGGGACGGATCTTGCGTAACTGGCACGCCTTGGGGTGACCAGCTACGGAAGACCTCAGTCTGTTCTCGGTTTGTTTCTACGTACGGAGGTGAAGAGTGAAGGCATCAGGGGTGGGAACCCTCCTAGGGCTCACAGATAGCTGGTCGGCTGAAGGTTCCGGGCCGCAGCTCAGCGCGCAGCCTCCGCTGTATCGAACGACCGCGCCCCACGTGCTCCATTCACCAGCTTGCCACGTGTCATAGGGATTATATAAAAGTGAATTAAAATTATTTTTTTTTGTGTTTAATTTTGTGTTTATTTAATGTTGTTATAAAATATTAAATTATAAAATTGTTCTATTGCATTTTATAATAATATCTATATATTAAATTTATTTTAATTAACTTCATTTATATCCATACATAATACACCTATCCCCCGATTTACACGGTACTTTTTTTACACGTTTTCGCTTTTACACGGTTTTCCAAATAAGTTTTTTTTTTGTTTTTATCGAAATTTATTTAAATAAAAATTAAAACTGGTTCCTTTTATTAAAGGTATCATTTTGTTCTTATTCGGCGCTTAGTACTAGTAAAACACCTTTTTTATTTTTTGTTCTTCTGTTTAATGTATTGTAATTAAATAAAAAAAACAGTATTTCCGTAATATATTACATATTTTAACCTGTCAATGTATTTTATTTTTATTTCTGTGTACACCTAAAAATATTGAAAAAAATCACAACTGTTAAATAGCATAAATTATGCATTTTCTGCAAGCTTCTCGATTTACACAGTTTTGACTTGAAAAATTTTAATTTTCGATTTACACGTTTTTCTCAGGAACGTATCTACTGTGTAAATCGGGGGATAGGTGTACTTTAAAAAAAATAAAAAACACTTATCCACACCAATTGATACTAGTACAAATGTTTAAAAATGCATATTGTTATGAACTTGCGTTTACTTTCAACAAGGTTGCTATATTAATATAGTAAAAGAATTTCTACGTGGTATGCACTTATATTGGCATACCATTACTTACATAGTATGTAAGTAAATGTTTTGGGTACAAAAATGTAACTTATAATATTATGATGAAATATGTGAATTAATTACAAAATATTATACTTTAATTCATCAGGCTAAGATTCATGAACGCGATAGTTCATAGTAGATATCGCGCGCATCGCGATAGTGATAGTAGCGGGGAAATTAATTATTATTTATTAATATTTTAATTTCATCGCTTTGGTAACAAGTCAAAAAGCGTTGAGCTCCGCCACTCAACACGCAATACGTCGAATATTCGGCGGAAAGTAGGGAACGGAGTGTGTAGGCACTACAGCGTGAAACTGAATAAAAATCATACATATTATGTATTTATGTCTGTAAGTATGCGAGTATGAATGTATGTATTTATAAATTTGTTTATTAAAAAACTGCTGGGGTACGCCTTAAAATTTCACAATAATCTTATTTCTGGGTGAAATTTTAATCCGCCGTTATTACTTTATCTCTCCTGGTATATGCGGGATATAGCGTGACGCAAAAAAAGAAAAAAATACTCTTTTAACAATATAATGACAGTAAAGCTGAAAAATATACCAAATTAATTAACATAATAAAATTACATATCTTATTTTAACGAGAACACTTAAGAGATGTAAAAATTTGAAACACTTGTAACATTTTCTCTCAATGTCAAGTGAACGTCGAATATTGCGAATACAGATCGAACACTCGCAAATGTCAAGAGGTGCTCGGCAGTATTCGAAAGCGCTATTCTTTATTATACTGTTGTTTCTTAGGTTGAGTTCATTTGACACTCATAATCTATTAATATCGTTATATTATACATCTGTTACATTAGGTGTTATATAGGCACATTTTTAAGCTTCACGCTGTATCCTGCAAATAGCAGACTAGGCAGAGGCAGACTCTGTGTTAGAACACTCCGTTCCCGACTATCCGTATTACGTGTTGAGTGGTAGAACTCAACGTGGTTTGCATTGTTACCAGAGCGCAGAAATGAAAGTATTAATAAACAGTACTTAACGCTACCTTTAACGCACCTATCTTAGAAATATCCAGCCGACCCTTGTCATTTCCATAAAAAAAATATTGCATAGTTTATTCATCGAGATATAGTTTAGGTTATATAACATCACTAGTGGGCCCGGACGCGGCTACGCCCGCGAAAATATAAGCCTAAATAATTAAAATAAGTTAAAAAATAATAATAAATGGAGATTTATTATTAGAAAAAATATCTGAGTAACCGAAATGAACAAACAAAAGAAGTAAAAGTAACTAAAGGAAATTCTTAATATTAGAAAAAAAACCTAAAGTTGGCTGTGCGCGCGTCCTAAACATTTTTCTATATTAAATAATTATTAATTTTTGCGAACAATATTAAATAAAATCTCAAATGATTAAAATTACGATATTTTAAGTGTATAACATCGGTATAGATAACCGAACTGAGATAAATTAATTATAAGCAGCAAATAATTACATAAAAAATAATAGTAATTCGAAAATCTATAAAAATTTACAAAATCATCAAAGTCATCTGCCCGTTCGCGTCGCCCATACTCATACTATGCCGCCCGAAGGCTAGGTCATTTGGAATCAGTCACATCTTAATTATTTATTAGAACGTTATACAGTAAACTATAATTTCCATCTAGATTAAACGCTAAAAGTGACTATTATATTTATTTTCATAAGGATGAATATCAAATTATAGAAATCATCTAATTTTTGTTAATGTATACAAATCTATATCGGCGCGCGCCATGTATGCATTAAGCATACTCACTTTGGGTGACGTTTTCTTAAAACAGCAAACTTTGCAAGCCGTTGTTTAGCAACGCGTAGCGACGATTGTTATTAACATGGCGGAATAAATTCCTTGTCAAATTAATTATTTTAATATATTGGTATATAACGAAAATATTACAAATATGAGAAAAAAAAAGTATCCTATGTTCATCCCGGGACCCTCAAGTATCTCTATATGAGTATTTTATCACAATTAAATTTGTGCGGTTTGGCCCTGATTGCGTAAAAGACAGACAGACAGACAGACAGACAGACAGACAGAGTTACTTTCGAATTTATAATATAGGTATGGATGATGTTTCTATGTAAAGCACTTTGCCTGATTGCGGTTGATTAGGCTTAAAAATGCAAACAAAGCCGCATGTAAAGAATAGCTTAAGTATTTTTAATACCGACAGACACATGTTTCATCCATAAGTTATTTCTAAGTCAACCAATGCTTGTATAAATAGTAGGTAAATCAAAAGCCACAATCAGAATAATCAACCAAGCCTTAGCCAGCCAGGGAGAACCTCGAGAGAGCTCGAACGCATCAACCTCACAGATGACGCTAGCTCCAGTCCCTATCCTGCTCCAGTTCTGTACTAATGAATTGCAGCGGAAACAATGGTGACAACGCATATCCTATACCGATTGTGTGGTTTGTTCTTTATGGAATTACCAGTAAATGATATTGTCATTTAATGAGAACATCATGGATAAACGGTTTATCTTTTTAAAATTTATTAATCCATCTAGTGCATTGGGACAATCTCTGTTGGAATACGAAATAAATGTAGATTCGATTTCCACTTATTAGTTTATAATAGAAAAAAAAAATTTCGAAAACGAAAAAACATTTATATTCTTTTTTTCACTTTTGATAAAACAAAGCCCGGTGCTGTTTTTCGCTTCCTAACACTCTACGCCTCAATATATATTATAATATTAAGGTTTTGCAATTAGATATTTAAAAGGAAAGCTTGACAGAAAAGTAATCTTTTCTACTTTTAAGCTAAAATATTACATTTAGAATATATTTATCTTAAAACCTTTTAAATTCCAAGCATAATTTACGAAATAAAAACAAACAGACAGCCGACACTGTACCTACTGAGCGAGCAAACAAACAAAACGAATGTGGAACTTCTCATTTTTCATTCACTGCTGTACCAGATTTACACAGAAGTGACCGGCTATAAAGTCACAGTGCAAAGCCACCTATATTAAGTTACACAGTTTATAACGTTAAACATTTAAGAAATCTTAATAAATATTTCTTTTTAACTTTAGGCAGAGGGAACCTAGGAACCTAGTGTTCAGATACTCCGTTCCCACTATGGGACTTGTTCTTTACGATTTGCATTAGATTTGATGTGAACATACAAATAAAACACCTATATTTAAATTCCACATTTCAATAAACAAATATCTATCATTTTTTTTTCCAGCTTCACGCTAAAACCCGCATACACCAGGGTAGGCAAACGGAGTCTAATGTTAAGACACACCGCTCCTACTTTCCACCAAATTCTGGAGGACTTACGTGTTGAGCGGAATTCAATACCACGACATTAGAGTGATGAAATGTAAATATGAAATATCTCATTTCTTCGAGTGAGAATCAAACCCACAACCTGTCACCATCACAGTCACACGCTCGTGCCCCTGCACCACGAATGACCCCAAATATCCAACAAATTGGCCTTAATTAAAAAATAATAAATATTCCAACGCAACGATTCGAAATTTTTTAATAGTAGGTAACTTGTTCATTTATTGTACGACAGATTTACACAGCGGAGGTCGGCCATAAAGCGACGGATCCCAGGCGCCGAAAGGTTTATTAGGTACACGAGACATATTTTAAATAACCTGTTTTATCTTTCAAAGGTTTCGAGTTAAGTGAAATTTATTATATGACAATTAATATGTCAGTAATGTAAGTAATATGTATAGGTATAGTCAGTTTCAATATAAAGAAGTAATGAATCGTTATTTTTTTATTGAGACTACTACCCTAAGTAGTAAGGTAGATAGGTAGTAATAGAGAAAATTAAATATTGTAATTATTTCTCTCCTTCCACTCAACATGCAGAAGGGTTGATGGAAAGAACTAAGTCATACTATACATCTAATGCCGTTCTTTTTATGAAAACTTTATTTTTATTAAAAAAAAAGTTGAGTTCATCTCTCAATACACAATGCCTGAGAATTCGGCGGAAAGTGGAGAACAGACGTGGCTTAATAAGAACGAAGTGTCTTACGCTGGGTTCCCAGGTTACTTCTGCCTACCCTGCTACGTGCGAGATACAGCGTGAAGCTAAAAATAAGGAGCATTTCCAGTATCCTCTAGAAGACAACAATACTAAAGCAATAACAAGCTCATAATAACTTCACATATTTTCCACAGAGTAATTAAACTTTATCTATTAAAACATCCATCAATTCCGAATGACAGTATATAGTAGAGCAAAACTTTAATATAATATTGGTACCTACACCGGTACAAAACTGATCAAACAAGTTATTTACTTTACACTAGCGACGCGCTCGCGGATTCGCCCGCTTGATATATTTAATTATTTATTTACTAATATGCATTACATTCGTTTTCTAATAATAATATCATTTTAAAATCGATTTTGAGATTAGTGTAAATACAAATAAAAGTTTAAAAATCATAGTTCTTGGATCAATTAAGTTATAAAATGCCACCAGTAACATTTACAAACCGTTTACAGGACCGTTAAGGTTTTATTATAAGTATAAATCCTAAACTGAATGCATCATTAATTTCATTAACAAATTAATTAAGTACTTATAATTTAAAAAGTCTTCATTAATGAACAACCTAGTTTCATATATAAACTGACGCAACATATCAATTTCTGTCAATTTGCATATTTTTGCGATATACGCAAATTAAATGATATTTTTAATAATAATCTTATATTAATTAACTGTAATGTAAAAGTTCTCATTGTTGAAATTGTGAATGTACGAAAGTTTATAAAATATGTAGTAGGTTTAGGAAAAATTCTCTAAGAATTAACAAGTAATATAAAATTTTTCAAAAAATATCTACACACAGTACACAGAATTTTGAAATTTATAGATTTTTTAGCAATAAATATGCTACAATATTTTGAAAAACACTTTTAGGCCTCAAAGTTATTCCAAAAGAAATGTTACCTACATATAATCAACTCGCAAAATTATCTTAAAGAGCTAGCACATGGGCATAAAATATCGTGAGTTCGATTCCTTCTCGAGGAAATGAAACATTTAATATTTCCATTTTCGCTCTGGTATTGAGGTAAAGTGTGACATTGAGTTCCGCTACTCATCGTGCAATGCCTCCAGAATCCGGCAGTAAATGGGGAACGTAGTGTCTTAACACTAGGTTCTCTCTGCCTGGCTGAAAAAATCTACTTACGTATAACATTACATATAAGTATCTCATTCATTTAATATAATCTACATATATCTATAACTTAATATGACACAGTCATCTAATATTCCATTTCCCTGTAAACGTTAGGTAGAGCGAGCGCTGGAACTTACTCTCTAAACTGGTAGGTATTACATTAAAGTTGCCTCTAAGCGAATACCGGAAGTACCCTATCTCGAACTTCCGGATTAAGTTAATAAACCGTCTAAGTAAGATGATATGAGATTTTACATAGTTTTACACGTATAAGGTGGGACGCGTGTATGGGAGTAGGTGCCGTTGTGAATTTTTAATGGGGGTAAGCGAGCGTGGGATTTTGTAAGGAATTCTTAACATAATATCTTATTAGATATTTTCGTATTTATAAGCTTGTTTCGCATACTTTAGCATATTTTTACATTGTCTCTCAATTTAGGGATTTTCGACGTTGTAAAAATCCTTACTTACCCTGAGTTAGGATTTTTATTTTATGCTTACTAGTTCAAACCCCATTCTAGGGTTTACGCATTATTTCTTAATCCATCCAAGCTTTGAAGTTGTGTCATTTAAACAAATGTAGGTAAATGAAAATTATTTTTTGCAGTTTTGTTAGAAAAATGCATATAGATATTAAATTTTGTTTTGTCAAGTATCAATGCACTCACAGTTAATAACCGTTTTGAGTTGCGCAACTTAACATCGCGTTTTACATTACCAAAGCAGAAAAATAAAAATAAGTTGAATCGAATCTGTAACCATCACGATCCCACGACAAACGTCCCACAGATCCACAATCGCTTAAAATAAAAAAAACCCAAATTTGAAAACCCAATCTAGGTTACCCAACCAACTATCACATACCTATCTAGGGCGCTCTATCTATCCAGTTTCAATTACAAACTGAGCAATCGGGAACCCGACACCGATCCATCACGAGAACACGGCGGAGTGTCAGCGGAACTTATAGAACTGTTATTGATTACTATAGGGTTTTGCGTGATACAGTAACTACTGGTTTAGTAATTTAGTATTATCTGTGGATTGGTACTAAGATACATGTTTTTTTTAATGCACGGATGACAAAAGTCTTTGGGGCTTAACAAGTCAAAAAAAAAAAACATTTGGTTATAATGAACATACGAAAAATACAATATTCTCTTCCTTTTTAGATGTCGTACAATCCTAAATACTGCTATATTCTTGTCAGCATGAAAAGGTCACCCACGGCATCGCCTTTACATACAATCATGATAAATGACTAGAGAGTCGGTAGGCAGAAATCTAAACATAGCAAAATAGAATATACATCAAGTATATTCAAAGTTTTTTTATTCTCATTACGCCCTTTATAGCGTTACAAGCCAATGTCCAACGCAGCGTAACCTAACACCGCAAATTGTCTAAGCTCACAAAGTCACGTCACATACCTAATAATATTTGTAATTTCATTCAAAATAACGTTAAATATAGTATAAAAGTAATTTGCAACAAGCGTATTTGTTTCACCACTGGAAAGTTTACCTTTTCAGCTCTAGTTTTCAGATCCAATCTACTGAGTTAATAACTGGCTGTTTCATACTTAGCCGCTATGACATAAATTCTATTCCACACCTAGTTTTGTATGAAACCTCAACACCATGGAAGTTTTAAAGTTGTTGTTTAATAATGTGAATATAATTAAGTGTGGTTTTTAGCAGGGGTTTAAATTTAAATCAGCTTTCGCTGTATCCCGCACACTGCATGGTAGGCAGAGGGAATAGGTTCCTTTCGGTCTTAACATTTTCCGCCGAATTCTGGAGGCAATACGTGTTGAGTGGAGATCAGCGCCGTGATTCCACTATCAGTCGCGTTTACAGTTACACACTTGTCCCTCCACGACTGGCTTCAAATGGTCTGGCCTAGTTTTTTTTATTACTTTCCGAATAAATAATATTGAATCCATGTTTACTTACTGCAAAAAAACAATTGTTTTTAACTAGCTCATCCTCGACTATTGTAGCTACATATGATTAAATATAGTCACGAAGCCAGTCGACTTAATATCAATGGAGTCTCTTAACGCTAGGCTCAAGTAAGGATGTTCATTTAAATTGGATTAGAAATCTTTCAGATAAAGGTTAATCATTAGGTTTCCTTACTTGATTGTATAACACGTATGTTGTATTAAAATAAAAAAATATACGAGTAAAAAAAGGGCTCTAAATTAATACCTAATAATATATGAACGCTTACAAAAACATAGTATAAAACATATCCATCATAGATAAACATATTACAACAGAAGTGCCTCAAACAAAGTTATGCATGATTTATAGCTTACTCCACCTCGTCCGCAGTCTGGATGTTGACAGACACCTTATAAATAGTAGGGGTTGTATTCCATTGGGGCTGTCACAATTTCGTAATGACTTACCGTCTGGACAGGAAGTTCACGAATTTTAAATGTAAAATTGAATTGAAAACCAAATAAATATAAACATTGAAAACGGTATTTCTCATTAAATTAATTAATTTAATTTTTGCTTATGGTAAAAAAGCGTATATTACAAAAGTGCTATCATTGAATCCGTCGTGGCGCAGTTGAAACATGCCAAATACCACTTAGCGAAGTGTGTATATTTGAAATATATTTTTATTATCTTCATAAATAATTATTAATGTAATAAAAACTGTGTAAATGTAAAAAGTGTAGAACGTGAAGCGTTGAGCACAGTAAAATGTCACTGGCAAATGTCTAACATATGAACGCAGTAAAATGTCTCCGCCACAAGACCTAGCAAGGCACTCCGTCCGCCACGCCCCTCCCAATGTCTAAAGCACTACATGTAGAATGAATGGACGGAACTCAACGACCGCGCCTTGCATTGTCTCGTCATTTGCCTAGGTGAGAATCGAACCCACATGTCCTATCTGTCATTTACATTCCGACACTGCCGCTGCGCTACGACTGGCCTCAGTGAGTGTATGTATCTAATAATGTTAAAGTTCCCTAAGTACAGCTTCACGCTGTATATCCGTGGTAAACGCAGTGTCTTAACACTAGTTTTCCTCTGCCTAGATATCACAATTTATGTAATAAAATAAGTATAATATATAAAAAAAATATATATTTAGTATACAATATATGTAACATACTTTACTATACACGTATATCACATGATCGTAGCCACATGGCCACATGAATAATAGTAAATGTCATAGAGCCATATAACTCATGAAACTTTACGACTCTGTAAAGAGAATTGCTTATAGCATTCATAATTTTACTAACAATCACACCTAGGTGGACTAAGTCAAATATGTATAAAATTTACAAGATTTTATTTCTGTCTCTCTCTCCAGAGTTCTGCTATTCAGGCCTTGATGCCATCAACGGACCAGCTCGATGATACAAAATTTTTGTATCGTCATCTAACGACGTTCATGGAAGTTGTTAAATTCAATTTCTTAGATTTACTATTAGGTATTAAGGTAAGGAACCCGCTGGATTCGAAGGGCGCAGGACCGGACGGAGTGGCGAGCAGTAGGGGAGGCCTATGTCCAGCAGTGGACTTTAAAAGGCTGATGGATGAGATAAGTATTTACTAATAAAAAAACCTAACAATTTCTATAATCATAAAGTTCAAAAAAATTAAAAAAACCTACTTTTCCATCTTTTTAAAAAAAACCGCATAAAAATGATCAAAGCAATTGCTATAAGAAAACAACAATAGAATCTAAATTGTAAACGGTTGATCGCACTAAACACTGCCGGTGCCCTGTACCAACAACTGCACGCCCGATCGACGCTGAAAGAAACCCGATATTAGAAAACAAAAAGCTGACTCTGTTAGAGATTGCGTCAGGCACCGACGACTGAAAGTTAAAAGTGAAACGAAGTTAGGCTTTTTTTTTAATAGTACTAACAATATATTTTTTTCTCTACCTTTTTTATTTATTACTAGCGGACGCGCGCAGCTTCGCTTGCGTATTTAAGGGTGAATTCTAATAACCCATGAAATATGTGTTCAATGAAATATTTTTAAGAGTCTAAATTTAAAATTTTATAAAAATCGGTGGCGATTTAAAGATTTTTCCATACAAACTTTCGACCCCTTATTTGCACCCTTAGGGGGTGAATTCTAGAAAACTATGAAACATATGTTCAATTAAATATTTTTAAGAGTCTAAATATCAAATTTTATAAAAATCGGTGGCGATTTAAGAATTTTCCCATACAAACTTTCTACCCCTTATTTGCACCCTTAGGGGGTGAATTCTAGAAAACCATGAAACATGTGTTTAATTATATACGTTTAAGAGTCTGAATTTCAAATTTTATAAAAATTGGTGACGATTTAAAAAAAAACCTATACAAACTTTCAACCCCTTATTTGCACCCTTAGAGGGAGAATTCTAGAAAACGATGAAACACGTGTTCAATTAAATACTTTTAAAAATCTAAATTTCAAATTTTATAAAAATCGGTGCCGATAAAATTTTTTTTCTATACAAACTTTGAACCCCTATTTCACCTCTTTAGGGTTAAAATTTTTCAAAATCCCTTCTTAGTGGATGTCCAGATTATGAAAGTAAACTTTTGTCCAAATTTAACGTTTCTACGCACAGCGGTTACGGCTGTGCGTGCGTCTTACCTCAGTCAGTGAGGACAAGTCCTTTTATATATATAGATTGGTCGAGTATAAGATTAGTTAGTGATACGACACTATGTTTTTAAAGGAAATCCGATTGAGCAGATTTTACTTTTACCCACGACTTCGCCCGCGTAGTCAAAAGACAATAATTCCTGAGATTAGCGCGTTCAGCCAGACGAAGTCTTTAGCGAAAGCTAAAGAGTTTAAAAGTATAGCTAAATTAAATGCTTATAATATTTCAAACGAAAATCGAAACCACACACATCGCGTGTACCAACTTACGTTATTAACTTAATCATAGATACTATAAAACATACTCGACGCAAATATCCAACTTCTAAACTCCTTATTTTAATTAATATAATACAGCTAAAATAACCATTTTACTCAAGTGTATAGTTTATTACCTATAACAACAGTACCACGAACAAACTAATAATAAGCTTTGAAATTTTACTCACTAAGATATACACTCGGGGAAACGAATTATTATTTTATTAATATTTCCATTTCGCTCTGGCAAGGCAACACGGCGTTCAGTTCCGCAGCACAACACGCAACGCCTCGAAAAATTCGACAGAAAGTGGGTAAAGGGTTTTAACACTAGGATACACTCTGATTTCCCTGCGAGATACAGCGTGACGGTGATTTTTGAAAATTTGTATTTTTAAGTATAGAAAATAATACATCTAACGAAATTTCCTTCCACGCGCCACCGAACTGTGGAATGGCCTACCCGCGGCAGTGTTTCCAGGTCGGTACGATATGGGTACCTTCAAAAAGCGCGTCTACCTCCACCTCAAAGGCCGGCAACGCACCTCGTAGCTCCTCTGGTGCTGCACGGGGTCGTGGGCGGCGGTGATTATCATCAGGTGACCCGAACGCTCGTTTGCCTTGTCCTTTTTCCATCAAAATAAAAAAACACGAAGCTCGAGCTTCAACATCTAGAAAATGTAAGACAAAAACCGGAACGCATGAATCACCAGCTCGAAGCGGCGAAGACACGAGTCAATTGATATAATTCATTCGATGGAGCAAATCCGTTCCGAGCGGGAGGGCCATTGTCGGTCGCAACTCAATAATGAAACGCAAAAAAACTGTCACAATGGATGTTATAACCCCCAATATTGTAAGGGGAATTAGTACGCATTAGTTAATAAAAAGCTGAGTAATTTTGTTTTATGCATTTGCAATTATATGGGGTGGGTAAGACGAACTTGATATAGAAATAGAAGGAAATAGACGGAGAAATCTCGCTTTTAATTGGAAAAGACAGCTCATGACCACGACCACTCCGACAGGAGCGTACGACTAAGAAGAAGAAGAACTAAGAAAGGTTACCATATTCGTTTACTTTATACTATATCATTATATTATATCAGATTGGTAAAACACCAACCACCAACCTATAGCTTTTATATATATTGCAAATAGCTTTACAGGACTAAGGACAGGAGAAAGGACCTAGTGTTGAGACACTCCGTTCCCAACGCATCGCCTATCGAGTCACATTGCGTGTCGAGCACTTAGGTCGAACTAAACACCGCAATTTCTCTTATTACCAGAGCAGGGAAAAAAAATAATTCCTCCTCCCCAGTGGAAATCGAACTAACAACCGTCGCTTTTGCAGTCAGACACCGTAACTCCTCGATATTACTCTTATATAAACAACTAATGACAACAAACAAACTTTATAATAATATACTTATACAATATATAAAAATCACAGTAGCAATACATTAGTAATTACGTTTGATTCGTAACGACACGGTGACGTTATCGATTGCTCGAAGGTCGGATGAGCAATAACAAATTCATAATTCATAGAGTTAAGTGGAAAATATATATATCAATGAACCATTCATGAAATGACGTTTTAACAACAACAAACCCAAAGTTTTACAATTAAAATCCAATACAACATTTTTAAAATATAGTCAAAATTCAAAACCACTTGGTTATCAGTTTATAATCTGTCAATATTCTCTTATAACTCTGTTACTCAAATCAGCTTCACGCTGTATCCCGCACACAACAGAGTAGGCAGAGAGAAGCTAGTGCTAAGACACTCTGATCTCCACCAAAAAAGAAAACCTGGATATGTAAGTGATTAAAAAAAGCACATAAACATTACTTATACGTACATACATAGACCAAAACTTCCTTTAGACCGATCCACACGTGTAGACAGACATATTTGGACGGCACGAATAAGGAAACGCGGCGATTCAATGCACTCTATATCCGGTCTATAGGATAATTTAGGCGCGAGTATTGTCTATAGTCTATGATTCTCTTGTCTATGCTTCCTGTACACTGACAGACGTAATGGTGTTAAGAATAAAATATGGCAGCGGAATTATTTATTTTCACTTCAATATTCTTTGTACAATAAAATTTCATGTTCGCCAAATATAGAATACAATGGGTCAGTCTGAGAATAGTGAAAGTGACATCTTTAAAAAAAACACAACCGGCCAAGAGCGAGTCGGATATATTATAATCGTCACCATTATATTATTATTCTTGATATGCAATTTTTACCGACTTCAAAAAACAGGATGTTCAAACATAATTTTCGTTGTTAGTTTCTATTGACTTCTATTGACTTAGAATACATTATTTTCACAATTTTCCCTTCCATAGAACATTAGACATCCTCAATACAATAAATGACTTAGCAAGCATAATTTTTAAATATCAATTTCTAAGGTCTGGTATCTGAAAGTACCTACATATATCTAAATAGATAAAACGTATGAGGAGACATTTTTGTGATACGAAAAAAATAAAAATAAAATAATATTAATAAAAAAAATAATAATATAAGTAAATAAGTGTTAATTGATAAACTTATATGATTTATATTGTGGCATGTCCCACTTAAGAACATATTGTCGTTAACCATTGTACATATTTGGTACTAAAGATAATGAGAGCGAGATTGATGATGCAAAGTGAGGTTTTGACAGTGTTTGATTTTGCAAAGACTCATTCCACTCACACTCATTCCAGTTTGAAAACAAAAAGTTCCTTATTTGGGTTGATAATAAAGAAAATGTGATACGCAACGCCTCAATATTTCGGTAGAAAATATAGAATGTAGTGTCTGGGCAGAGGGAACCTAGTGTTAAGGCACTCGCACTCGTATATGCGGGATACAACGTAAAGTTGTATAAAATAAAATAAATAAAATAATATTAATATATTAGTATTCCATAATTTATAAAATTTTTGCAACACTATACGTGTGTATCGCTATCTATAAAAACAAAGAAAACAATGAAAAAAAAAAACCGCAAAATCATAGACATTCGTACATACATAGAGTAGACAAAGTCGAAAATCCTTATATTTTTTGTAAGCCTTTAACTATGGGTCTTTTCAAAGGGCAGTAAACAGTTGTGAATTAAACTTCCCCGCACAGGATCGGCCTTTCAATTTTGCAGACAGACCGTTTAAATCCGAACTGTGCTTTTAATTAATATTTAAAATAATTTCCTGGTTCAAAACCCCCTTTTTTCTATTGTTATTGGGATATTTTTTGGTATAAGAGCAAAGAAATGTTAATATTAATAAATAGGTAATAATTAATCCCCCTGAGCGGGGATCGAATTCACAACCGTCGCGTTACAATCACACTCTAACCACGACGATCGCTATAATAAATATATTTAATTTAAATTAACATATCGAAAAGCCCTCGAAAACGTCCTTAATAAAATTTGATTGTACCTACTACTACCTTCGCTTCGCTTCGCTCTTATCGATTTTGACAAAGCAAAGAGTAACGACTAATTAAGAATAACTGCTTACTTCTAAAATAAACAAAAACATATTATATAGAAGTAAATAACTTTAAAATAATATAGTATATGTAATATATATATTTAAAGTCAAAAGTTACATCACGAACCGCGATAACTTCTCAACTGGCAACTTGTCAATAAACGGCCGCGATTGATATCGCAATCAAAATTAGCACAGACAAATTGCTCAATTTAGTTTTTACAACGTTTTCACATTGAATATGGTAACTTATGGCAAATGGTATCTGCAAGCTATATACATAGTTAACTTTTCTTCTTTTAGCTTCACGCTGTATCTCGCACACAGCAGGCTAGACAGAGGGAACCTAAAGTAACATACTAACATAAATAATAACTAGTGTTAAGAGACTACATTCCCCATTTTTCACAGAATTCTGTAGGCATTGCGTGTTGAGTGACGGAACTAAACGCCGCGCTTTGCTTGGACACCAGAGCGAAGAAATGAAAAATTCAAAAAGTGGGGATAGAACATATATCATAGATAATAAATTATTCTTTACAAAATAAGACAAAAAAAAATTACAAACCTATCAAGTGGATACGCAATTATTACTAGAAACCTCTTATTGTATGTTTATAACAATACTTAGCTAACTCATTGAAACAAATGATAAGAATACATGGTATTACATGGAATTAAACATCAATGACGGTATTGTGGTTTGTGGTTCGAAATGATATTTTTATTATGATAGGAATAAAACAAAATTATTACTCATTTACAACAATAAAATTCGATATCTAACTTCCGGTTCACTCAATACAAATTTAAATCAATAAAAATTATAAAAACTCCAGAAATTAAATCACCGATTTTGAACATGTTTGGGTAATTTGGAAAATACGTAGTTAGAAGAGAGCTTACTCGTTCTATGGTAAAAACAAAGCTTGACATTGAGTTCTGCCATTAGACACATAATGTCTCTAAAATTAGACGGAAAGTGTGAAAAGGAGATCTTAACACTAAATTCTCTCTGCCACCTCTGTTACAAGCGGGACTTATTGGGAACTTAAAACAATAATTAGTCATACTAATGCAAAAAAATCTAGAAAATAATATCTGAATAATTACAAAACAGTAGTTCTAATACAAAATTAGGTTATAACAATATAATATACCTACATACCTATCACAAATAGAAGATACCGTCGTTATCAGGCGGACGCCGCCCACTCCGGGACGATAAGTGTGCGAATTACCCGCTGCAATTGCATTTCAAAGGTTATAAATTAAATTAATCAGTTTCACGCTGAATCACGCTGTATCCCGTATGTAGCAGGATAGGCAGAAAGGCTTAAGGCTTCCGCTTCCCACTTTCCAGTGAATTCTGGAGGCATTACGTGTTGAGAGACAACTCAACGCCTTGCAACTCGATTTCATTTCTTCAAGTGGGAATCGAACCTACAACCTGTCGCATCGGAGTCACGCACTTTTGCCCCTGCACTACAACTTCCTTGTTACATGCAGACTACAATGAAAAAAATAAAAAAAATACTCTTTATTGTACATCGAATAGTACATTACAAGACCGTTCACAATTATAAATGAAATAGCACAACAGGCGGTCTAATTGCTAAGTGAGCAATCTCTCCCAGGTAACCTTGGGGTTGAGAAAAGAATAAATTAAATTGGGAGAGGTTTATAATATACATAGACAAACACCTAAATACATACAAAAATATATGAATTTTGTTTTATTATTACCAAAGCAAAAGGAAATACAAAGAAAATAACTCATTGCCTTGACCGAAAACCGAACCCACAGCCCTTACATTTCCAGCCACTTACATTACTCCACACAACATCGCTAATATCATAATACATTATAACTCAAAAACTCATACAAACACGACATACATACACAATCCACGATCAATATCCAGGAGGTACAAGAGGTCCACGACCCAGTTGCACCTGCGAGCGAGCTGGCGGCAGCGGGATGAAAGACGCGGTTATAAATATAATGCAGCGTTCGACAGCGACGGTTTGTATAGTAATGGATTTACTTTTTATTATTCACGAGTAGGGGTTATCTACTATTCAGATTAGTTTTCGAGTGCAATTGAATTATTACAGTGTATAATTATTTAAAATTAAGATTTAAATAACTATTAATTTAAATAAGAAAAATGTAACAATTAACATATTATTATTTTAATAATAATAAACAGTTTAAAGGCAGTGTTACTTGAGACGGCGCGTATTCTGCGGAGGTTCCCCTCTCTGGAGCCCTAGCCACCGATGGCTTGGACCCTTGTCCCGCCCTCGGAAGAGTGTTTTTTTATATTTTGAAATGTATTTTTTTTATATAATAATTTATATTTAAAAATGTAAAATTGATTCACTAATGTAATAAAAGTATATTCTCAACAGTTTAAAAAAACGTTATGTATTAATTGCTATATCAATTTGAATAAAAAGTAGAGAAATCGTGAATAGAAACGCTTACGTGAACGCGAAGGTCGTACGTCAAGGAGTATATTTTTGGTTACAGACGTTTACGAGAAAAATTATGAAGACAGATATACATAATGCGGCTTTGAAGAACAGATTAGATGGCTTCTCATATTTCATATTTTAATCTGTACTAATTTAAACTTTACATCCATTATGCCCTGCATTTATAATTATCATAAAAAAGAATATTATTGAATATATATTTAGTTGGAACCAGTACTTGGTGGTGGTCGTGGTCTTCCAAACGAACTCTTCAGGTTATTAATATTAATAAAAAATACTTTAGCAAAAGAGAACTTATAGAAGAAAATTAAATATAAAATAACATTTCTTTCACGTTTTCTTCATTGTGTGGTAAACATGGACGATTGTTTGCTCTAAAATCGTAACGGCGTCGGCGTCAAGTCATCGAAACAAATTGAGAGAGTACAGTTATTGTGGGGGAGTTGATTGGATTTCTACCCTAGCGTCAATACAAATAAGTTTACCGCGGGAATTGAACTGAAAACACTTATACAATCAACTTAGAATAATTTGAAAATGAATTTACTAGAAATAAAATTGTTCAATATTAATTATATTACTAGATTTTGTACACATATTGTTACTAAAGCTAGGAAACGAGAGGAACCTGCTGGAACCTGTCACGCTTACAGTCACACACTTGTGGCCCTATACCACAGCACTACTGAGCCCAAAAAAAAATATTATATTAAAAAAGATAAATATAATTAACAGAAAAAAATATAAGTCACCTAACAGACATTCACCACAGAGCCATTAGTGAATGATATAGAGAAAAAAAAGAAGCATTAACCCAATTCAAAACGCACCCCGAGGCGAGCTCGAGTGCAGCGCGGCAGTGGACGAGTGCTTGAGCAAACTACGGTTTTTACTGTGGGAACCTTTAGAATTTACCGTGGTCCCATTCCATGACGGCGGATACCTAACACTTTTTATTGTCCCATTTTAGTACTCATACTTACTTGCTACCTAAACGTGGGTAAAAAGTTATTCTCATATTATAAACTAGGCCGCCGCGTGTCTTCGCCCGCTTTTAATACACAATTATTTACATTATGATCTGAATTACTTTCGTTATCACCTAACATATTATAATTTTTTAGACAATATCCATACATTTATAGCTAAAGTGTCAATCAACCATTTCAATAAAACACTTATTTTGTGCAATTCTTTAAATTAAGATATTTTTTTATTTGGGAACTGATTGAAATAAAGCTAACACTAAATGCAATGCAGAGGGAACTTAGTGTTAAGACACTCCGTTCCCGACTTTCCGCAGAATTTGCAAAACATTGCGTTTCGAGTGGCGGAATTCACCACCCCGCTTTTACCTTGTACACAAGTAACAGAAGAAATGAAAATATTACAGAAAATAAGAATTAATTTCCCCGAGTGGATATCAAACCTACAACCGTCGCTTTTACATTAACACGCTCCTGCCACTGCGCCACACTCAACTCGAATTTATAATATTAACTAATAAATTATAATATTAAATAATACAAGAAGATTCTTTTGTATAATAAAAGTTAAAGTGTGACAAAACTATAAGCTCAACGAACACAACCCGCATAGTAGGGAAGTTAACGAACTCATTTTAATGGCTCGATGGCAATAAATAGGTTTTAATCTACGCATTAAACCAATATCCAACGCTGCGTTGAAATAAAATGGTTTTTTGGGAAACTAACTAGTTAAAAAACGTCCACTTTTATCTTGAAACATCTTTTATAATTGTCAACGACTTTTAAATTGCCTAAAAAAGTTAAATTTAGAGCTTGAATTTCTTCCGAATGAACATAGAACTCGACATCTATATAGGTATGTAGATCTCCCATTCTTTTTTCGATGAAGTAGAGAACGACGCATTACTTAACATTAAACTTGGCTCTCATTTTACATTTGTCTATGATAGGATTGTTTACTATATTATTGTCAAGTAAACAACAACAAAAAAATACTAATTTAGTAAAAATAAAAACATTTAGGCCGGCGTGGTGAAGCGTGATAATAAACGCCACGATTGTGGATTCAATTCCTACTTGAGGGAATGTATTTATTATGAATATTTCTCGCTCTGAAAACATTTTTAATCTTTAAAACGCAAAGAAAAATCTCGAAAATTGAACAGAAATTGTGGAACGGAGACTTAACATTAGGTTCCCCTGCCTACCCTGCTATACGCGTGAAGTTAAAGCATTTAAATTACATGAACCCCTGACCACTAGGGTATAATTGTAAGAAGCGTGCACAGCTGGATACATCCAATAATAGTAGATCCCACGTACCGTTGATTTATGACCTAGATATTTGTAAACGCATTGCCAAACGGGGATCCGCTATTACAGTACGATCGACGAGTTGTGGCCCGCTCTGAAGCTAGGTTTTCCTTATTGTCCAATTGGAAAGAACATCATAAAAAGTAATAAAAATCCTAAAATCTAATCTGCGCAACCGTCTACAGCTAAATTCAGGGCGGCCACGACTTGTCAACCGTACTGTACTGTGGTTACGGTGTACTCTACTACTAGCCCCAGATATAGACTAAATACTCGCTTTTAGTATTGGATATTTGGAAATTAATAGCTCAGTTTATGAGGTCGGTCAGCTATGGCGTCGTGTTGTAATAAACATTCCTAGCCTTGTATCAAAATTGAAATGTTTATTCAATTTGAAATATGGAGAAGTTCCAAATTGTTCATTTAAATCAATGTTTTTTTCAGCTCACACTGTGTCCTGTACACAGTAAGGTAGGCAGAGGGAGCCTAACCGAAGAAAATAGAAATATTAAATATTTTATTTCATCGAGTGGGAATCGAACCCACAACCTGTCTTGTTCACTGTCACACTTTGTGTTCTAGCGCCACGACTGACATCAATTAATTTAAATGTTTATTAAAATTTGAAATCTAGTGAAAAAGTTTAAAATTGATAATTTAACATTAATATGTTAATATTGTCAATTAATAAGCAGGTTTGATTAGGTGGAGAGAATTTAACAGAAGCTTTTAGAATTAAGAATTTGAATAGCTATTATACGAGATATACAAAATATTTGTGAATATTGAAAATATTATAATAATTTCTCCATAAATACACATTTAAATAAAAAAAGTTGAATAAATATTGTTCAATAAGCTCAAACTTCGGAACCAAAACGCATTAAATGTTAATTAATATTAAAAATGTAAATTTCATTGAAAATATTCTCAAAATACCTACCAATTGCAATAAAAATAGGTAAAAAATATTTTTATCTGTATGTTTCTGTAAACAGTGAACAAAATTTGTGGCCTCAAACACGCAAAGCACGTTAGGCTTTGCGTGTTAATACGTGTGTATACGATTAATTTAACCCAAACTCTACTATTTAATCTTCTTTTCACTGGAATTTTTTCCATAAAGCTACCGGCACAGCATTTTACGCAACTACATTTATAAGAGGCCTCGAATGCCTTTACTAGTAAATACTTTAACTTGGTTTTATTTACACTGTGAAATAATAACAATGACAACACCGTTGTGACGCAGTGGAATAACGGTTGTGGATTCAATTTCCACTCATCAAAATAAATTATTCATTATTGTCCTTTCTTTGCTCTGGTAACAAAGATGAATAGCGGCGTGGAACTTAGCTAACAGCTAAGAGAAAACGGATTGTTTTAACACAAGGTTCCCTCTGCCTATCCTACTATTATATACGGGATACATAGTGAACTTAAAAAAAAAAGAACAACAATGTTTTAAATTCATTTGAAGTACAATAATAAAAAAAATATTCTTCTATTCTTTATATTTTTAAATGAATTGTTACGAGCGAGACCGATGGCGTCACGGCTCTTGAACCGACCGGGCTGAGTAATAACTTTTGTTTATTCCAATCACAGTTATACATTTAAATTAATTGCTTCTGTTTAAGCTATCTGCGATTAAAATATAATTTTTATTTAATTAAAATACACAATGGAAGGTTTATTTTATTAATATTTTTGTATTATTTTCAGTTTCACGTATATTATAGTAGCTACAGGAGGCAAATTAAAGTTTCCGCCTCCACATACGAGAAGTCGTGTATTGGGTGGCGGAACTCAACGCCGCGCTTTGTCTTGCCAGGGCAGGATAATGAAAAAATTTCACTCCTCCAAATGTGAATAGAACCCACAATCACCGCGTTAACAGTTAGATCACTGCGCCACAACGGTATCTTTTATACTTTCCTATCATCAACATTTGATTATTTTATTTATTAAACTAATTAATTAGCTTATGCAAAATAAGTTACCGAGGGTTAAGCACATATGTTGCGTAATTAACAAAGGAAGTGAATGATTAATAATATAAAAGGGTATAGAAATTTTGAACTGAAGGCTGAAATGAGAAGTGAAAATTTTTCTCTCATTTTTTATACTAGCCATTCATAGTATCTTTATGGGTGACTTCTCGAGAAACCTGATTTAAACCTAAACCTAAAAATAAAAACGAAAATTAGAAATTAAAGAGCGAACAGTGTTTATTGCGTGGAGCTACGAATTTTTTTCGTACATGACATGTTTTTTTTGTTACTTATTTGTGAGTTGATTTCTACCTCTAAAGACTTAGTAAAATAATTGTATCTTTGATAATATGAAAAAGATGTAAGCCAGCCAGCATTAATATTAATTATTGTGTGCGTGCAGGTTAGCTAATACGCATCTATATTGCGAATACATAGTTGACGCCATTGTTTATAGTACTACTATATACTACTATAGTATTTAAATGCACCTTATTAAGAAATACAGATATACTACAATTTAATAGCAAAATCTTTATAATCGGTAATTTATTTAATAAAATTATTTACATCTATATATTTTTAACATCTTCCGTTACTCTATGACTGATAGACAATGCATAGGAGAAAGTACTGGACTTACAAAGCTGAAATTCAACATGTAAGTTTAGTAAGTGTGGGGGAGCAATTGTGTTATTTCTTTTAATTTAACCCTTTCACCTTTTGGAAATCTGTATGGACTTGATGATATTGCCTCTTGAAATTGGAACTGGTGAGACCCGCTTGTGGGACGCAGATTTGAATATGCAATCAGCAATCCTATGAAGATTTGCTTCAGGCAGTCTTTGGGCTGACATCGAGGTCGGGGTCAGGAGTTGAATGGGTCATCGCGTCAATCGTGGCTATCACGTCGACGTTAACAAGGCCAGACTTAATATTCAACTCATTTCTTGTATTTAGTTATTTATACGCTACAAAACAATAGCTAAAAATAATTTATCAAATGCGCTCTTAGGGAATTAATTTAATACACTCACGACTCGTATTGATAAATTACATTCTAAAGAAAACGGCATCTTAAGATCGATCTCAGAATTGATTTGTACTGCATGCTTGCAAATATTTCATTTAAATAACATTACATATTGTGCTATCTCTCAAAAGTCATACAGGAACGGGAACAACAGGATTTTTTCATTTTACGTTTTAAATTCCACGCAAACGAAGTTGCGGGGGACGACTAGTATTATTACTTAAATATATATTTTTTAATAAAAAAAGATTGAATTAATGCAATTTTAGATACTAATAGGAAAATATACACAGCAGCTTTAAGATATTATCAAAATGTAACCCTCACATACATAGTGTGACTCATAAGGGGGCTGATACACCCTTATTTATTACTATATCGAAGGTCACAAGGGCAGAAAGTGTCATTAGAGCAATAAGTAATCAAGAGTACTCATTATTTTTGTTCGCACCGTCTGACTGTAAACGCGGGGGTTGTGGGTTCCGTTCCAAACCGGAGGAATAAATTATTTTCATTTCATTACTCTAGTAACAAGAAACGGAGCGGCGTTGAGTTCCGCCCATTAAGAGTCAATAGTGGTAATTGAACTAGGACGGCTTAGTTTTATAAATAAGAAACAATTGCTATAAATAAATATTTAAGAGTTAGTCTAACATAATAAACATCCTAAGTATGTTTCAAGCATATGGTTGAAAACACCTGGCCCCATACTGCACAATGACATTACGACCTTGAATATGTAAAATAACTAATAACAATGATTTTTACAGCTTAAGCATTTTTTTATTTACATATTTTTATAGTTTCGTTTATGAATTTAGTAATAATCCAATTCGTAACATTGTTATTTTAATTTGAAAATATGTACATATACAAATCATACCTCAAAATTAAACTTGTTTTCTAATATAATGTAAAAAAACCTTAGTAATCTGTTTTGGCATGCACATATGGATATATTAACTTTTTTAGTGTAATTTTTTTTATAAAAATGTTTTTCTTTTATATTAACATTATCCTACTATGTGTATATTTACAAGTGATTTAGATGTTAATACTATTGATTTTAAAATTCACGAACATTAGTTGAACAGTCAGTACTTCAGTAGTATAACTAATTTGTAAGGGTGGATCGACCTAGCACATGAGAACGCACAAGGCAGCGTTTATAAATACTCTCGTGTAATACACAGACTAAAATATGAAAATTTGAAATGAATTTAAATTAAAAATATATTTTAAGCATAAATACCTTATATTTTTCGGAAAATAATGGGTTCTTGTGTTCAGAATCTCGTGCCTTGTCCCTATGAAATCTTGCACAACCACTGAACTCAAAAACTACGCAAATAAAACACACTGGCACTTACGTTCACTTAAAAATGATGAAAAAACCAAAGAATTGATAATATCATGAACTAATTATGTCATGAAACGTCCAGTAATCTGTTATAAAATGAAAAAAATGTAGCATCTCCTTATAAAAGTACCGACACACAATAAACACGACCACTACCCAGAAAATCCATTCAAAACTGACACAAACATATAAGCGGCGCTACTATCGCCTTTTGGCGCAAGCGCTTTGACGTCACTAACTTTTTCTAAATTTTCTTGAGTTAGATTCGCTGTATTTGAGTTCTGATTTAAAATTAAAAATTGTTAGATTATCAAAATATTTTTATATTTTACAAATGTTGTACTTAAAATAATTTGAAAATATCATTTAGTTGTATAAAATGGTGTTTAAAGGCCATTCATTCATTCTAATGTTTTCCTTAATTTTGTTGTTAACCTAGTGATAAAATTTGACAGATAAGAAACTTATAGTATTTATATTTTTATAATAGAATTTTCTTATAGAAAGATGCTAGAAAACGTGAAACAAGTTATATTAGTGCTATCAGGGAAAGGTGGAGTCGGAAAATCCACAGTCAGTACCCAACTAGCACTAACACTTAAAGAAAAAGGTTTTAAGGTTAGTGTTTCATAAACATTTCTCAATAATGAATTTTATATTTGGACTTGCTTAATATAACAGTTTATTATGATATTCTAGGTTGGATTACTTGATATTGATTTAACTGGACCCAGTGTCCCATATTTACTGAATTTGGAAAATCAAAATATTCATCAAGGACCAGAAGGTTGGATACCAGTGTATTTGGATAAGGAACAAAAACTAGGTGTTATGTCTATTGGTTTTCTTCTCAAATCTAGAAACGATGCCGTCGTATGGAGAGGACCAAAGAAAACATCGATGATCAAACAGTTTTTAGAAGATGTATATTGGCAAGATTTAGATTTTCTAATCATAGACACACCTCCAGGTATAACTCTAGTAAAAATTAAATTAAAATTAATATTTTATTAGATGCACTAACATGTAAGTAGGATTAAGTACTATAGAAATTTTAGGGGTTTTAATATTAATATTTTCATTTGCTCACTTTATTAATAAGGTGGAATGCAACCACTCTAGATTAACAATTCACCTAGATTTCAATAGAAAGTGGAGAACATAAGTGTCCTAATGTGTCTTAACACTAGCTTCCCAGGTTTCCTCTGCCTATTCTAGTATTTATAGGACAACAGCATGAAGCTAAAAAAGTGTAAGTATTACAGGTTTATATATATATTTATTTTTTACTCTTATTTTCTAGGCACATCTGATGAACACATAACAGTAATGGAGAACTTGCGACAAGTGCCACAGTGTTCAGCAATTATAGTGACAACTCCACAGGAAGTGGCCATAGAAGATGTGCGCAAAGAAATTACATTTTGTAGGAAAACTGGCATTCAAATGATGGGCATTATTGAAAATATGAGTGGGTAAGGAGCTGGAGCTGGAGCTAATATTATAATATTTATTTTCTGATCTTATTCTATACATATACATATTATTATGATGAACAGTTTGTTTGGTTGAATGATCTTACCTCAGAAACTACTAGTTCAAGTGGAAAGCAAGTGATAATCAAGTTTCTACTGTAATTGGAAAAATAATAATTAATAAAAACTATAGATTTTTAAAGTTGTAGGTAATTTTTACCACAAGAAAAATGGAAAATAAAAAAAATATCCAAGTGCTGACCTGACTTGTACAGTTTTTTTTTTATTTTCCGTATTATCAGTTATTTACCATTATATACTCGTATAGTAAAATATACATTAAATTTACTTTTTTCAGTTATGAATGTCCAACATGCAGCGAATGCACAAACATATTTTCAACTGGCGGAGGGAAATCTTTAGCCGAAATATCAAAACTACCTTTCTTAGGAACTATTCCTATAGATCCAAGAGTTGGTGCTTTAGCCGGTAAAGGGGTAGCCGCAATTACCGAATTACCTGAAAGTAATACTAGTAAAATGTTTAATAGCTTAATCTCTATTATAGAGAGTGGATTAAGTAATGGATCGTAATATTAATATTGTATATACTTAAAGATATGTTTTTTAGTATATAAGGTAAATAGTGTTATAAATAAAACATTCAACAAAAAATTAATTAAACATTCCTTTGAAGTTTAAATCCAAAATTTTAAATTTACTTCACAATTTGTAACTTCATGGCAGCATCTAAAATTTAAGTAAGGGTAAGCAACTTACGCCCAAATATACATTTTTTTAAGCGTACTTCTCAATTTATATAATAAAATGTTAATGTTATTTTAATTTGCTATTTGGGTAATTTACTCCATCGAAAGGACTAACTGATTCTGAACTAACTGATTAGAAATAACAATTTATTATGACAAAGTTGCCATTTGCAGTTGATTCCGTTTAGGTATTTTATGCCTTTTATACCCCTCATATATAATACATAAATATGACTAAAATAGACTTAAAATATGGTTTGTATAATTATCTGTATATATTTTTTGAAAACTATTCAAACAATATTTTTTTAAATATATTTTGAACTGATTGATATTATTAAAAATTATAATAAAATATTGAAACTTGCTAAATATACACATATATATAATTATGTATTGTAAGAAATAGAATGTTAAATTATGTTCCTATTTATATTATAATTGCCGGCTTTTTAATACGAGTATATCATTATTTTTAAAGCAATTTATTTTGTAGTGCAACATTATTATAATAAAAAAAAAAGCCTTTATTGGGATACTAAGTTTCAACTTTAGCATTTCACAATTAAAGATTGTTTTTAATGGACAAAACACATTGAACAAAAATGTTTGTTAATTTACTTTGAATTTCGATTCTTACTATCGAATTTTTAAAAAATCAAGATATTTAAATATGATTGTTTGTTTTATAGTGTATTTTAAATGGCTATATGGAAATATTATGGGGTATAATAAAAAAAAATATATAACATTTTTCAAAGTTTATTTTTTATTACATACACAACACACAATTTAAATACATTGGTACATTTATATAAATATAAATCTCAAAAAATACATATATCTCCTGTATGTTGTATAACATTTGTGAAAGTATGTAGAACACGCTTTAGGTTACAGCTTCAGGTTAGTGTCAAGGAGAGGTTCCGTTCTTCGATTTGCATTCGAGACATTGTAAGATCGAGGAAATTAATTAATTAATGCCGACGAGTGGTAATCGAACTGAAAATCATCTTGTTTACAATACGGCATTGTCCCACTGTGCACAATGCACATAACCCTTCTTTTTATGTTTCAATAATATAAGTTTTACAAAAAAAGTTTTTCTTTAAACAATGTAATGTTCAAATTGTATATGAATATACTATGACATCTGGTCCCTGTATATAGTTTTCAATATTATTTTTATTAATAAATTGGAAAAGTATACATTTGTAACATAAATTGTCTTTAAATATAATTTTAAACACTTAAAACATCAACACACATTAAACTTACATTTTGAAGCCATTACCAAAATACATTTTGAATTACACAAGTAAATAAAATATAAATTATAATATATAAATTTTTATAATATATTTTTAACCCCGACGAAAATAAAGGATGCCATAAGTTTGTCATGTCTGTTGGTTTGTATGTGATATCGTAGTCCCCAAACAGATGAACCAATTTTATTTTGTTTTTGTTTAAAAGTTGTTTTTGTTTAATCAACAGTGTTCTTAGCTATAATAAAAAAAATGCTGAAGTATTTGCAGATTATCAGCTTTTTTTAGTTTGTTTACGTTTTGGAGATTTTTATGTCGGGAGTTTTTAATTACAAATTATTTACGAGATTATTAATTAAAACGTTCCCTTTATTTTGGTAATAGTTTCGAAACATGCTGTATAGGTAAATATATTTTAACATATGGATATAATATATTCGAATACATTTGACTCTATTAGACATACAACATTTAATGCCTTAAACATTTTATAAACTAGTCTAACAATTAACATATAAAGCCTATATAATCTACCCACAATTACTTATATATACTAAGGAATAATTATAAAATTAAGAATGAAACATTTTGAATTTATATGAAAGGGAGAATATTTTTTTTATAATTAATAAAAATATTTGATTTTAGAATTACAATATATAAAGTGGAAGCGTCTGCGCTCCTTTTGCGGGAGCATATAGGGTAAATATTTCAAACCCTTACCTAAAAAAATAATTAAGATTCGTCAATAGTTTAGATGTACCTACACAAAAAAAAACAATCGGCAAATCGAAGGTTTGGAGAACGGGCTGGCCACCGTCGAGGACCCGAGGTCCATACGTGTGTGTAGTATTTAAATTTGGCCTTAGGAGTTTATTTCCATGATTACTAGTCCACACATTTACATTACATTGTATCCCTATCCTAGCTTCCCGAATTAATTGTAAAATTTGTTCACTCCAATATCTTAAGTTTTGCGAGTTCCAAATGCCATTGCGAGTGAAAGTGCTCTCGTCAGTCCATTAAATGTTAAATACAAAGTCTGAGTCGATGTTGACATTTTCTAGTAACCATTGGCAACATGCTAAACCGATAGGCCTATCTCGTTGTAATTAAGCCTGAATTTTATATATTTAAAGGGACGACGTTTGTTTGATTTTAAAATTTTGTGTACCGTAAAGTCGCTTACTTAGAAGTAATTGGCTTGTCTGCCTAAACTGTGCGTAGGATTTCTATCGAAGTAATTTATTTCAAATTCTCGGGCCATTGGTAATTCTCGTGACGAAACACGCTCTTGGTGTGGCACTACTGGTTGATTTTCTCGGACCCTTCGTGCTGCTTGTAAACATGTACGATAATCTGAAGGACATCTACGACTATTACGATACCTTTTTCGGTATGTTTGTAATGCGAGATCCATTTTATCGACATTCTCCATTAATTAAAATCATATTCATATATTCCACAGAAGTAAAATGAGATTTTAAAATAAAAACACTAACTAAAAGTAAAAAAAGTAATTGTCCAAATTCGAAAAGTAAATATCACAAAAACACAAATAATGATAATACAAATAATAATAAAAAAAATGTAACGGTCGCTGTTGGTACAAACTCTTAAAACATAGACAGTAACCTTAAACGATATGCAGCGAGGTTGGTTCCGCCCTCTGTTGCCCTATAGTACTATAGTACGCACGCATGACACTCTCATTCAATTGGTGAGACCATCTCATGCGAGGCACTTTACCACCGGTAGCGGGAGCCTTGTTGAGAATCCTCGATACTCCTGGCTCCAAGCCCTCCGATAGTGGCATGTCGGCGCGCCGGCGTGTCTTAAAGCCGGCCTTCGACTCTGACATTTCACCCTCCGAACCCGCAGTCGAAGCCGCAGTGCGATACTCGTCTTGTGACGACGGTTGGTCGGCGGTTGGTGATTCGATGAGCAACATCTCTGTCCATGGTGTTGGGAGTGCGCGTACGGCGCGTATTGTGCGGAGGTTCCTGTCTCGCTCTAGCCACCGATGGCTTGGAACCTTGTCCCGCCCTCGGAAGAGTGGTTTTTTTATATTTTTAAATGTATTTTTTTTAATAATTTATATTTGAAAATGTAAAATTTATTCTCTTATATAATAAAAGTATACGTCATAAAAAAATGTTATACTCCAAAAAAAGTCAAGATAATTTAACCAAATTACAGGCCGAAAGTCAATTTTAGTTACAAAGCAAAACACGAAACTAATAGTGCCTACTAAAACTATTAAGGTCAAATATTAATAATAATAATAAAAGGAGCTTCCACCATGTATAAAGGACATAATATTTTTAAAATTTGAAATATATATTTAATTAATGAAGTGGCTTAAATATTAAAAATATATTATAGTTTTACTATAATATTTCAAATTAGAAGTCTTACAAAATACTATTATAATGTCATAAATTCGTTTTGAACATAAAATTAATATATAAAATGTGTATTTCCTGCATAAATTTTGTACAATTTTTTATTAGCCATCATGGAACATGTAAATAAGATGTCACTATGTTTTTTAGTTTCCACACATAGTTTACTTAATAAAGGATTATTAACTTATAATTAAACGAATTAAATACAAATAAAATAATCTATAATAACAAAAATCTTTGAGATTACAAACAATTAAAACTATATGTAAATAATTAAAATTATATTAAAAAAACCTTAAAAAATATAAATAACTTCAAAAAACTAAAACAGATTATGAAATACTACTTTTTCTTATAATAATAAAAAATAAACGCTTAAAAAGAATATCGCCAACTTTGATGAGCCTTTGTTTTTATACAAAGTATTACTTAAAATAAAGATTATAATATAGATTTTATATATTAAAAGGGGAATAGTAAATATTTATTAGAAAGAAATAGAAATATATAACACAAATACGAATCGGACCTTTACACATAAGCACAAAACCTGCTTTTCTCCATGCATTGAATTATCCGGATTTTCGATAATCAGAAGGCCTAACGACAGCAATTAGTCCGATTAATCGAGTTTCTACAGTTGCATATGATATATATAAAAATAATTAATGCCTACAAAATTAAAAATCTAGTCCCAGTTTTCTGTATCACCTTTTTAATAAAACTAACTAACATAAAGAATAACTTCATTCCAAAAAATATAAAAAATAACAACTGCCACTAAAAAAAATATTAACTTGTATAGTTACGTAATTTGATATTAATAATATGTATATTTTGAATAAAACCTGATTTATTTTAACTTCACGCTGTATCCCAGTCATAGCAGAGCTACACTTCGTTTTAAATACAATAACACATAATATACATGCGTATATGAATTAAATTATAATAAGTTGGAAAATGTATTTTTTAATAATTTCTTAATAAACATTGATTTTGGCTGATAGTATCTGTTATTTGTAACAAAGACAACATTACCTACTACATAATATGCATAGAATCAGTTTTTCTTTATAATATATTCGATAACCCAGGTTAATCGAGTTTTTACTGTACTTACTAATAAAGTGCTATTTCGTTTAAGCGGTAGTAATCTCCAGTTGGTTTTCCTCTCCAAGCCACATGAACTGACGGATTTCGTCCTCTGATGATGGACAACAATGGGGAGGTGCCTTTTCGAGGACACGACGAAGTTCCTATGATACGCAAATAAATTTAATTGTAGCAATAGTAAGAAAAGGTATTAACTATTAATATATATTATAATAAATCGGTGTTGAGTTTCGCTACTCAACACGCAATGCTTCGATTCGGAGGAAATTGAAAAAAAAATAAAACAAATAGAGATAGACAGAAGAAGTAGGTAAGAGTCACCTGCATGGCGCTGCGGTTGCGCGCGGCGGCGGCGCGGTGGTCGACGACGGGCGCGGGGTAGTCGCGGCCCACCACGCAGCCCGCGCGTTGCTGCACTTGCAGCGGCGCCGTCCATGGCTCGTAGCTACAGAAAAAAACATTTATATTTATAAATGTAGATAGATTAATACTATTTTATTTATGTAAAATAAATTGTAAAACTACAGTTACATAAGCATAAGGATACATTCCCATGACGCCGCACTTGCACCTCGCGGAATCGAACAATAGTGTTTTAGTATTTTGCCGATTTAACTGTTTTGAATTATATAAAATTTTAATAAAGATTCTCTGTCTTCAACTTGCTTTAAAACAGAAAGGTTGTTTATAAAATTAAATAAATATTTTTTAAAAAGCCTTTTTCTCGCCTGAGTAATTGAACTCTACACTGAAATAAAATAGAAATTACAGTCCACCATACTTACATGTATTCCACAGGCATATTAGCCAGTTCAGGCACATAACGTCGTACGTAGTGACCGGTGGGCTCGAGCCGTCGTCCGAGGCGGACGGGGCACGCGCACTCGCCTGAATCGAGTAAAGCTTCGAACGCTGATGATGATACCCACATCCAGTTCCCGGCGCATACTGACCTGATGGATGTTATACGTTTTTGATTTAAAATATTGGTGCAAATTATCATTTTTTTTTATTTGTAATTTGTGGAAACATTTAGATAACTTTTTAAGGTCAAAGCAACAATTACTGTAGTTAATTCACCAGTCTCAACTTTAGCTTAATTTAGAAATACAAAATAGTGCAGGTAACGGAGTTAGAACACAGACGTTTTTTTTTCAACAGAGTTTTAACACTAAGTTATCTCTGCCTACCCCGCTGTGCGCGGGACACAGCATGACGTTATATATGCTTTGTTGTTTTGACGTTTAATTACTTTTTATTTAATATTAAAAATATATTTTATAGCTCATGATAACACAATATAATAGATAAACCTACAACACTCACCAATCAGCATCAAGCAGATACTTAAGGAAGTGATTCAACCCGTGTTCCCACGACAACCACAAGGTACCGCGCGTCAGGAACGACGCCACCGTGTTCCTCACGGCGTGATGCAACCAGCCTTCTGTACGAAGCTGACGCATCGCGGCGTCTATGAAAGGGAAACCTGTACGACCTTCACGCCATCTGGTGAGAAATTCGGACAAACTTAGATAAATTAATTCATCTTACAGATACTTAAGGAAATGCTTCTATGAATGAGAAACCGGTGCTATCATCACGCCACCTAGAAAGGTAATTTAGATATAAGAATCCGTCATGGATGGAACAGTGTCTTATTGTTGACATAAAGCGGCGTTCAATTCCGCAAGAGCATCTAAAACATACATAAGAATTCCCGTATTCCCACGATAACTATTGTACATTCTACGCGTAAGTAACGATAATACTGTATTATTACAAACAGCATCAGCCAGTCCGTGCGAAAGGTCTAAGCGGAGTTTTGCATGTGTGTGAGTGTTCACATACATATAATTATATACTAGGATGGACTTTTTAAAACTGCATACAAGCGGCTAAACTGCGGCGGCTGTGAGCTCGTATAAATGATATATTTAATATTTTTTATTTCCTTTTATAAAAAAATAATGAAATATCTCACCTCTGCAATTCATCGCTTTCGGGTTCCTTCCAAGGGATGTTCAAACATATGGGATTATTGCCCATTTGGCCGTAGTTAGGGTTGTTTACACTCATTGTGTAGAAATACTCACGCCATATAAGTTGACCTAAATAAGAAATTATTTTACGATACAACAATATTTGAGCGTGACTGTTAGTCACACTGACGGTGTTTCGATTCCTACTTAGAATAATGAATTATTATTTATTAATACATATTTTCATTTCTTCGCTCTGGTACCAAGGCAAAAATCCAGTGTTGAGTTCCATCACTCTACACGCGATGTCTGGAAAAAATCGGCAGAAAGTGGAGAACGGAGTATCTTAACACTAGGTTCCCTCTGCCTACCCTGCTATGTGCGGAATACTTCATAGCGTAAAACTTATATGAGACAAACTCCTACATATCTAAGTTAGTATAATTTTAATCTCGTTACTCGCTGTCTTTGTTTACCAACAATATAGCCTAACTCCGAGTTTTATCGAAAAATATAAAATTATAAATACACGATCATTTTTTTACCAGTGATAAATTGAGTAGAAGCGAGTTGTCCCTGGTTCACTTGGTGGAACAAATCTTGGACGCACCAATAAAATCTGCAAAGTAAAATTTAAGAATAAGAATTTAAAAGTAAATTTAAAAATATGAAATTTAAAGTTATATATATATATATATTTTATGTATTTAATCAAATGTGCGTGGATTCAATTAGAGTTCGCAAATTTAACTTTGTCAACTTTAATAAGGTGACCTTGAAATTGATAGGGAGCCCTCGGTGGGTGAGTTACACTCCCACTTAACCACTTTTTTTATAACCCCACATTATTTACTGAAATGGGATAATCGTTTCCGAAGTAATAAATTCATTTAAAAGTTAGTTGTTAGACTTTTGGCAACTTTATAAACACCTTTATTTGAATTGAACTTACATTTACCTATTTATATTCTAATTCTTATGTAAATAATAAAACTTACCGTCGCACAGAAAGACAACCAAAACGGAGAGCTGGGCTCAAAGATATAGGGGGTCCCAATAGGTCGGGATTACCGTGAGTAGGTAAATAGGATCCTCTGGAAATAAACAAAAAAAATAAATAATTAATTTAATAAATTTTCAAATGACAAATTTTGTAAAATTATAAAATAAATATGATGATTTACATTTAATATAATTATATTTTTATTTAGCTTCACGCTGTATCCCGCACATTTCAAAAGAAAACTTTAAATAATCTTACACTTATTGCAGTATTTTGTTTGTGGATAAATATTAATAGCTGAATATATTACACATCAATTGAGCCAAATGTGGGAAGTATTCACTTTAAAAAATAGAGTAATTTATTTTAAAATTTATTTAAAAATAGAGTAATTAATAATGCGTGTTAACATAAGGACATGTTAACTACGACTATCCATTCATTAATTTCATTCATCGCTGGGAAAGCAACGCGAGGCTTCCGCGAATTCTAGCGATAAACAAATATCTCGGATTACGCTGCGTCAGTGGCTTGCATCACTATAATGCACTATAATAAAGACACCCATATCCAATTAGCAAGGTAGAGGGAACCTCGAGTCTATACACTCCGTTCCCCACTCTCGTATAGAGTGCCGAAACTCAAACCCGGGCTTTTGCCTTGGTGCCAGGGCGAAGAAATGAAAATATTATACATAATAACTCATTCTCTCGAGTGGGGATAGAACCCACAACCGTCGCGTTATTGTCACACCTTTGTGCCCCCTATACCAAGACGGCCTAAATTTGTGGCCATTTTAATCACCTGCAGAACGTTTCATATTCCACAGCCAAGCGATTTTGCATTTGGTTTAAGGCGGCCGTCTCCCCTCCGACCCAGCGTATCATACGAATATCTTCATTTTCCAGGAAAACTCCTAAATCTTCCGGTTTCGGGGCCTAAGATATATTTTATTTTGGTTTTATTACAAAATATTGACTTTATAATATATATTTTTTAACTTCACGCTATAAGTATCCCGCATGTAGCAGGTTAGGCAGAGGGAACCTAGTGTTAAGATACTTTGCTTCCGCTAAATTCTGGAGGCAGTGCGTCTGGAGTAGCCCAAATTAAGATCGCGCCAGAGCAAAGAAATGGAAACTTCAGTTTCATTTCCTCGAGTGGGAATCGAACCCACAATCTAACGTGTTTACAGTCACACCTTAATATCTCTGCGTCACGACTGGCATCTACTTTATATTTAGGATTTCTATTACATTTTAAACCAATGGGGCCGTTGTATGCAGTGGCACGTCTGCCTAGAGAATTAGTCGCGACGGTTGTAGATTTGATTCCCACTTGGGAAAAGAATAATTATCATTTCCTAGTTGTACCAGTAACATGACGGCGTTGAGCTCCGTCAGTTATACACACAATATATTTATTCAAAATAAATAATTACCACATCAAAGACAGTAAATTCTGTATAGAAGCTTTCAGGTAAAGATCCAAAATTAATTCCTTTCAAGTCTAAATCGTCAACGGGGCGAGGTGGGTCCCCGATAATAGCTACAGTATGCTGAAATATAAATATATATATACTTACTTAGTAAACATTAATATGTCATACTTAGTTTAAAGTTTTCTTACGTGGGATCAATGGAACAGTGCAATTGTTTTAGGTTGAAATTGAAAAAAGGCTGTAAAATAACATTTGAAAATCGAAACTTCTACAATAATCATTCTACACATGTACTTATAATAAACTTTGTAAAATATATAAATGTTCGCAATGGCGGTAACTTAATTTATAGCTTAATTGACCAAAATGTCTCAAAATGAAAACAAACTAAAATCCAAACCTATCTACTATTCTAGAACTTACCAGAAACATTTGATAAGTTAACGGCGGTATGCCCCCGTTAGCTCTAATGACAGTGTCTGGGTCCCACAGAGTGTGCGACACGTGTTCCCGACACGAGACACCGATCTCGCGACACAGGGCGCGGACACCGTCGTCGCGGGGACGCCATATCGGCTCGCAGTCCTGCTCGAAGCAGATTTTGCGTATACCTGTTGAATATTAATATCTATATATTAATTACCATAATAACATTACATTTGTCTTATTATTGATTATATATCTTAAAAAATTACACAAACGCCACAGGGCTATTTCTTTAGTTTATTCATATATTTTGTTATGAAGTAAAACTAACATGTAAAAAAGATTTACTTGTATTTTTCTAATTGTATAATAATTTATATTTAAAAATGTAAAATTGATTCACTAATTTAATAAAAGAATATCATGTATACATTTTTCTTGTTTTTATTATACATATTTTTAATGAAATATATTAGTAAAAAAGAAAAAAGTAACATATTCCGAAAGTCCATATCGTCCATATTTTTTATCGTATAGTAGAATTTAGGTAGAGCATGTATTTCCTCATAAATATGAGAAAATACAGTCACTAATTGTTACGTCAGTACATAAGAAAAATAAATCGTTAGTTTTGTTTAGCTTCTCAGATTTCAACACAGTAATGTTTTCACAATACTGTCGGCACTCGGTTTAACTATTCAAGCGAATTTGTCGTCAAGAGAGCCATATCGTACCTACAGCATGTGCCCATTTCAATTGCTTAGCAATAAATTGAATGATTAAACTTTAACGGAAACTTTTTTAACGGAATTATTTGTTATATACCTTAAAAAATTACATTAACGTCACTGATCTATTTCTTTAGATTATTCATATATTTTGTTATGAAATAAAACTAACATGTAAAAAAGATTTAATTGTATTTTTTAATGGTTCCGACGGCACTTCAAAAGAAAAAGACAGAATAATTATAAGATTAGTTTGTTCCGTCTATATGTACGTCTGTCCGTCTGTGAAGACTATTTTTGTTAATGTTGTGTGAGGGTGTGAAAATGAAATATATATCAAATATCTACAGTCCTTTAGAGCACAGAGCAAAAATTTCTAAGTCTATATTTCACAGTACAAAATTATATTTGTAGTTCATTTCATACAAAAAAATATAAAAGTGTCTAAGCCCAATTTTTTTATCAACCGCAATAAACAAATAAATACTCACCAAATTCTTCCCAAAGACGTTTAAAGACGACATCGGGTTTTCCCTTTATCATATGCAACCTCCCACCATACTTCCTGAACTGCACATCCAGATCGTTCAGAGCCTCCAGGAGATAACGCATGCGGTTGTACCCCACTACTTTAGTACCTGAGTAAAAAGAATAGGATACCTATAAGTTCTTTAGTATACCAAGCTTAGTATAGATATATCTAATAATGCTACTTCACATTTCTTTTTAAATATACACTACTCGATGTCTATATAACTATCATACAATATGAGAATATGCATGTAGCAGGGTAGGAAAAAAGACATTCTCCACTTTCCGCCCGAATCCGAGACATTGAGTGTAGTGTGGCGGAACGATGGCTTCTTATAATTATTTCTCTTCTTCTATTAATAATCTTGAGGCCAGACGAGGCCAGCGGAGCACGCGTGTGACTGTACGCTCGACAGGTAGCGGGTTTGATTCTCATTCGAGGAAATTAAATAATTAATATTGTCATTCAATTCTGCCACTCTGTTGAGTGGCAATGCCTCCAGAATTCGGCAGACATTAAGAACCGAAGTGTCTTAACAAAACAAAGTATGTTAACACTATGATCCTCAGTTTTTTTTTGCCTATCCTGCTATGAGCAGGGTACAACGTGAAGCTTAAAAAAGTAAAAAAAAAAGAAAAAAGTAGAGAACTCGGAAAAAAATTATAAAAACTAAAATTTTCATTAAATTCATGGGATATAGGTATCAATATAAGAAAAAAACATAGCTCTCACTTACCAGCAGTTTCTCCATCAAATATAAAGATAGGAAAGAACGGTACGCTTCTATCTTCCAAAGCACTTTGCAAGGATGGGTTGTCGTGCAGGCGGAGGCCGTGGCGAAACCATAGGACGCTGCCACCAAGCATCTTTGCTGCTTCTAGAAATATTGTTTCTTTTTGATTTTCCACTCGAGGAAAAAGTAAAAAAGTATCAATATTTTAATTTTCTGACTCTGGTAAAGTAGCAAAGTGCAACGGTGAGTTCCGCAACGCAACACGCAATACCTCCACAATACGGCCGAAAGTGACTAAATGGGAACGAAGTGTCTTATCGCAAGGTTTTCAGGTTCCCTCTACCTAACCTGCTATGTTGGGGATGAGAAAAAAGAACAAAAATAAAATATCAACATAAATAAATATGAACCTAGCAATATAAATAGCATTAATAATACATAAGGGCACAAGTTATCAATTCTTCGTTATTACATTAAATATCTACGTATTAATAAATAAATATGTTTTCTAAATATAATTTCCTTGGAAATAAAATCTAATAATTTTTATATAATAATAAAGTTTATGAGATAAAAACAATTTTTAATTATCACCCACCCAACAAAACTGAAACAAAGTTGGCTAACAAGCTTCCAACAGCTAACAACAATACCTACCTAGCAATATAGGTCAAATCAATATCTAGAACGGCTATAGTACCTATCCAATTACGTTGTTTCATACACCCGTCAAATACATTCACAGTGCATAACAGGCTATGCACAATATTATTCTATAAAGGACCCATCTGGAGCTGATGGAAATGGAAACACGTGGAACTCGTGGAAGCGTCTCGTATAATTATAATTGTATGGAAAACAGTGTTGGTGGTGAATGTGAAAATATCGAAACCGGGATTTATTTGCTTCAAATTTATCTGTATAAATGTGCCAGAAGGCCAAATATATACTTCTACTTAAATTTGTATGAATAATACATTCGTTTTTTTTTCTTTTTAAGGCTTTATCTGTCAGTAACAACGGAACCCGTATAAGATCAATTTGTTGTCCGTCTTTCCGTATCTCAGGACCATTTATCTCGAGATCGCGTAGAGGTATCAAGCTCAAATTAATATAAAATCTTTAGATCTATTGTGCCTTGAAGCACAGAAAAAGTTAAACTTTTAAGTCGACTCTATCAGAAAAAGATGCTATGCCTTGGTTTTGTTGCATTTTGTATGAAATTCACCGTGTAGTCAAAACCTATAGGGTTAATGTCAGACGCTGTATTAATGCGCTACAATGGCCTCTAAGCTTATACTATAAGAAGTAACATTTCCACCTATAGATTAACAACTATGTACTTGATTTTTTAAGCAAGGTAGGCAGAGAAAATCTGGGACCTAGTGCTAAAACAATCAATTCCCTATTAAAACACGTCCATCCCCACTTAACCGAATTCTTGAAACATTGTGCGAGTTTTTGATTGTGTCGAATGACGGAACTCAACGCCACGCTATACCTCGTTATGAGAGCGAGGAAATGTTAATATTAAATTCCCTGAATGGGAATCGAACCCACAACAGCACGCTTGTGCCCCTGAACTACAACGACCTTACATGTTATTGAATAATAATCGCAACTATAAGGAAATTGCATAATATTTTTATCAGTAATTGCCTCGCTTGTGTAATTAAATATACACACATACCTAGGTATTTAGCTTACGGCGGCCATTTTATAAAGAACCTTTTGTTACGCTTTACCAACATATAATACGGCTTCTTTTCCTTCTCAAAACAACCTTCTATAGGTTAGCACTGGAATGGTCGCCTATTGTGCGATATTAGAAACTCAAACATTTCTGAAACTAAAATACCTGTAGTTTCCACGTTTATAAAATCATGACGACGTTGGGCACGTGTTCGATTAACGATGCAGTTGCAAGTTGGTATCCAACAAACGAATGGACCATTTATATTTATAGAATACCAGCTTTTACCTGGAGTTTCGATTCCATGTTGAAATGGAAATAGCTAAGAATTGTGTACATATGGTACATTTTTTATGTGGGAGGTTACTCTGAATCGATAAACGGACTATAGAACACAAAATCTATAAAAAGCAGTAGTTGCTGAGATTAGCACGTTCAAACAAACAAATTCTTCAGATTTATAATATGTATAGTATAAGGGTGTTTTTAATTGGAAATCTTCGTTAGACAAAGTATAGCGTAGGTTTCTCCACCCATATATATATTTACGAAATTCTGAAACTCTAGAGTAAGAGACAAGGCACACAAAGCAAAATAAGCCGACGTGACTGACATCTGATTGTGGCCAAACGATTTCCAGTTCTATATCCACTCAGAACAGTGATAATATTTAAAATTATTCTTATTTACCCGGTATAGTAAGGGGAGGTGTTGCTTTGTCAACCGCCTCTTTACATGTGTTGTCACTAAAAGTGGAAAAGAATGAAGTGTCTTAACACTATAATCAATAAAAAGTCACATAAACTAATCATTAGGTAGGTTGAGGCCAGTCGTTCCACAGGGGTACAAGCGTGTGACTGTAAATGTGTGGTTGTGGGTTCAATTCCCAATCGAGGAAATGAAATATTTAGGCATTATTTTCATTTCTTCTTTCTAGTTTCGAGTCGTGCAAAGCGCGGCGTTAAGTTCCGCCACTCAATACGCAATGAATCCAGAATTCGGCGGAAAGTGGGGAGCGGAGTGTCTTAAGCCTAAGCTCCCTCTGCATATCCTGTTACATGCGGGATAGAGCGTGAAATTGAAAAAAGAAATTGACTTGGTAATAGGAAATTACGTAATAAACTAAACGAATTCCACAGCTATTTTGCCATTGTGAAACTTGATTAAATTGAAATTTGAACTTTGTGCTATTTACGGAATTTCGCAATTCTATTCGTCTGCTTACGTAGTTGAAATATAAGTTCATTTATTATTAAAATATTTTTCCTCGTTTTCTTGCGCAAATACTTACTTATACCAAATACCTATTTGTGATTTTTATTATGAATTTTGGTACTAGATGCAATTAGTAACTTTAATATATGAATAATATGCGATTTCTATTTTGTATGTCATACTTTATTTCTAACAAAAGCAACAGAGAAAAGCAATCAAGGATTTTAAAAACATATATTTTCAATAAATAATAGTGTAAATTTTATTTACTTAACTTAAACCAGTTTTCCAATATTATGGTTTTATAAAAATAATAAAATTTTAACATAACACATTTTATAATTAAGCAGAATTGGCAAATATTGGTGTCTTTTTTCACTCGCTATTCTAATTTATTCTATACATTTTCGATATGAACTCTTCACATCAAGTAATTTAGGATGTGGTTACAAACTTTTGGGGTATACAACAAATATATGTGTACAATGCTGGCGTATGTTGCGGATTGTTACTTTAGTAAAACTTAAATTTAAATTAAGAAATCAGCTTCAAGCTGTATCCCGCACAAAGCAGGGTAGGCAGAGGGAACCTGATGTTAAGACACTCCGTTCCCCACTTCCTGCCGAATTCTGGAGGCATTGCGTGTTGATTGGCAGAACTCAACGCCGCGCTTTGCCTCAACACTAGAGCGAAGAAATGGAAATATAAATGTAAATAAATATTTCAGAAAGAAAGGTTTTTAAAAAATATTCAATGAAGATCTATATGAGAGCAATATTTTTTGTTTTTCTTTAATGTACATTTTTATTCCTTTCAAAAGGCTAATAAATTCATATATTACAGAATACTAATTAATTTTCGACAGTGTAACACCCTTCTGATAATTTTCATATAGGTAAGGTACTCATAGTTATTTAAAAAGGTTTTGTCGCACATGCAAATTTGCTTAATAGACTGTTAACTTTTTTTTTTATGGAAAAAGGATAAGGCAAACGAGGTATACACTCTAAGCTGATAATAATATTTTATATAGTATCAGCAAGTAAGAACATAGTGCAATTTAATTTATTAAGAACAAAAATATGTTTTAAAATATAATAATAAATATATTATTATTACGAGTATATATACAAATTATATGAATGTTTATTCTCATAGTTAAACTTGGGTGCGAATTGAATAATCAACTAATATTGCAAACAAAAGGAAGTAACTACTTTTATGCAATGACACAAGCGATTGGACAATTTAACTGAGTACCAATTGTGAAGAACTATGCATCAAAGACAATAACACTAAAATAGTGTTTTCTAAGTAATCATTATTCAATTCTTATAAATATATTTCGGTTGGTAACAATGAATAAAATTATATTAAACTAGCGGCCCGTCCGCGGCTTCGCCCGCGTGAACTACGTTATTATTAATTTCTGTCTCCATGAGTGCCTACGTCCTATAAGTGACGTCCCTGCAAATTTTGAGACTCCTAGCATTTGTAGTAACGATGTTTCATACAAACTTTCAACCCCAAAAACAACCCCTTAGGAATCGAATATTGCAAATTCCTACGAGCACCTACGTCCTATAAATAACTTCTATGCAAAATTTCAGATTCCTAGCATATGTAGTTTCTGAGATTTTGTGATGAGTGAGTGACCTTTCAATTTTATATATAGATTAGTTTTTTTTTTTTTATTAAATTAAAAATGGATTTTAGTAATTCTTTAATAAGTAAAAGTGTAAAATGAGTCAATCCTTTACATGGAAAATAAAATATTCCTAGTGGTCTTTATACCACACTCCATAAGTAACAAAAACCAAAGGAAGATTTTTGTGTTTTATCTATCTATTGTTTGCCTTTCAAAACTGTTTGGCAAATTTAGATAATATATTCATGCTGTATAGCTCAGTATTTGGAAACATATTACAAAGCTTTAGCAGCCTCTCTAATCTAAATAGCCTTAAGAATAGTCTAAAAAATTATAATTGTAATTCTATCTCTTGTACATAACTATATAAAATAGAATAAGAAATCAATACTTAGGCTGTTCTTGGACGGGTGGATAGCATCTCATTGAAAGTGCAATGGTTGAGGATTTCATCACTACTTGAAAGAATGATTATGGTTCAATTATTTTACTTCCTATATATAATTTCTGCCTCTGCTATTTGAATTTTTGCCATTTATATTTTCAAAGGAAGGAGTAAAATTTTAAAATGTATATATTTTAATATCAATGTATCTATTGTACCATGATTGGCTCAATAAAAAAATATAAAAATGAAGGTCAGACAACAAGTATCACCTTGAGATTATTTATTTTTGTTTGATGTTTTATTAAAGAAATTAAGTAGGTAAGCTTTAATATTGTTTTTTTTTTTTTAATAACTGAAACTGAAATAGCAATTTATAATTATAGTTTAAACTGAGTATAATACATAAAAACGGAACAAGTACGTAAAAAAGTACAAGTAATAAAGCTCTTGAATATTTTTTGCATAATAAAGAAATAATAATCATATTACCTTCAACGTCTGCCACAGCTCAGTAGATTTCTATTTAAAAATATAGTAAGTATATAAGTATTTTTCAAATGAATAATAATTTATGCAAGGTTATATGGGAATGAAGTATCTAACACGACTGAAATCTGAGGATATCTAGAATGAAATGCGTTCGAACTTGAACCAGCAAAATACTGTGTTTATCAACATTGAAATTGTCATCTAGATTTTGACAGCTTTAAAGTTAACTGTCAAAACTGTTTTATATGTACATACTTAACATTAATGGACTGTTATATAACGTCGATAATTTTTTTATGAATATTTTTCTTCAAAATTACAAGAAAAACTTTAGGAAGTAAAAGAATACTAATTAATAAATATTCAATAATCTATTTGATTACGTTTACCGTATTTTACGAATTTCAGCTCTATACTCCTTTGTAAGATGAAAATTACAAAAAAATAATGTCTTATAAGTTACATTGATACTAGAGACCAGTCATGGCGCAGAGGTACAATCGTGTGTCTGTAAATACAAAAGTTTGCTGGTTCAATTCTGTCGAGGAATTGAAATAAGTAATACTTTTATTTCTTCGCTCTGATGTCGAGGAAAAGCGGGGCGTTGATTTCCGCTACTCAATGTTTCTAAAAATTGGCAGAAAGTGGGGAGTGGAATGTAAATGTACTATGCTTTCTCCTATCCTGCTACATCCGGGATACAACATGAAATTGAAAGAAAAAATATACTTTATTTGTCTATGGTGTTGACTTTAATTCATATATTTTGTTAACTTATCTGTGGTTATAAAAATCAAGTAAAAAGAGCGAAAGCAAATCAGCAAAGTATAAGTATATGTTCCTTAGAAAGTAGTGATTAAGAATAACCGAGGAAATTTGTTCAGAATAGAAATAAACACAACGTAGAAAATATTACAATGAACGGTATCAGATTAATAAGACGTTTGCCAATTGCCCAATTACGTTCCTTCTCAAGATGGTACATATCATACATTTTATAGGTTACTCTTTGAATAACCATAATTCTCACATAAATATGTAATTTTTTGTTAAAAGCTTACTTGATTTATATTATGTGTAAATAATAGATAACTTATAATTTTAGTTCAGTCCTGCAACAAGATGTAGCCGAGGCTGCAATAAATCCGCTCACTATTCCACCACCTGAAGGTGTAGAAAAGCCAGTGTCGCCGAAAATTGAAAAAATTGTATCAGAAATCACAACACTTAACTTATTAGAAGTGTCAGAACTAAGTCAAGTTCTTAAAAGAAGACTAAATCTCCCAGATGCACCTATGATGCCTATGGGAGGATTTGCCATGGCCGCCCCAGCAGCTCAAGATGAAGAAGAAGCTGTACCTAAAACTGTTAAAACTAGCTTTACTGTAAGTTAAAATAATTTAATAGAAGTAATAAATTATTAAACAATTAATTTAATAAATAGCAATGTTGCTTATTTTTAACTATCTTTGGGTAGTGCAAGATAGGATACATCTCCTTACAGATATGCTGACAAGAAACATAAATTGTCCTGTGTGTTGAAATCTGTTTCTTTTGAACTATGGTGTATTATGTAAATCCAAATGATAAGCATAATAACATTTCCTTTCATATATTTAAATTAATTTATTTTTTCTTTAATTTGTACGTATCACAGAATATTAAGAGACTGTTTATATATTTCAGGTTAAAATGACAAAATATGATGATAAACAAAAGGTAGCACTAATCAAAGAAGTCAAGGGGCTCTTAGAAGGATTCAATTTAGTGCAAGCCAAGAAGTTTGTGGAAAGTGTACCCACAGTAGTGAAGGCAGATATATCCAAAGATGAAGCAGAAAAACTTAAAGAAGCCCTTTCTAAAGTTGGAGCTGTCATTGAAATTGATTAGGTGTTAATGTTATATTTTATAATTTAGTTTTATATAGAGAATAAATTGTTTAATGTAATTGGAATTTGTTTTTTCTTCCTTAGAAATGTTACAGCAAATTAAAAAAAATAGGTTGATAGTATAAAGATTTAGATAAACATGCTGATTTTAATTGTGTATTCTTCATGTAGCATTTTGTGTTTTTAAGACACCCTCTCAAAAGCTTTAAAATCTTTCTACATTAATTCTTTTATAAGCTTGACAAAGGTATAATGTCGTTATGGTTTTGAATGAGCAGTATACTGTTGGCTCTAAAGACCTCTACAGTATCACCAGGCTTGGAGAGGCTGAGATAGATGAGCTCTGCCCTTAGCTTCGATACTGTGGAAGGTACAAAACAACAGTGAAGAGGTCAGCATCTTAAGTTAATTGGCAGCCTGACCTGTGATTAACTGTATACTTGCATGTGTCGATTTGTAGACTTGTTTCCATCAAACTTTTATATATTTTTTTTAAAGTATAAAAGTCTATATATAACATACTAGCGGACCCGGACGCGGCTACGCCTGCTTGAAATATAAGAATATAATTTCTATAGAAATATAATTACAATCTAGATAAAATGCTAAAAATGACTATTATATTTATTTTCATAAGGATGAATATCAAAAGAATAAATTGCATGTCAAATTAGAAAGTATTTTAATTTTTTGTATATATGTGTAATGTAATGTTATATAGCCTATAGCACTTCTGAAGAATGCAGCTTTCATACAAAACAAAAACAAAGTAAATCGATCCAGTAGATCCAGAGATCTTAGCGTTCAAACAAACAAACAAACAAACTCTTCCGCTTTATTATATTAGTATAGAAGTATAGATAATCTATGATTTTAATAGTAAAATATTATTTTTTTGAACAACATGCAGTTTTTTCAGTATCAGAATATGGAGTTTACACTATAGTGTACACTCTGTGCTCTATTTTAATTATAAATTAATACGAGATCGCCGTGGCGCAGGGGCAACAGCCTGCGAATAACGGATGGTTGTGTGTGCGTTTCCAACTCAGAAATTAACATATCTAATATTGTTATATCCTCGCTCTGGTAAGGAGGTTGACACGGTATTGAGTTCTGCTATGTACAGTGTGAAGCTACAAAAAAAAATGTTTTATTGCCTTTATCGAAGTCTTATATTTTAGATATGTATTTAGAAATAAAAAGGCCAAATAAAATTTAAATTGACTTATAAAAATATAATTTACAAACTAATCACTTAACCTAAATAACAAATCTACGACTACCCTACTATTTAGTACAGTAAATATAATCTCAATAACAATCTAAAGAGTTAACTTCATCATTAACTTCATATATACCAAGAACATCGTCTAACAACGACGACAGACTTTTTATACCATCTTTCCAATTTTTCTTTTGTTCGATGACCATTTTGAAATCTCTACTTCTTAGAAAAGAAACAAACAAATATGGCGTAACAAATTTCAATAATTTCGTTTGATTTTTATCACTTGGCTTCGGTTCATCTGTTTGTAAAGTCAAATGTCGTTCATAGATGTTAGCTAATAAATTAATATCATCAGCATTTATTATACTTTCAATAACGTTTTCAGATTTTGCTAAATTCTTCGGTTCTTCCATTTCACTATTATCACAGAAATTATTTGTATCAAGTTTGATTTGCTTCAACAAATCATCTATACTTCTAGGTTCGTTCTCGTTAGGTCTAAGATTTTCGGGCACATTATATTTATCTAGAATTTGTATTAATTCCATTGAAACTGTCAGCGCTGAATCCATTATATCGACTTCATTTTCGTCGTGTAACAGTTTGACTAACACTGTAAGACATCCTATGGAGGCAAGCTCTTCTAAGATGCGATTTAATCTTTTTTGTATCTCCCTTTCGTTGAGGGTAACAATTTTTCTTGTTTCCCTAGAAAAGGTGACCGGTGGGAAGGTTCCGTCGAGCATTCCCTGGTCGTTTAGCAAAGATTGTATGATCACTTTCCAAAATTTAAGTGCACACAGTTGTACTTCCCAGTGGAAGTCGCTTAGAGCAGACGAAACCATGTGATTGTATAAAATAACTTTAAAATTCGGTGGCAATTTGACATTTTGATACATTTCACAAAGGACGTTGCACGCCTCTTTTCGGACTACTCCTTCTGGATTTTCTGCTAGCGTTTGTAATAGAAGTTCCTGTAAGAAATTTAATATTTAAATAACTATTTATAAAAGAGAAAGATGTCGATGTGGTGTTTTAAGGTGATTTCGAATATGTATTGATTGTGGGTTCCGTTCCCACGTATGGGAATATTTATATTAGAAATAATTATTTTTCCGGTCTGATTCGATTCAGCGAGGCGGGTAATTATCACACTGTATCCTTATTATATTGATTTAAATACTCATTATTTCCTTATTCTTAAAATATAAATAACATTGTGCCTCATGATAACCTATAACTATATATAGCATTTAATTTAATAATAATAACATTTAATATCTATTAAAAGCGATTCGTGTCATAGCTACTAATACTAGAGAATCAATATACGCGTTGCTGACATAGCAATGTCTATGTAACTTTATATAAAAGTAATTATATTATCGAATATAAGCTTTTTATATAGAGGGGGGCAAATAAAAAGTCTACATATTTTTTTATTATCTTTTTAAAGTTCCGTGCCTTTTAAGGAAAAAAAAGGAACCTTTATAGGTCATTACTTTGTCTGTCCATCTGTCTATCTGTCTGTCAAGAGCATTAATGTCAGGAATGCTTGTAGATATCAAGTAAAAAATCGTATAGAATTTGAACCTGGATCATATATTAGAGTTATTGATGACATTTTCGCCCTTAAGAGCATGTATGGAGCTCGTAAAATATAGTTTCTAAATAGAATAGAATAGAGGGAATTATTTGAACTATTTCTATTGGGCCGTCATAGCGCAGAGGCTCTTGGGAGTGTAAACGAGGCTGTTGTGGCTATTCAACATGCAATGCCTCCGGAATTCGGCGGAAAGTGGAAAACGGAAATGCCTTAATGAGAATGAAGTGACCTAACACTAGGATATCAGGTAACCCCTACCTATCTTGCCATGCATAGGACACAGCATGAAGCTTAAAAAAGGTAGAGAAGTTAGCATTAAAAGATCCCACTTATCTCTCTCCCCTATTTTACAAACTTCAATTATAGTTAATAGCAACGATCTTATATTGTTTATTTACATGTAATATGTAAAAAAAACTATATATTTATATATTTCACCTGTATATTAGGATATTGAGTCTTCAGCTCGTCCCACAGCGAGCTCACTTTGCTCGCAGCTCCGAGACACTTCAGCGCGGACACTCGAACGTAAAACTCGTGGTCGTTGAACGCCACAGTGGCCGCTACGTTGATCAAGTTATTCGAGAAAATCTGCTTTTGTAACGGAGGAAACTCTGAAATTATATAAATGACATTAAAATAATTTTAAAAATAGCACCAATCAAGATTTTGTGGTGGTGGTGTAGAGGCAAAGCGCGGCGTTGAGTTCCGCCACTCAACACGCAATGCCTTCAGAATTGGGCGGAAAGTGAAGAACGGAGTGTCTTAACACTTCATTCCCTCTGCCTACCCTACTGTCTGTGGGATATAGCGTGAAGCTAATTAGATTAATATATAAAAAAAAAGTATATTTAATTTTAGTTTAAACGCCATCTCTCAGAAAAATGTTTATATTGGAAATAGGACGTTGTGATAATAATATGATTAGATAAATTGCGGTATTGGGTTCCCTCTTTCGAAATGTAATGCAAGCAAGTCATAACAGAGGAAAACGGTACTAAGCCGTCTTTAACCTATTGTATTTTTTAATGATGATTAAACATGATTAGTCCCAAACTGATCTTAGGAGTAGGGTGGGCCAGGTGATCCGTGCCCACCCCAGAATATTCTTGGGTCCAAAAAAAATTAAAACATTTCTATTCAAAGCTAAAGGTCAAAATTTCTCCAGAATATATCTCTAGATACGCTCATGTGCGTAAAATAAATATAAAAAAGTTAAGAAAAGGTACTAATAGAAATCTTAAGCCCGAAAATAATTATCGTATAATAGTTAATTAATTTATTGTGAACAAAATAATAGTCTGTTATAATTCTACCGCTACTAGGTAATTGAGTGACTGACAGACAACGCACAGCCGAAAGCGCTGACCTTAGAAAGCTGAAATACAGCATTGAGAGATATGGGAGTGTAGGGACATATTTAGAAAGAATATTTAAATTGTAACAAAAATTTACGATTATAGTCCACGCAAAAAAGTCACACATTGTATACCACATATAGCAGGATAAGCAGAGAGAACTTATTGTTAAGACACTCCGTTTCCCACTTTCCGGCTAATTCTAGAGCGCTTAGCCTCGATACCAGAGAATAAATGAAAATATAAATTTAAATAAATATTTCATTTCCTCGAGTGATGATAGAACCCACAACCAGTCGCGCTTACAGTCACACTTTGTGCCACTGCGCCACGACTGGCCTCTGGCTCTCATTTAATATTAGTCATCATTAGTATTTGATATGGATACATTAATGTCTAGTCACTATGCGTTGCTAATGCAGAATAAAAAATATTTTAAATTGCTACATCATGCTTAGTATGAAACTGATAATACTTAAGACTTTTAAAATTATTTTTAGATTCCACACAACTCTCGCATGTATGTTTGAAGATAGGGAGAAAGAACCTAGTGTTGACTCCGGTGTTCGCACATTTTTTAACATTTTACTTTTTTTAGATTAAACAAAAAGGAAAAGAAATATATAGAATAAGAAAAAAGAAAAATTCCCGCAGCATCGAGAGTTACGTCCAACTATTTTTAACTAAAATAAAATAATTACATAATTTTACTTACTAATAAAACAGATGGTTGTACACACGTACAACAATTCCAATGCAGAGTCTCTAACTTCCCAGTTAAAATCATGCATTTTCATATAAATCAGTTTGCCGAGCTCGTCCATTGTGGAACCTGGCTTAGATTCCATTAATAATGACAAATTTGGCGGCAAAAACTTCTTTACTGTCACTGAGATCACATTAAGTGCTGTTACTACAAACTGTAAAAAAAAAATTAAATGTTTGATTATTCTTGTTTACATAGATAGATTTTTCCTATATAGAAAAAGATTAAACACTTTTTTTACTTTACAAGTTGTTCTGCACATTGTGGACCAGAGCATGGAAATGAAAATAATTTATTTCCCCTTGAGTGGAAATCAAACCTACAACCATAACATTTGTAGATAGGTAGGTAACGTAGGTAACAATAACATTATCTATACATAATAATAATTAATTTAATATTAATTCTTACTTTGCATGATAAATTCTGTCTCTTTAAAATATTAAAGACAACCGTGTACAGACAAAGTACTTCTAAGCTTTCTTGCCAATTTATATTGTAACTTGTGACTAAGGAGAGTAGAGTGTCCAGGACATACGTCATTACAAGCACTTTCTCCTGATCATCCTCTTCCAGAATCTCTTCTTTCTTCATATCCCCTTGCTCATCTATAGGATCATATTCTTTGAGAACATAAAACAGAATTTGGAAAACTAAATTAGCTTGCTCATTATTTAAATGGTTTTTGAGACAAGTTAATCTCTTAACACTTTGTAGAGTAACTGATTGTGTATCCAACTGTAAAAGTAAGTCTCGTAAAGAGTATGCTGTTCTCGCAGTATGTTCACAAGTAGAATCCATAATTTTCGCTATGTAATCGTTGACTCTGTCAGTATCCTCTGAACAAGTCTTCTTTTCACTTATATACACTAAAGACGGCACTAGGCAAATAACCAATAGTTGTTTTTGTAGCTCAATTCGTCTACCATCTAGTTCCCATACAGCTGGTTTCTGATCATTCCAAACAGAACTCCATATTACATTGCAAGCATTGCAAAAATCAAATATTAATGTAGCACGGCTTCTTTGAATTAAATGTTGGACAATATTAAAATATGTCACGCTGAGTTCCATAAGATCCTCTCTTTCATATTGTATATTAGAATTGTTTGGTTTGCCCACAAATATTTTACCAATTGTCAACCAAAATAGAAATTTTGATATTAGCAGAGACACATCTTCTCTCCTTAATCTGTCTAACATTACATAGCAGTAAGTAAGTATTTTAAAATCCTTCAATAAGAAGTCTATTATATAATTCTGTGTCTTTATATTTGTTTCATTATTTACAATTGCTAGTAGTATTTGTAGCATTGGTTCAAGAGTTTTACACATAACATCCTCCTCTTCGCTAGTCATGGAGTCTATATTAATAAAATCAAAATCCACCATTGGCTTTACTATAAAATCCAGCACTAGTTTAACACTAGCTCCGCTACACAAATTGTTGAGTTTCCAAAGGAACGAGGATGCAAATTTGTAGGTTTGCCTAACAACAAAAACTGTTCTTTTTTCATTGCAAAGGCTTAATATTTCTCTATATGCTCCACTGTCCAGAAGCCAACACACACCAGAGTTGTGATTAAGAAGAGCAAGAGCTACTTCCATATAAGCTACTCTTAAGCTTGAATCCATATTCTGCGCATTTATTTCACTGAAAGCTTTTGAAATTTCATCTCCTTTCTTTGAAAATATCTTAGCAAAATTAACTTCCCCAGATGCAATAACACCCAATAATCTTATTAAGAATACTTTCACTGTATTGTGGTAGTCTTCTGCATTGTTCAATACTTCTATAAGCATATCAGGTAATAAAGGCCATGATTTTAAACATGCAACTTCTGAAATAGAATAATATTTTGTTACTGCTGTCTTATGAAAATATCATTATGAACTTTTTGTAGAATCGTTAATCGCCAATTATTTAATTAAGAAAAAAATAACTTAACGTGTATTATAAAATAGCTTAAATTTATTATCTTAATAAGTAATGTAATACGAAGCATTAACATATTGCCGAGACTATCAGTATATAAACATTAATTGTTATATTTAATTAATTAAAAAAGTTTCTTATTTTATAAAGTTATTTCTAAATTATTGTTAAATATTATTACTTACCGGGATCAGCACAGTTAATTTTTGTAAAAAAATGATCGGCATAGTAACTATTCATAACATACTGTGGTTCGGAAATTCTTTCGAATAAGAGTTTAACTTTATTTTGAATCAAAACATTTTCCATGGTGATAAGATTGATAAGAGTACTCCTTATAAAACAATTATAAAATCATATCGTCTCTAGTTTTTAATATGTTTTCTAATATCGGACAATAAAAATATTACAACATTACACGGGTAATTGTATTTGATTTACACTTTACATTTTAAAATATTAACCAAATACACGTGATCGAGATTCGAGTAAATCAAAACTACAATCATTCATAGACAATGAATATACAAATGAAAGATTAAAAAAATGTTGCCCTTTCTAATATGTATATGTCCATCGACAAGACGATAACAAAACTAAATTAAATGTAAAGAACATATTATTCAATTATTTTAGTTTTAGATATTCTTTAAGTGACCAGTACACCTAATATTATTTACAAAGAAAAGGGTTATAAGTTTGTAATAGTTAGTTTTATAACTTGATTAAATAAAAAATATATTAATATATTACTATGATGCGTGTAATGGATTTTTTGTGTGATTGTTCTAGAAAGGAGAACGCCGCTGTCAAATTTTATTTGCCGAGAACGGCGAGAGACGAGGACTAAAATTGTTTAGAAACTGTGTTAGTGTAGTGGCTCGAGTGAAATATTCCTTGGACACTTTTTACGGTGTTAAATTGTGATTTTTATTTTTTATAAGTGAAATGCCCCTTCGAGGAAGAAGTTTTGTAAGTATTTCATCACCGCTAACTTATATCTAATTTCCTTTATTTTTTTTGCATGTTCTTCATTTTTTCCATGCACGTTTTAACACCTTTGTGTATAAGGGGTATTATGCAATCGCTTTTGGCTCTCATCCCATATTTGTTTACTAATCCCGCGCATTATTGTGACACATTCTCGCATCTTACACCATGATTGCATCGATGATTTTCAGTTTTGCTCGCTTCAGTGCAAGTTCTTTGGCTTCAGGCCAAATATAGTATCCTTGACTGTATGATAATGCTGACCATTAATTATTATAAACTAATATGGGACAAAATTAATGGACATGCAACAATTTGCTGGTTTTCCACAGGACAGTTGATGCCTGGTTATAACACAAGTGCTCCCGAGTGCATCTAACTGCCTGCTTGTGAGGTTAGTTTGAACTATATATATTTGAATGATATATATAACATATGTTTTTATTTGTCTTTGGCTTACAAATACTTAACCTCAAATAAAAAAGGAAATATTTGTCAATATTAAACTTGAAAGACATTGACTCTGTATCATTCATTTTATTTTGTGGCCATAGTATTAATAAAAACATGTATATATCTTACTGGATATGTGGAAAATTATTGTGACTATACATACAAATCTAAGCTATAATTAAAATATCTACTTTTTCCTTATCTAAGTATCTGGAGGAAAGTTTAATTTGGTGTTGGTTCAATGCAAGCTACTTATATTGTGGGATTTATGTTATATACATTTAGTTTACATATTTTGGCATTTATTATAATAAGAAATATAATCTTTTTAAATATTACTAAATTATGTACCACTAAATTATATCTAAATGTATTTCCTAATATTGGCTGTACTTTATGCATGTATACATGAACAAATTTATAATTAACATAAATTGCAATTCTTAAAGAATTTTATCTGTATCTGTGCCAAAAGCAGATTTTTTGGCTTTGCTTTATATCTTGCATATAGAAATGAAGAAAAAGAAGCCAGGCATTCTAGTGTTAAAATACTCTTTTTCACATGTACCAAGCAAATTTTGAGATTTGCCTTCTGAGTGGCAGAAATGAACACAACACTCGGTCTTGGTCTTCTTACCAGAGCGAGGCCATAAATATGATTTATATCCCCAAATGGAAATGAACCCAAAACCCTTGCATTTAGAATGAGTTACTGTGCCACTGTATACAATGGTATCTGCAGTTCCACACTGTTCCATCATTTATTATCTGTAGATATGACCTTGTTGATTCTTAGAATAATTATGTTCAGGTGATTGTGTCATACAGATTCCAGCGTATTGTTTGTTTTAAGTACAGTCATAAGCAAAATTGTTCTGTTTTTGTTGTAATATTTGATAATTATGAGCTATGTAAAAACACTTATTTAATTTTCAGTAAGCAATATATATATTTAAAAAACATTATCCCTGACCCCATCATGGTGCAGTGGGACACTGATTGACTGTGAATAAGATGATTGTGGGTTCAATCCCTACACAAGCAAATGAATTTATTAGAATTACTTGTTCTGGCAATCCCCAAATGGGAATGAACACACAACCTTTGCATATACGATTAGACACTGTGCCGCTGTATAAACTAATACAGGAAAATCTTTATCTTTGGATAAGGAAAACTTGCAAGTTACATTTGTTAATATAAACTAGCCTGATCTTATTCTGAGGCAGAATGAGTTAGTTTTTAATTTTTGGTCATCTGGACCAATAGATTCACCAAATGAAATTAATCTCTAGAAAGTAATATAAAGCGGAAGTTTTCTAATATATTGGTTAACATATTGCTACATACAAAATATTTAAATTAATAATAGCTAATGCTTATTTGAATATTTTACGTTGTGAAATCTGCAACTCAAATTGACTGCAAATTTAACCATACCTCATTAACCATAATGAAACCATAACTAATTTATTTACTGTTTTATTCTATGAATAAATTATTTAAACACATAAATGCAATGCACCTTAGAATGCATAATCGACGATGTAATATATATGTACGTACGACATTTTTCCATAATTACCGATAAAAACAAGAGTAAAATATGTACATATAAAATGACTGTTCAGCTTTTTATATAGCTTTATGTTATTGATAGCCTCTTTGTTCTCGAAATTCATCGGCGAGGCAGTGTGTATTTATCGGCTAACCATATTGGTATGTTATAAAGGAATCGATGCGTTTAAGGTGAGTGACATCCATCTCGTTGACGGCCCGCGAAGTAACTTACTGTTCGCCTTGAATAGGTTCCTGGAGGGTACCGACGTTCCGTGTAAAATGTAAATAATAGAGATGTCGATTGTTTTATTGCTATTTTTTTATCTGTGGATTCGCTCCCGTGGTTAAATAACTGAGAGTTGTGTAGAACACTTGACACTTTAATATACATACTTTTTTAGAAAATGTATGAAAATTTTAACGTAGCGGCATTTGAACCAGCGCCTCTTTCACTCTTAAGTGTGGAATAACACTTTAAAAGTGTTAAAATAGTGGTTTAACTTTTCTCTCTTTCTATTCAACACAAAAAGGATTGTTCATTTCGATCCAGTAGTTCCTGAGATATCATCAAAAAAACTACACCTTTATAATAGAAGTATAGATATGATCGTTAAAGTAAATAAAGTAGGCATGATTTATTCTCTATGGAACAGAAGGAACGTAACCGGAAAGGGAACGTGACTTCGCACGTGAGTTTTTTTTCTTAAAGACGGGCTTCTTTACTGAAGAATTATTATTATTTATTTATATTCATAACTATTTAACACTGTAATCTATGAGTATGACAGCAATTGATATAAGCAGAACTTCGAAGTGACTAATAAATACAACAATCTTTTTCTTAAACTTTTAATATGGTAATTAATTATTTAATAGCGTATGCCTGTTAGATTATATTTATTACTTAATTGTATAAAATTATATAAAAAAAATTGCAGGCAGTACCGAGTGGTCGCGTTAGTTTAATTTAAAATTAATAAATTTTATACATGTTTTAAACAAAATCACGCAAGCTCAGTTTTTGGCGGTATAGCACTCTACTTCAAGCTGGTTTTTTTAATTATCTTTATTAACATGATAATGTTAAATTGGCAAAGGTTTTGTAGTCACGAAGAAATGAGTACAAAAACATTAAAATATTTTTGTTCTTACTGCTAATATAACAGCGGATATTATAAAGTAGGAATTTTAGGTCATAAGTAAAAATAATGGTTTTTTTTTAATTTATAGCTCAACAGTTTCTTTTCTTTTAAACTGTACGCTCTATTTTGCATAGGCTGAGGAAGCTTAGTACTAAAATACTCAGTTCATCTGTTTCCTAATTTTCAAGATATTCGTGTGTAATGGCAGAGCTTAACGCCGCACTTTCACGCCAGCGTGGAATTGAATATCATTCCCCCCGAGTAGGAATAGAATCCTGGCATGTTGCGTTTACAGTCAGACACTATGCTGTTTCCTTTTTAATAATATTAATTAATAATTAATATTTTTTGAAATGCCTATTTTCTATCCTACTGTAGTATATTTCTATTTAAAATAATAATATATATTAGTGGCCGTCGTGGCGCAGCGGCACAAGGTTGTGACTGTAGTGCGAAGGTTGTGGGTTCGATCCCCACTCGAGGAAATGAAATATTTATTTATGTTCATAATTCCATTCTCTTCGCTCTGGTGCCGGCAAAGGCAAAACTCGGCGTTGTTTTGCTACTTAACACGCAGTGCCTCCAGAATTCGGCAGAAAGTGGGGAACGGAGTGTCTTAACACTGTGTTCTCTCTGCCTACCCTGCTGTGTGCAGGGTACAGCGTGTAGCTGATTTATATGTATATATTGTTTATACTCACGGAAATCCCCGTAAGTTGAATTCGTTTTCAATGAACAAACCGCCGATATATTTGAAGTAAATAGGGTGAGTAACGAGCGCGCGTGCCAAATACACTCACGTGTGGTCATGACTTGGTTTTTTTTTGTTAATTTTATTTTGCTTCTTTAAAAGTCCTCTTGTGATCGTTGATCGTTGTTTTGATAGCGGGCTGGGAATGTTGGCACTGTAGTTTTAATTATCTGTGGATTCTGTGGTATGACATGAAAAAATCGTTCAAGATTTCGATATAGAAAATATTTAATGTCTCTAAAATCACCATGCAGGAAAATGCGTGATTGTAAATAGATTAACAATGTATGCAATAAATTGAACCTTTATTTTGGTATAGGCCAGTCGTGACGCAGTGGCACAAGTGTGAACTGTACACGCTTCAGGTTATGGGTTCGATAAAATTAAATATTTAATATTTCCATTTCTTCGCTCTGATGTTGAGGCAAAGCGCAGTGTTGATTTCTGCCACCCAACACGTTTTTTGAAATTGATGGAAAGTAGAGAGTGGAGTGTATTAACACTAGGCTCTCTCTGTGTACTTTGCTACATACGGGATCCAGCGTGACGTTAAAAAAATATGGTAAAAAGTATATATTTTGATTATAAATTTGTAATTAACATTTTATAAACTAGATTATCCAAATTTATGACGAATGTCGACCTATTAACGTTCTAGTTCACGGTCTTTGTGTTCGTAAAACCTATAAATGAGACCAATTGTCACCAAGCAATCGATTCGATATGGGTCAAGTCTATACGTTGACGCCGTTTATCCTATATGTATAAAAAGAGTTTTTATAATTTTTGCGTAGCACGTTAATTATTTGAAATATTTTTAATATGTTCATATATCAGGGTGCTTAGTGTTAAAAATCTCCGTTCCCTATTTTCCGCCGAATTCTGCTAGGGAATTATTAGTTTCCATTTTTCCAAAAAAAAAAAAAAAAAAGACATTCGCTTTTAGTCACATTTTACTTTTTTCATTTTTTTCTATTCTACAGAGAAATTTTGTCACATGTGTGATACTGAAGCTAATAAATGACACTATCACGTGTGCAGAACGCAGTACTTTGAAATTTCAAATAAATATTTCGCTTTTCTTCTTACAATTTTATACGAGACAGTATTTGTCACTAAAAAAAAACAAAATTAAAAACCGACTGTCTGCTGCTGGGCTACTTCCAAAACTATTATAAAATTTTATTACTGTGCAATGTTGTGAGGAGCAATGTGCCGTTACGTCTACATAGCGGTAGAATGTAGTTTTCATTTTTCAATATAAATTTACATATATATTAAATGGAAGATTGGAGAGAACTTATGAAAACCGTGCAAAGTCTAAATCTTAGCGTTAAATCCACCGGCAAGCCGACCTATTGGCCGACGGATCTGAAAAAGAAACCCGATCTTGTGGACTTTTTTGTCACTAAAGGATTATCAACTGCGGCTCTTCACTGTTTTTCTACCTATGACCTATCGTCAGATCATACACCCGTTCTGGCCGAACTCCACAACGTCCCTGTGGACGTGGTTAAGCCATGCAAAGTCCACTCAAAACTGACTGATTGGGAATATTTCAGAAAAGTTATTGGAAACTCACTGCCCCTGCGCATTTCTCTTAAATCCAATAACGACATTTCCATAGCTATTGAAACTTTCAATAAATGCGTACAGTTAGCTGCCTGGGAAGCGACTCCCCAGCGTACCGCCAAATTAATTATTCCGACTTATCCACAAATAGCAATTGACCTGATTAAAAAAAAAAGACAAGCCAGAAAGAAATGGCATCTTACTCAACACCAAGATTACAAAAAAGAGTTCAACAAACTTATTAAAGATGTCAAAACTCTTCTCGGGAATATTACAAATGTAGGTATAGAAAGTCGATTAAAGGGCCTGGATGCAACTATTGCAACTGATTACTCCCTGTGGAAAGCCACTAAATCCCTTAAAAGACTTCCCTCATTCAACTATTGAACAAGTTCATCGTGTGGTAGAAAAAATATATGACGCATACGAACATAGGAAGTATTGCTCCGCGGCATTTCTAGATATATCACAGGCATTCGATCGTGTGTGGCACGAAGGTCTTCTTTACAAGATTCGTCAAACCCTCCCCTTTAGATATTTTGTCATTATAAAATCATATCTTCATCAAAGACACTTTTATGTTAAGCACGGCGAAGACAGAACTGGCCTGTTCGAAATCAAAGCTGGTGTTCCACAGGGCAGTGTAATGGGCCCTGTCCTTTATCTAATTTACACCTTTGACTTACCAACTACAGACGAAGTTCTTGTGGGGACATTTGCCGATGATACTGCCTTAATAGCATCTCATGAAAATCCAGCAACAGCGTCAGAAATTCTACAAAAAAGTTTAAATAACATATCAGTGTGGCTAAAAGACTGGAGAATTAAAGTTAACGAAACCAAATCGGTGCATGTAACTTTTGCTCTTAGACGCGATACTTGTCCCAGTGTCGAACTTAACGGAGTAATAATCCCTCAATCAGAAAGCGTGCGCTACTTGGGCATATATTTAGACAGACGTCTTACATGGAGAAAGCACATTTTTGTAAAAAGAAAAGCTCTAAGTGTTCAAATCCGAAAGCTTTATTGGCTCTTGTCACGGAAATCTAAACTCTCGTTGCATAACAAACTTCTCCTGTACAAAGTTATTCTTAAACCTATGTGGTCTTATGGAGCGGAAGTATGGGGGACTGCAAGCGACTCAAACTTAGACATAATCCAACGCTTTCAATCAAAAACTCTTCGCATAATAACGAATGCCCCTTGGTTTGTCACTAACTCTCAGCTACATCGAGATCTAATGATACCCACAGTGAGAGTAGAAGTTACCAACAAACTCAAATCATACTCTCGTCGCATAAAAATACATCCCAACGTGCTAGCCTGCAAACTAATGAATCCAGCTAGCTCATTTAAAAGACTCAAAAGGAGGACCCCACAGGATCTTCTGCCGTCATAAAATAGGATCTCTCAGGAGACCGTTACATTATGTGTTTATGCCAATGGGCGTATACCACCAATGTCTGTAAGCACCTAACCACCAGCTTAATGCCCAGATGAGGCAGTTGCAGGTTTCATTGCAGTTTAAAAAAAAAAAAAAAAAAAAATATTAAATGGAAATGTATTAGGAATTTGGTACTGTCCAATTTGCGAATTTGAGTTCTTTCAAAAACTTTATTTCAAAAAATACCTGTCGCGCTATTGGGCTTTATTTTTTGAGATGAAATGAAACTAAACTAAATAGACAAAACTAACGGAGTGATATACCTTATTCTTTCTACCAATTCCGCAAATTACAACATAGTAGAAGCAACGTGAAAATAAAAAGATAACTAACTGGTTGTCTGTAAAGTCGGTAAAATTGGACGATAATTTTAGTTTTTACATGATAGCGTCATAATAAACTTTAATAATAATAATAAACTTTATTGAGTTTTACAAACAACTTAGCTTAAGTAAACATAAGTTTTAGATACAAACATAGGCTAAACAAATATAAAGAAAAGTTTAAAGATTTCCTCTGTATCCGGACTAGTTACGGACAGTATAAGGAAACATTGATGAGAAATTGTATACTTTTATGATTTTGTTTGAATTATTGTTATTTGTATAATACAAAGAATCAACATTTATTAGCAGTCGTAAATTCCAATATTTCTTTACTTAAATTATATAGATTATTACAAATTTACAAGTAACAATGAATTGATAGGTGCTTCGCAAGCCGATCGTTCCTCCTCTATCGTTTGTTCCGCGCACTCGCTCACACGATCATCTCAGGTGGAACGTGACAATGAGTTATGCTTTTTCGGCCAGCATTCTTCAATGTCACGTCAAAAATGCAAAAGCTTAACAAGTTTTCCAACGGGTATTTGTTATTAAAATCCAATGGCTCATTGATTTTTATTGTAATAAATAAATCAAATACCGACACCGACTTATTTGTTTTATAATCACGTCGCATATTTTAATAAATGCGTGACACAATTCTCGCATGATACAAATTGTTTTCATACCTGTTTTGGCATTCCTACCTCCCTCCCTAGCGACGTCACGTAGATGATACTTCGCTCGCTTCCACCCACAGTTAAGTAAATATTATTATTATAACACCAGTATTATCGTTGCTTAATGTTTGTTGTTTTAGAAGTGAATTACATTTTTTTTAAATTGCAATTTATTTCTTATGGTTATGGAGAAATAGGTATATATAAATAAATAAAATTGAATATGTGCTTGTCTTTCTTTTTTAAAGTAAAAGTTATGTTTCTGAGATAATACGTGCCTAAGATACTATTGACTCTATGCTAGCAAGAACATATCAAATAAAATTAACGACTTAGAAATTTACTATTAAATTAGAAAGTTGAATATAATATTTGACTCCGTTGTCCACTTAAATAATAATTTAATATTAATTTTATTTACAAATACAAGTGCTTTATCGTTTTCCCCTTTAAAATTAGGTTAGGAATATGAAAATAGTTGTATTAGTACGAAATACATAGTTTTACGAGCGTTCCTATAAGATTTCCAAGATAGTTCTATATTGATAGTCGCATAATGCGGTCATCCGGCGCTGCGCAATAGCCGTAACACGTTATTCATTATTATCGTTACAATAACAGAGTTATTCGTTTCAAGTCAGGGCTGCCAATCAATGATTTCTTAACTAGCTGTAGTATATGATTTCCTCTTTTCTTCCTATTGTCTTAATTATTTATTCCAATATATGTATTAGTAATTCACTACATACTTACTAATACAATTATTAGGAAGGTAAGAAGTTAAATTATTTTTCTAATGTAGGTCTAGTGTTAGCAATGCTAAGTAGTTTGGCATTTCTGATAAGCAATAAGTTTTTCATATGAATTTTAAAAAAAATTAGCTTATTATATTGAAAAGAACTATTTTATACTAATAGCATTAAATTGGTGTTAGTACCGCAACAGTTTCAATTCGTTAAAGTCAAAATCGATAAATTATCACCAGCCCTAATCCGTATTGCGCTGCATATTGCAGTAGGCAAGGTAGTGTCGAGTGTCGACCGATCACTCTGCGAGGCGCGTGGGACGTGGGTGCTAATGATTCAGTACAGTGGGCACCAAGGACTCTCCTTTTACTACACTTGTTGAGGAAGAAATGTTGCCTCATTCAAATATATTATATACTTGTTGTGTATTCAAGGTTTTCTTGTAAATTTTAACTTTTATTTTAATAGGGAAATGATATTCGCTGTTGTAGTATTAGTTTTGTATTTTTTTGGTTGTCCAATATTTGGTTTTTGAGTAATTAAAGTTAGCACTATGGAATTTAACAAATTTTTTTGGTACTGTACGGTTTAACTCATTAGTTTGGACGACTATGCTAACAAAATTCAATAACAAATATAAAAAGATTAGGGAAATTCACATAGTCCGATTCCTATTATCTTTTTTTCATTAAATTCGTTTAGTATAATAATTCCTTCTGAAATGATTTTCAATGATTGTTAAAATAATTAATTTAAAATAACAGAGGTTTAATATAGTTATATAGCTTATCACAGAATGGCAGGTTAAAGACAATTAAAACAACAATCGTCACTGCAAACTCTGCACTTGATCTTCATCTCGTCAACAGTGACGCAGGAATATAATTTGTGCAGAGTTATTCGAAAAGTTCTATTTCGGGGATACGTCTCACCCACCCACCTTGCAATGCGAACGCTCAGAGTCGACCGAGTGAGCTGCTGGAGGCGACTTATCAAAAAAAAATCAAGAAACGTAAAATTATACATTTTTCAACAATATCCGCCATTTTAATGATGAACTATTGAAAATGAAGCGAAATGTGAGTACAGATGATTATTTTCTTTTGTTCTTACGCTCGAATTAATATAATAGCTTAATGGCAACACCGTCACGGTGTTGCCAACAAGAAATGTTTGGACGTCATCGAAATACCTCGATGTAAGTTTACATTTGAGACGTTTTTATGTCGTGTTGTTATTATTTTATGAACGACTTTTGTTTCATTTCTTTATATTATTAATACATACCGCGCGTGTGAAATTCGCAAAAGCAACGTTACGTAATTTCCATTTCCATAATAAATCTGATCGTAATCTGGAATTTGGTTCTTAGACACAGGGCCTCCTACGATCGCCCTAGTTAGCTTGTTTATAGTTTAGTCATTAACCCTGAAGTATTTTGAGTTTGGAAAGGATTGCTTGTATATACAATTTATTATGATTGTATACTTACTAAACTAAGGCTTTTAGATGCTAATAGGATAAAGTATTAAATAAAAAAATAAGTAAATAATTTTGCATAAATTGGTAAATATGAAACAAAAGTGTTTAAATAAATTATTTGACCTTCATTACGCAGTTGCAAAGTTTTTAACTGTACACAAAATGGTTATGCTCGATCCTTCTTAGAATTCCTCTTGGGTTCCGCTACACGCAATATCTTGTAAATGGACTAAAGTCCAGAAAATTGTGGAGAATTTTCAATGCCGTCTCTGTAAACCAATTCAGGAACGGGGGGACAGGGAACGGGTGTCTTACCTTTAGGTTCCCTGGTCTGCCTCTGTCTACCCTGATGCGTATGCGGGATATAGCCTGATATTGCTCTCATTTCACATTTACGTTTTTGATGGGACATAAGACGTTACATCGCCTAACGTATGAGCGACGCGTGTTGTAAGACTAACCCAATTTTTCCTCTTTCGAACCCTGCTTGTGCGATACTTCAAAGTAAATCTATTTATTAAAACCTATAAAACGTTAATCCACCACACCATATTAATTATTTATTAGCAAATAGACATTACAGAGTGTTATTACACTCACATTATTATAATTTATAGCAGTAATTTATTATAATGCATGTCGATCGAAATGGTTACGGAATATGGAAGCACGCTGGTCATTGTGTTCCCGTTTGATTTCATGTGCTCCTTGCGTAAGTACCGAGCGGGGCAACGACCGTTCGTCGTTAACCATTGATTGTTGCCAAAATACGCCAGCTGGTCCAACGTGTGTCTTTGTGTCTATTGGGAAATGTATAGTGCATTGCTTATGGGTGCGTAGTATCTCTATATTTTTTTTTGTATTTGGTTCGTAGTAAGCACTAATAATAAAGAAAATAGTTTTAATTCCATGGGAACCAATCGTGGCGTAGGAGCACAAGCGTGCGTCTTTAAACGCGACAGGTTCTGGGTTCGATTACCACTCGAGGATGTGAAATATTTAATATTTTCATTTCCTGGCTCTGGTAGCGAGGCAAAGCGTACTCTGGAGTTGGGTTTCGCCTCTCAACACGCAATGACTCCAGAAATGTCTAACTGGATACGGATTGTAGATTCTCCCTTTGCCTAGTTTGGTATCTATGGGATATAGCGAGAAGCTAAAAGAATAACAAATAATTTGTTAACATATTAAGTTGATTTACGACCTGGATTTTTATTACCGTATTTAATTTTCTTATTGAGAATATAATTTTTTTTTGTAGTTTCATCTATAATCAAATTGAAATCAAACAAAGTGTCCATGGTTGTTATTATTTTATTCATAATATTTATCCAAAGTAATATAATATATTCTTGTATCAGATGTTGCCGATGTATTCTATTGCTTCGGTCAGTCAGACGTGACATATACCTTCGTCAAGGTATAAGCGCGACCAAGCGTTGAGAGATTGCAATTGCATTTTGTGGTCTACTCTAACATTTAAATTTCCGCTCTTAGTTTATGATCTCTATAGGAATATATATTGCAATTGAGATCTTTTAGATGATAGATCCAAAATTTATTTTTAGCTTTCATCCCGAGAAACTTAAATATATATAATGTGTTCTATATTTATCCTTGGATATTAGGGTGAACAGTAAAACTATAACTAGAATTGAGTTGCTCTGAAAAGAGAAACAACATTTAAAGCTATTGTTTCACCAGTTCGTATTAATTAAATATTAAATATTAAAATAAGATAAAAATTAAAATATTATTTTTAAGAGACGTCAATGTCAAATGTGAAAGAAGTATCACTAACTTCTTTTACATATATGCCTACCAAAAGTAATATCTAGCTTTATTAAAAAATAAACCTCAAATTGACACGACCTTAAAGAAAAGTTTTCAACATTGGATACAAGTGCGTTGTAAATAAAACATTCCACGCCATTAAATATTTACACAGTGGTAAATTGTTTAAATTGACTATTTCTTTTGGAAAAGATTACTTAAGACGCAATGTTTATGCGCTCAATTCTCGCAGCCATTTTCTCCAGCTAAGGAATGCTATCACTGAAAACGTGAGAAGATTTTCACAATTTCTTTTAATAAGATAAGATAAAATCGGGTAAACTGCAGATCTTAAAATTTCTCATGTTATAATTAATAGTAATTTTTGTTATTAATAATTTGGTAGTAGGACTGTGTGAATATTTTGAATAATGCAGTAATATATTTCTAAATATTTATAGATGATTTTTACTATAGATACTAAACATACTAATTCGCTTGCAAATTGCTCGCAAAACCAATAGACCAACTCGAAAGCTTCAAAAGTGTCCTCAAATCGGTGCACTCTTTATTAGAAGACACGATAAAGATTATTGTATTATTTTTAAATAGACAATTGTTATTTTTATTTCATTACATTACTGGTCTGATTAGCTGTCGTAACGGTCTTCTTCCGCATGTTTCTTATGCTGTATGTTATTTTTGTTCTGCCTGGTCTATTAATTGAATAGCCATCTAGTATAATATAAGTGAAAATTTTAAAATACTTATAGTACAGTACAAGCGTGTGACTAATGCGCTACAGGTTGTGGATACGATTCCCATTCCGAGGAAATGAAATATTTGATATTTTCATTTTCTCTATAGTATCTTACACTAGGCTCCACTAATATATGAGAGTACTAATATATGCAGGATGTGCAGTATTCCGAAGAAAATATCCACAATATTCTGAAGCTGATATAAAGTTACAATTACAAGGTTTTCATTTTTATTAAATAGGTAAAAAGATAAAATTTTATATGTGTGGTTATTGCGGTTACTTCAAATCTAGAATGAATAAGTATTTTATAGACATTTTATAGCGATCGTCGTCTTACCCTCACTCTACGATCAACAACAGGCTTGATACGGTTAAACTTATTTTAGTATAAAAATACAGCTTCGCGCATAGAAATTAATGGTTTAATAAATTTTAAAAGAAAATAATAGCAGCTTCAACCTCTATCCCGCCCACAGCAGGGTAGGCAGAGGAAATATAAATGTAAATAAATATTTCACTTCCTCGTGTGGGGATCGAACCCACAACCGTCGCGTTATAGTCACACTATTGTGCCGCTGCGCCACGATAGCCTCGTATAAGAAATTTTGAAAGAAAATAATACCAATTATGTCCAAGTCGATAGTATTTGGGCACTTGTGCAATCGCAGCAAAGATTACACGGTCGAATGTTCGCGAAAAGTGGCCGTCTCATTTTGTAATACGTTCCGGTTTATCGTTTTTTCTTTAAGTAATTTGTTTAAACATTATAATAAAATTTATAAATTATTCATGAATCCCTCTTAAAGACTTCTGAAGGGCTGTCTGGTGTTTTTGTCGGCGGTGAAATTTTTTTAAGTAAATAAATATGCATCTTCTTGTCATGCTATTGTCGTTTTGTCATTTCGAATAAATTATACTATAAATGAATCACAATTGATTGGTAAATTAATATCGCTATATTTCTTGTTATATTACATTTATATAATTATACGAACCTTTGTAAATTAATATAGTTAATTATATTATTTGTATCATGTAGATAAATATCATTATAATAAACCAAAGCAGCAATTTCATCATATAATTTTAAATTGCGTTGAAACTCCCAAAAACAATCTAGAACTTCACCCCTATAAAGAAAAGGGATACATACCCCAAATTTCTTAACGGAACATGCTCAAAACGTACGTCTTGAAAATTTTTGTCATCAGTTATACATTGCTGGATATTATTTAATAAATAATACGTTTTTTAAATACTAATATACAAAGCATCAATGTATAAAATACAATCAATAGTATTGTAGCGCGATACTTCGGATTAAAGCCATGAGTCCAAGATTCTCTCGAAAGATCCAGACGTTTCGAGAGCTTCGTACGTCTATATAAATACAGTCGTACGCTGCCACCGCTTCAGTTGAAATTGAAACACGGCGAGGAGCGTTTTGTATTAGCTATCAGTTCATTGTACTCGTATATCGAAGTGTTTTGTGTATTTCTGTGATACATTCCAAGTGTTTACATAGTTGAAATATGGAATCACCCGTTGTTTTGGATAAGCCACCTGAATATCATGGGAACGCTAACAATGAGGTAGGAATTGTTAATAATTAGACTTATTTTTTCTTTTATTTCTGAAAACTTTTATTAGTATGTGATTTTATACTAATGTGTATTAATGAAGGAATTTTATTGCGATATAAAAGAGATTACCAAAAACATGGGTTCTAATAAACGGTTTAAACAATCTCAAACTTTTATGTATATTTTCTTGAAAGAAATTTGTTATTGTCAATTAAGGGTTTCATTTATATTTTGAACAATTCTAAAAATTAGCTAAATTTTCTGATAACTTAAGTGTATTTTAACAAATTTTAGTAATTTTGTTAAATTTATAGCACTCTGAAATTTTTTTTTGTAATCAATTATTCAAAAACATTTAAGTGACTAATTATATGTAAATGAGGATAATTTAACAAGCCTCTTTTACATGTTTATACATTTTTTTTTTAAATATAATTTTACCTAATAAAACGAAAATATGTAAACAGTGACGTTGCCGGCAGTGAGTCAACGAGCACGCAGCTGTTATCGTAACGCCATTTATAGATGTGGACTCTTCAATAAATTGTCTTTTTTTACATTTGGCCTTTACTAACGAGGTCGATATAAATAGAAAGCATTGTTTAAAAATTTAAAGGACTTGAACACCTTTGCTGGTTACCTGCGTGGGTATGAGTGAAAGATGTCGCAAGGTGCTACATAAATAGAGAAGGTCTTTATAGATATTATATGTACTAGCCTTGTTTTGAGATTGAAATTAGTAAATTTTAAGGATTAACGGATTTAAAATTATATGTTGCGTAATAATTTCACTTATTCTGTGTATTTTAAAGTAACAACGCCCGTAATTTCCTGCTCATGTTGAGATATCTAAATGATTTGGTCTCTACACTTTTTTTGGTTTTTGCTCTCTCATAACTCTTAAAATAGTTGACTCAAGAAGCCTAAAACGTCTTTTAAAAATTCTAAAAAAATATATGAAAAGTTTCAAGAGCAAAGGAACGAAATAACTAAAATACCAAAATTGATAGTAATCTTCTTTAGTCACTTGATGGGGTATTTTATAAAAAACTTTATTTATTGTTTGCTACTAATAATTTTGTAGCTGGTGAAGGCAGGTGATAGTTGTTGGAGTTGGAGAATTGAATCTTCAAATTATATATTTTAAAAGAGATTGAAATTTATGTACCTAACATCTAGATTTTACAACTATAACGAGACAACAGGAGAAATGGTATCTCGAAATCGATAAACTCACTCAGTAGAGTCTTTTTTTTAGTTGATATAATTTTGATGAATATTATTGAAAGTATATCTTATATCTATGACTTATGGGTAATATATTATGCTCTCAATTTTAATGCCTAACTATAACATAATGTATACGTAAAAGCAATACCTTAAAACAGACATTTCTGCTTCCGTATTTTGAGCTAAGATAAGAATATCGGTGCTCTTAATAGCTTTCTTACTCAAACGGTTTACTTATAGGCCCTTCTTTAGATAACTCTCCGTCTGCGTTATTTAACATTAAGTGCTATTCCCAATACGCGTGTGTTATGTTACGATGGCGCCATCATTGTATTTGTATACAAATATAATTCCATTGCTTCACCTTTGTAAATATTACATCTATGGCGGTCTTATATCTCGATAGATACTTAGTATTATTTTGAAATTTTAAAAAATATTATAAATAGTGCTTTAGATAAGTCGAGTATACGGTAGTATTTTGTCACATAAATATTTAAAATAAAGAATGAATAGATTGGTAAAAATAACAGGTACCTAGTGGCCATGTGTTTTACGTCATGTTGTCATTTCATAGTCACCGGTTACGTTTAAACGCCTACAATCGATTTCGTTTATTACTTTTTAACCGACATTGCAAGGATAGGAGGTGTTTTTGATGCTGATAGTTTGGCGCCTACATTTAATTATAATACAAGATCAAATGTCTACTTATTTCCTTGTAAAAACCTTCATATTTATCTTAATGCTTTTTTGATACATATATATAAAATTGTCCGTGTTTTATTGTTAACTTCAAATTGGAATAATTCTGAGGTTAATTGTAGTAGTTATTTATACTTCTGTATATTATAAATATTAAATCCGCTTATATAGAATACACTGCATACGTATATGTGGTATATGCATTATGCCACAATTGGCTATACAAGTTTTTATACTGCACGTGCAAGGTTCCCCATAATTATTGAGAATATTCTTGACATAACGCTCGCGATATGGCGTCGGACAAGTTCATGGATATGTCCACGAAGATCAACTTTGTAAATCCTTGTTAAAACAAGTAAGTATTAATCTAAGTATAGACGATGATCTCAGTGTTGTTTGGCTTAGAAGGTAAAATATCGACAACAAACGGTCCACCGTCGGCAGTCCGCAGTGCGTCACATCTCGCCTACATACAATACAAATACGGCGTGACGACGAGAAATCATTCGAGATTATTTCTTTATTAGTACCTTTATATTTTATATAGTAGAAATCTCGATTATCCGGCCGTAGGTTATACGGTTTTACCATTATCCGGATTTACAACCTACTACGAAATCTAAGAAAGTTTATATTATGTACGTAATTTACATGTGTATAAATAGGATGTTGGAAAATGTTAATAATTTCTTTATAAACGTTGATTTCTCGTTGATATGTACTTGTTGCTTTTAATGCACGAAACAAGCTTTTCTTTAGAAATAAAGATCCGATTATCCGGATTTTCGATTGTCTGAATGGCTAACGACAACAATTACCTAGTCCGGTTAATCGAGTTTCTTCTGTACGTACCTACCTACCTTTGAACACCGGATGTGCATTTTTACCTTATAAAGATCTGGCTTGTCGATCTTTCATTTAACTAATTGTCGCGACAACGACGAAGATAAAAGATAATTGATGTAATTTCCTTTTGTTTCTTTATTCGATTATATAGTTTTTTATTTTCTTGGCCACAATTATTGCAATAAAGTCATCACTCGAAACCACTTATTTAATAGTATGTAAATTATATTTACTTCTTAATTGGACGTGTAAATATATACTTTAGCTATGTTTAAGTTTCTTCGTGTCGATGTGAAATGTTGATATTCAGATAAATGTTTTTAAAAAATTTTGCGTCTCTCTCAATTAATCTTAGGATTTTTCCATTTAAACCTCACTACCTAGTTGTTTTTTTTTCCTCTCACACTTCATGTTTATGGTCGCAAAGTTTTTTGACAGTTCAATGACTGGTATTTGAACAGTATAAAAAATATGTGCATATCATATAATTCTAAATTTTGTAATGTTTGTAGGTATTTTTTTAAATATACCCTAGATATTATGCTTATTGCGCATTTTTGTTTCCTGCGCAGGTAAGCAGAGGGAACCTGGGAACTTAAAGACAATCCGTTCCCATTAAAATACTTGCATTGCTCACTTTTGCCGCCGAATTCTGGAAGCAATGTTAAGTGGTGGTATTCAACGCCGTATTTTTGCTTATTTAATTTCAAATGTAGAAATATTCTTATTATTTATTTATGTATTCACTCGCCGGAACGTCGCGTCGGTTCGTTCGAAGTTAGTGACGTATCATCATTCGTGTCTCCTACGCGCTGATGTCATCAATCGATTAAATAATCATCGAGAGTCGGTCTTGTTAGGTAACCTTCGTGAAAGTTCGCGAGTAGATTAACTTTAAAACTGCTTTTGGTTATACATATATCTTCTTTTGGTGCATAAAGTATTACTTGTCTTATGTAAAATTTAAGGATATTTTGAATATTTATAATTTGTGTAAACTTTTTGTGCCGTAATATCTGAGATTGTGTTTTTGCAAGGTTAAACAAATTCGAGATGCATTTTAAAGATTGTATCATCAATTTAGCTTTGGTTCTCTTCAAATATTTTGTTTTTTTTTATGTTTTATTGTTAAATTTTTTTCAAATTTGACTTAGAAGATGGGCCGATTTTACAATATAATATACCTACTATTTTCTGTAATAATAATTTTCTAAATATAAATTCGTTGTCTAAACAAACATTACTTACAGACAAGGTTATCTACTCTCTTCCCAATTGGCTTATTACTTATCAAACCATCCTTGAAAAATGGACTAACTGACAAAATAATATACTTTCAATTGCTACTACTACTCGTAGTTCCTGAGGTTAGCGTTTTTCAACCAAGAAAACTTTTCAGCTTTATAGTATTACCATAGATATAGATAGTATAGATTATGAATCTACATATTTATTTTAGATAACCTATACAAATTATTTCGGTTTTCCATATACATAAAATAAAAAAGCAAAGATCATTCATTTGTTTCAACGTGACTAATATTTCACCAACAATTAAATGACGAATCCACCCACTATCCATCGATCCCGTTTCTTAATACAATACGAGGCTTATTATAGAATTAATAATAATTTAAAGTAATAAAAATATTAAGTTGCCCTTCATTTATCGTACTGTCCTTATTAGGCTACCAATTTATTACTTTGTTTACTTATATTGCATTTAACTGTTTCTCTTTTTGTTTTATTATTATAGATAACGTCTGTTAGTGAATGTGTGCAATTGTTACCTTCGATTATGCATGTATCAGGTACCTTCATACTCGTGTGTACAAACTCGTCAGCTTTACAATATCAGTATAGATGTAATGCTTATTATATTAATAGCTTTACTTTTCTTTTTTCTTTCGTTATTATCTTTTCTGATGCCACTCGTGGCACAGAGGCAAAAGCGTGTAAATGCTGCAGGTGGTGATAACATTTTCACCGTGTTCCGTCAACACGCATTGTCTCCGTAATTGGCAAAGATATGGGGACGAAAGTGTCTTAATGAGAATGGAGTGTATTATTCTAGAATCTCTCTGCCTACGCTGCTACGTGCAGGATATAGTGCTTCACGCTGTAACTTTCATATTTCTTCATGAACTTCCTTAGGTCCTACTATTCCTTTATCATCACTCACTCTGCTATCATCATATATCTCTTTATTTCAATTTGACAGCACAAGTGAAGTCACAGCTAATAGTTAGTGTACAAGAAACGTGCCCAATCCATGATATCATTATAATGATGTTGTAAATAATCCATAATATTTGACCGCATAATTGCAATGATTACAATTGAATGCCTCATTATACTGCTAATCGAACCGTTACGGGTGGCGCCTGTGTGAGCTGGGAATGTGAATGAATGTGCTTATCTTTGCTCCAGCCACTATCGCGTATTCGTATGAACGTACATACTTAATGAATTAATGATGGTTATTTAATGATATTTACTAGTTTGTTAAATGATATTTATTATAGTTATTTTATTTAGAAAACGTATAAAAATTTGAATGTAGCGTATTTTTCTTTCCTAAGTGTGGAATAACACTTTATTAATGTCAATGATGTTTATTAGCTAGCTAGTTAATCTATTCTACTTTTGTTATATTTATAGACAAATTATGTAAAATCTTGACATAAGTTTTGGTCTAGGTGTTCTTCTGAGGTATAAGATTTATTTAGTGTAAAGTTTCATCTAAATCTGTTCGGTACTTTTTGTGTGAAAATGGAACAAATATCTATCGTCACAAACTTTTACATTTATTATATTACAATAAAATTTACTATATTCACTTATCAAACGTGTATATAACAATAAATTATGGCAATTTGCATAGCCAACACTTTTGTTTTCAAGTGTCGTTCATAGTTTATTTTATAAGAAGTAACTTTATAGATTTCATAATCATTATATTATGTTAAATTAACAACTTTCTAGTTATTTAATTATTTATAAGAATTTCTTATACAAAAATTGGGAACATAATTAATGATGTATTGCGATTGCGGAAGATACTTTTGAAATCGAGAAATGTCATATTGCATCCGGGATCCGGATCAATGACCAAAGAACAGTTAGGACACGGAATATATAGTGATATATTCCATAAAATATTTTAGGACATTATAATAGGGCTGTTAAGAAGTACCTATCTGATTGTACATTTCATGGTTATGGTTCGATTACCGCTCAGGGTATAGGCTTTTTGTTGTTTTCTTGAGCTCGATTAATGTAATTAACATATTGGATTCCGCCATTCCACATATGATATAAAATAAGTTAGTCGTAGAGACTTAGCCAATTCACTTTTTTGCCGCTTCCCGCCTCATTTTCGAGGTCGGCGTGTTTAGTGGCGGAACCCAACGCCGCGTCCTGTCTTCTTACTAGAACGAGGAAATTAAATAATTTCATTCCACTGTATGGCAATCATATTAATATTGTATATCATCATAGCGTAACAATAACTCGCGAAGTCAATACGAAGGTCGTCAGTTCAGATCTGGTCAACACAATTTACATTAATCAACGTTTATCGTCGTGCATATATGAAAATTAAATTGAGCGTGTAATTGTAGCTTTGGCGCGGACGCCGCAACCGATAAAATGGAAATTATATTTGAGTATTGAGTATACGAGTACGTGTCCGGGCTTTTATAGTTGAATTGTATTATGAAACTTATCGAATATTGATAGTTGATTTAAATCGTATTGATGATTTAATGTTTCTTAATCGATATCGATACTGTTATTTTTGTATTTGGTATTTATAAAATCGTTTACTTTCAGTTTTTTTACGAATCTGAATTCAAATTAAAATAATCATTTCTTATATGTCTTAAATATTATTATTTTATTTTAACGCAGGGATGGAGACATACGTGCGACAGGCTATGGGTTCGTTTTCCACTCGAGGAAATGAAATATTTAATATGCGCCACTCAACACACAATACCTATAGAATTCGGCGGAAAGTTCCCACTTTCTGAAACGGAAGTGACTCAATGGAAACAGTGTTTTAACATTAGGTTCTCAAGTTAGCTATTACATAACAGGGCTATGTGCGGGAATCTATTTAACGTGACTTTAAGAAAATGTTATTTTAATACTGAAAAAAAGTAAATTTAACTTTCTATAAATATAAAATAAATTACTGTGTCATGCAAGATGCTTACTCCGGATGCACTGTAATAAAGGAGTCAACAGTCTAGACTCTAGACGGATAGTGAGGTCGCCTCGACCTCACATCTTATATGGTCCTATCTTCCTCACTTGAATGACATTGTTTACTATGTCATGAGATATTCGCTGTTTTTGTCATGGGTATTTACTTACTTTCAACGATTAAGCTAACACATAAATATTAATTACTTTTTATTTGGGTTTCCTTTGTTGTCATTATGAATATGGCTAGGTAGACTATGCGTGTTGAATATTTAGTTACTAGAGCGGAGCAATGAAAATGCTTCATTCCTCCAACCCACAATGCGCTTACATTCAAACTACGTTCCGCTGTTCCGTATCGGTCTTAATATTTATGAACAAAATAATCTATAGAACTAGAACTACTCGAAACTAGAATTAGTATAATAATTTATTGCTTTGGTAGTTGATGATTTAATATTTTTTTCTTAAGCAAACTAATAGTTGTTCGTTGTCAACAGCGCGGTTTCCCATTTGATGAGGAGGAGGGTACGGGCGCGTGGAGTGAACTCGCGGCGCGCCACCCGGACATAGCGGCGCGGTTGCGGCAGCGCCCCGCCACCTGGGCCAGGAAGCGGCGCCCTTCCAGCCAGGACGGCGTAGACGGTAATTTTTTTTGGTTACACACTGTATCTTGTACGTAGCAACGTAGGAACCTGGGTACCTAGTGTTAAGACATTCCGTTCCCATTAGGACAGTTCGGTTCCCCACTTTCTGGCGAAGTTTAGTGTAGTGACGGAACTTAATGGTGCGCTTGATCTCGTTACTAGAGCGAACAAATGAAAATATTAAATATTTAATTTCCTCTAGTGGAAATCAACAAACTGTCGTGTTGTGCCACGATGTGGGCCTGGCCTCAAGTCGATATTTAATGTACCTAATCATAATATGTACAGGTTAATTTAGAAGCATTTACTCTGAAGTTTTATGGTTTTTACAGGAGTAGTAACAAAACTTTACATCATTCCAGATACAAGCGATTTCGGAGGCTTCGACAGATTCCCATTCGACGATATACCGCCAGAGTTCAGAGAACACTTCCCCTCACATTGGAACAGGAGATTCGGTCCAAGGGAGGAACAGTTCCAGCCGCCTCAGTCTCCACAGCCCCACTCCCCACAGCAGCAGACCGCGGCTACACAGACAGAGGAAAACGCGGAAAACGACGAACAGACACAGTTACCACAGTACGGCCTAAGGAATACAGTAGACTTAGGTCAGAAAAGTCCGGCGGACCCCAGCGTGGAAGCTGATGAAAGGGCACACCGGTCAATGTCAGCACCCCCCGATCAACGCACTGTGACTCCAAATACTTTCAAAATGAGTGGACCCAATCAAGAGCATCCTCATCACGAGCAACCGTCCAACGTCAGACATATACCCATTTTCGTCGAAGGTAGAGACGAACCGGTGATCAACAAGAATGTAGATCACGGCACTCACTTCGCAGACCCCAAACCCACCTACGTCCCGCCGCCGCAGCCACATATCGACAGAGAGCAGTACTTCGCAGATGACGGGCCGGGTTCCTTTTCGTTCGCGAAAGGTTTCGACAGGCCTTTCTTCAGGCAAGGCCCTCAGCCGTTCACGAAGCAAAAAATGTATCCACAGGCGGCGGCGTTTAACCGCGGAGCGTCTCCGCAGCGGTCTCAATCGCCGAAGCCACAGTACCACGAGCCGCCTCGGCCCGAAACTCCGTCCAGACAGCAGCAGAAACCGCCATCGCCGCAACAGAGACAACCCCAGGCCCCGCCGCAACAACAACATCCACAGCCACAACAAAAACAACAGCAGCAACAACACTATCAACAACAAGAACAACAACAACATCCTCAACAAAATCAAGCCCCGCCGCCTCCCCCTCAGCCGTCTGCTAACGACCCCATAACATTGATCCTAAGCATTCAAACTGACGTCCTCAACCTAATGACAGACGTTGAAAACTTTACCGGCACGAAGAATGACAAAAGATATCTTTACTTAGACGAAATGTTAACCAGAAATCTGATTAAGTTAGACAATATTGAAACAGAAGGCAAAGAAAATATCCGACAGGCGAGGAAGGAGGCTATCAAGTGTATTCAAAAGTGTATAGCTGTTCTTGAAGCAAAGGCTGAGAGCAATAAAGCGAATGCGACACAACCACAAGATGTCGAAATGCAGAATGAGAATGTGAAACAGGCAGCTGAGCAAAACAATGTTCAAAATGGCGACGTCGAGATGAAAGAAACCAAAGAAGAAAAAGTAGAATCGCAACCAGAAGTACAAGCGCAGGAACCACCTGCGCCGGCGCAGAGTGGAGAAGTGAAAGATAAGTCCGAAGAAGTAAAGAAAGATGAACCAAAGCCACAGGAAAAAGAACCAGAGAACCCGGAGGTAGCTGACACGCGACCGGAAGAACCTAAAGCCTCAGAACAATCGGAATTAAAGCCCGAAGAAAATTCTGAAAAGAAACAGAGTCCCAAAAAAATTGTTAAGAAACGTGACAAAAGCAAAGATAAGAAGGACGTCGCCAACGAAAACAAAAAAGAAGTAGAGAAACAAGAAGAGACAAAGAAAGAAGATGAGAAAAAAGATTTAGATAAAACTATAGCAAACGAAAATGTAAATAAAGACGACGTCACAGATAAAAAAGATAAAGTAGATAATAAAGATAAAATAGAAGATGCTATGCAAATAGATGGGGGCGCAAAAGGAGACGTAATGGAGGTCGACGGTGCTGCTAGTCAATAAATATAGTTTGGATTAGTAAATTACAGAGCACGGATAGTCCGCACGAGGCCTTCCTCTCCTTTATAACTACTTGTGCCTGTTTACATCTGTACCAGACGTGAATAAGTTAATTTACAAATAGAACCTTTCTCGGGCTTTTTGGGGTTTATGACCACAAGTATGAGGTCAAATTGGGGCATGTACAGTGTAGTGTGTTTACAAATGTATTCTATTATTATGTAAAGTTATGTCTAACTTTACCGGTCGATTTCTTTCGTGTTTTTAATACAAGGTGACATTGGCAAAGTGATATGTGCTCAACTGGCACGCTCGCAACAAGTGAAGAATGCATTCGCACTTTTACAACGAGTCATGGCCGCCTTGAAGTTGCTGCTGTAGCTTTTGATTTTAGTATTTTTATCACTTTTTTCGATTATTTTCTTCACCAGTGAACAATGCGCATTAGTTCAGAAAGTCAAACTTTAGGGCGGCCTTTCGTTCGTATTGTAAAAAAGTCCTTATGTCAATTCTACCCAGGCCAACTTTAAACTACAGTGCAAATAAAGCAATAATACTAATGTTACTAGAAAATTATTATTTTAATAATTGTAAAGATATATACGTAGGTATGTAGCTCGACTTATCAACTTGTTCACGCCTAGTACAGACACAATATTATGTGCTATTTTAACACTGGTGTTGCCACTTTTATTGTTTATGTTTGTACATTTTAAGTTTTAATTGCAACGTCGCTACGGATGTCCTTTAGGATTTAAAATGGCCTCCTTTTATTTAAAATCCTAATATTTAATTAATTTATTGTTTATCATTAATGATAACACAATTTTCTCAATAAACTATAAATCTACCAAAATGTGTTTTTCTTGTTAAAATATTCGTACTGTAATACTTTTCTTAGTCTCTGAAGTCAGTTTCATTAAAAATACGAGTTTTGAAGCACTCATTTAATATACATAGATCAAAGTATGCTCTTAAATATTACATATTTCATAAAATAAACCTTACAGATTAATATTAAAAACTTCTTACATGACAAATGATTATTCACTTTATTATTTTTTTCTATATATTAATAACTATATTCTTCAGTTTAGTATTTGACTACTTTTTACATATATTTTTAAAATAATATAAATTAATAGACACGAAAGTAATTTATAATATACATATTTAAGTTTTACTTAATAACTTCATATTAACAAATTTTAAAATTTTTTTGGTTATAAAATATGAAAAAGTAAATATAAAATGTCTATCGGTGTACTATAGGGAAATAAAAAAATCAACCAATGATTAATTGCACATAGTTATTTCATCCTGCTAAAAATGTACAAATTTAAAATAAATATTTTAAACTCCCATTGATTGCATACAAATATAAAAAAAGGAATATTCATAGAACATGATGTATTCACAGCTTAATATTTGAGGAAATAGTTCATTCAATTATTTAAAAAAAAGAAATTATTAATGATTCACTCCCATTCCTTCATAACCTTATCCCAATCTTCATCAGATATGAAAGGTTTATCAATACAAGCTATCATATGTTCCCCGCAGAACACGCACTCGCTGGCCACTATATCGTCTATTTCGTTCTTCAATACTTCCCTCAAAGGTAGGCCGTTTGACGTAACCGCGGAGAGCTCTATGTTGGAGAGAACGGAGAGATGGCGTTGGAGGTCTGCTAATTTGTTGCGACGAGCTGGAGCTGTGCAATGATAATTTAGAATATTTTAAAATGTTTAGAAATCTTATAAAATAAAATTTTGCTTGTATGGATTTGAACTATTACTTCTTGACTAACCAAATGCAAAAGGTTCCAGCGCTATGACTATTAAACCGTCAACAAATTGTATAAGTTTGAAGAGATTGTACAGCTTATAGGGTAAAAAAACAAGTGCAAATTAAAATTTCTATACCTTTTTAGAAAGTTAAAATTTGATTTATTAAATTTTAATTTTAACTGTAGATTTTTTATTTAGTAGATATGTATATGTGTTAAGGTTAGTTGGAGAATTGACATTTAATTTGAGAGATTATAATTTAGAAATATTATTATATCTTTATAACTATTAAACTGAGTTATTTATTTTTTATTTATTTTTTTTATTTATTTATTTATAACAAGGTACATTACAATTAATTATTCTTCGCGGTCTTAAGCCCGCTTTGGCTTCTGTGACCACTGCACATTCCTAAGTACATTAAGTTATAGAAAACATAAAAACTATACAAAGATACAAATATTTTTAACAAACACAAAAATAAACAAGATCACTAACAAAAAAAAATGTGATTGTGAGGTAGGTTGGAAAAAGATGTTTATTTATAACTACGCGTACGTTTTAAATGCCTAGCTACAGTGTGTTACTTTTATTACAAGAAAAAATATATATTATAATTTATTTATTTTTTTTGTTTCATTTCTTAAATATTTATTTTATATTGTTTAACTTCAATAATTTGATAAGAAAAATTCTTTTATTTTATACTTTATATTATGTGTAGTAATTTTATCTTTGAGGGTTTTTGGTATTTCATTAATCAGTCTTGGGATTATATATATTATAATTTATTTATTTTTTTTGTTTCATTTCTTAAATATTTATTTTATATTGTTTAACTTCAATAATTTGATAAGAGAAATTCTTTTATTTTATACTTTATATTATGTGTAGTAATTTTATCTTTGAGGGTTTTTGGTATTTCATTAATCAGTCTTGGGATTATATAGTTCATTGTCCTTTTACCATAAAAATTGTTTGCTCCAGTTGTTTCTATTATATTATTTGAAATCGATCTCGTTAATATTTTGTGTTCTTTGAAGTTTCTGTTGTGATAAAAGAAATTTTCTTTAAGTAAAATATGTTTTACTTTATCTTGTACTGGTAATACTTTGCAATACTCGAAAAGTTTAATCTCATTGTGGTAGAATTTTTGTCTTACTGACGGTGGTGCAATCATTTTAAGTGTTTTTAGTTGAATATTATAAATTTTGTTGAGATGAGTTCTGAATGTTCGACCGTAGCTACTATGCCCATATGAAATTATACTATCCATTAAAGCTGAATATAATTGTAATTTATTTTTGAAGTGAAGTTTGTTTTTCACTAAATAGAGTTTTGCTGTAATAAGCCGTAGTTTATTGCATATATATTCAATATGTTTATCCCAATTAAATCTGTTGTTTATAATAAGCCCTAGATATAAATGCTCTTCAACTTGATCAATGGCCTTACAGTTACAGGTCACACTATTACGATGCATACAATCGTGATCGTGAGATATAATTTCGTACTCGCCCAAAAATCTGTTGTGACTTGAGCATATATGCAGCAGTTTTGTTTTTTGTGGGTTTATTACTAGACCTATGTCGTGTGACCATTTACAGAGCAAGTTAAAGTCGCATTGAAGATTTTCCACAGCTGTCCTCATGTCTGTGTCTGCTGCTACGAGGCAAGTGTCATCCGCATATTGAAACAGTTGACTATTACCTATTACATGCTGCAAGTCATTTACATATGCCAGATAGTGAAGGGGGCCTAATACCGAACCTTGAGCTGTGCCTTCAGTAACATCTACTTTTTCGCTGTATTGGGTACCTATTTTAACCAATTTGTAAGATGATGAGACCTATGGTTAGTGCAATAATTGTGGAGTTGATTCTCTCTCAAGGAAATAAAAATACATATTTTCATTTCCTTATTCTGAAAGACCTATAAGTTATCAATATCTTAAATCTAAATTTAAAAATAAGTCTTAAATAAAAACTAGGAAAAAAAATTAAGATCAACATCTCTTTATAAATCAAACCCGCTACCCACCCAATGTAGGTTTCGCCTCAGCAAGCAGACAGTCAGCGTGGAAGCGGTGTCCGCATGGGAACAAGTAAAAGGGTCGCAGTAGTAACGCGAGGGAACATAACCTACAAGTGTCGGATACCGCGACATGTACGCTACGGTTGCGAAATGATTGAATTTCATTGCGTACCTGTGAAGTGGATGAAATTATATATTTTATGATTAATAATAATTATTTAAAAAAATAATATCTCAACAAATAACTAGAAAAGAGCTAATAATTTTTAAACAGCTGAAATTTTTTAGCTTTACATTGTATCCCGAACATAGCACGGTAGGCAGAGGTGACTTGGGAACCTAATTTTAATACACTTGCGTTCGGAAGTTCGGAATTCGATTCGAATGTTGAGTGTCGGAACTCAACGCCACGCTTTGACTCGTTCCCAGACCAAAGAAATGAAAATATTAAATATTTCATTGTCTCAAGTGCACTTGCATGTGCCCCTTATATCCTCCGTTATAGTTCACCATAGCTAATATTATAAATACATTTTTTTTCAAAATTTATTAATTTATTGAGTTTAATGTTAGTACAAATATACTCACATATTCTGCAGATTTCGTAGCATCCTCCATTTCGGCTTTGAGTTCTTCTATTTGATTATTATATTCCTAAGGTTAAAATTAAACAGAGATTATTCATTTAAAATAATATATAATGATAAAGTATGAAAAATTTAACTTAGAATATTGTTTGTCTAAATGGAGACATTATAATTATATACTATCGCTCTTTTTTAAGCTATTTTTATTTTTTAAAAAAAGTTAAATAATATGTACATACCCGAAAAGCCTAATTACAAAATATTTATATAAGTTATCCTGCCATATTTCAAAAAGTGAAAATACATCTCGTCGACCGTACTGTACGTTATTGTAGCACCAAATGAACGACATGTACTTGAGTTTAATGTTCTTACTACCCTACAAATACAAAAGATACTTATAAAATTAATAAATACCTGTAATGACTGACAAATAGGTTCTCTAAAGTGGTCGATAGTGACTACATCACTAAAGAAAGGCAAAATGTCTTCTATTTTAATGAGCGGACACTCCTCAAGCAAGCTCATAGCTTCCTTTATATCTTGATTCTTCGTTATAACGTGTTCCGCTGTAAATAAATAATAAAAAAAATATAAAAATAATATTAAAAAAATGCTTTCACAAATTCATTTAATGTAAATTTTATTTATTTAATATGGGATTATTTGAGACAAAATAATTGGGACAAAAAACAAGCGCTCAACGAGTAATATGTAATTGAATTTAGTTGTATACAAAAAGTTATTTAACTTTTCAAAGCCATAGCAGGGTAGGTGGCACATGTTTTGTCAAAAAAAGTCTCATTCACTCAGTTATTAAAATTTACGTCATTCAAGTAGATAAAATAACGTATGCAATATTTCTAAGATATTCCAGTACAATTTTCTAAGATATCTCACCAACACCAAGCCACAGTCGTCTCTGCAAGTTTTCATCGTCTGGCATATCGGCCACGGTTTTAGCAAGTTGTATATCCACGTCTAGAGCCAGTTCTGCCGCCGCCTCCCATAAGCCCAGGAGTGCTGATAGCTTCACACATGCTTCTGATAAACCTTTTTCACGGCATAACCTGAGAATGATATTTTTGTTTTGTAGTTTTTCTCCAAATTGAGCCATATTTCGGCGATATTGCTTGTTGAGTGGTGGAACTGAACACAGCGCTTTGTGTTGTACTAGATTTGAGATATAAAAATAATTTTAAATATAAGTAAACATTCCATAACCGTTACCTAAACACTACCCGAGTGCACCAAAATTACCTTAAGTTAAATTTAAGATAAACCTATAACATTAATTTTAATTATAAACAAAAAAATTCTATATAAATAAAAACTTACTATAATATCAAAAGAACTAACCTTAAAGCATAATGTACATCATAATTGACCATAGTCAATTCCTGGCCCTGTCTATCCAAATACCTCATTAACGCCAATTTATCAATATCCGCGTACAAAGTCAACAAATAATTGTGAATCGCACGATCCTTCACATTGAAATTCTGAAGCATAAATTCCAAATATCTTATAATTTCCGCCACATGGGTATCGTCGTTCTCGCAAGAAAGAAATGCCGGTAGCAACTTCGAAGGGCTTAACGCCGCACCTTGTTTAATTAACGCAGTTACAGTTTGTTTGGGAATCTCTTCCATCAACGCTGGTACAAATTGATAGAAAAGATCCGGTTTTTTTAACGTCTGCAGCATATTTAAAGCTTCAATAAATGACTTTTTGTATATATTTTGGGCGATCACGTTCTCGTAGTCTTCGTTTAGTACCGTTAATTTTATAAGATTCTGTTTATCACCGTGAGAAGACATCAGGTCGTATACAACTGATTTTATATGCTGCATGCATTTAACTACTTTAGGTTGGAGGAGAAACACTTCAAAATCACTTTGGATTTGATGGTATTCTTGCGAATCAGATTTTCCAGAACGTCTCAAAGAACCCAATTGCGATAAATACAATTCAGTCATCCAAATGACGATCATTGAAATTAGAGTTTTGTCGTCGTCTAAAGTATCCAGTCTTTTGGCCAAATATACTTTTAAGGCATTAACTTTATCGAGTTCCAGAAATTTGAGGCAAACTGTTTCAAAGCTGCTTTGCGTTTCCGCGTAAATCTCAGCACTTTTGTCATATTCTCCTTTACTGAAAAGGAGTTCAGCTTGTTTTACATTGATTATATCTATAAAAGCCGGATTATTTTGGCAATATTGTTTGGCCAAATCAAATTGCTCTTTATCTGAGTAAATTCTCCATACATTTCGTTCTTCTCGGATAACTTTGTAACGAAACACAGCATTGCTGGTTACAGCCCATACAGTCTTTTTAACTGGGTCCATAACAATATTTTTTAGTTTTCCGTGGACTTCGGAATAAGTATCTTCGTATACCAATTCTTGGTTTAATAACGATACTGCTTTCACGCGGTCTGAATACATGAGAATGGCGTGAAATTCGGTTAGAACGAAGGAAAGTGGTGTGGTTTCTTTGCTATCAGGTTTATCCGTGGGATAGCTGATTAGTTCACTTTGGGTGATCAATGAATTTGAGTTTTGTTGGGACGTTGGATCTAACTGTTGATAGAAAAAAAAATATTCAAAATAAATTTCTTGTTAAAATGGAATATTATTTGATAATTTTATTTGTCATATTGGTTATACTTTAAAGCAAGAAGAGTTAAGTAAGCAAATTATTTACGTTCCACCAAATAAATTAGTTGCCTATAAATTGATTTTATTTATATAATAAAGTCAATAAAGAATAATAGAATAACATAACGCAACTTGAACTGATGGTTCTTTTAAATTCAAGTTTTCAAGAGGCATAACCTATGCCTGAGTTTAGTTTTTTTTAAGATTCTAAAAAAAATTCTATGAAAAAAAAATGCAACTAATAGTTATATAGATTATCTCTCACCTGACCATAAAATATACCAGGTTCAGTCAACCAAGCAAATGTCTTTGGTGAATCAGTTTTATCAAAGAAGAACTGAAGTTTTGAATATTTCAAATTAGATGGTATATCTTGAAATCCTGTTTCAGGTGTAGTAAGATATGAATGGAATATGGTCTGAAGTGATGGCTTATCATCATTGAAAACCGCATGACCAATAAACTGGTATAGCCTCTTAGATGTAGTAACAAATATAAAGTATTTACTTGTGCTATTTACTCTGTGAAATTCAATCCCTGTTATTGGAGTGTCTTTGCCCTTTCCTATGTCGAATATCTGTAAAATATTTAATAAAAAAATATATTTTAGAATATTTTGGCCACAAAAATAGAAAATCACATTACAATATTAAAGAAAAAATATATAAAATTAAAGTTGCATAATTGAATGTAGAAAAAGAGTGATTTACCAAACCATCAATTTCCTTGCCTCCATACAAAGGAAGATAGTTAGGCAGCTTGTGGAACAAAGTCAAATAAATTATATACACAAGTATTGTTATTATAATTAAAAATACAAGAAATATATACAATTACACATAAAATGGAAATAGGAAATAATGTTTGTTATTTTATAATTGAATATGGTTATTTCATCATCTAGATTCTAGAATGTAACTAGTAAGTACCTGTCTCCAATACTGCTGACTGGCAGTAAATATCTTATCATTATCTGCTTCAAGTTCAGTCTCTAAAATATGACCTTGGGACGTCCCTAACAAAATAGGTCCTGTGGTAGTCGTAGATCTATTTTCATAATTCCACCCAACTTCTGTCACTTCATAATTTCTGGATTTAGTTACAGTTTTCAATTTGCTACTCTTTCTATGCAAATATACTAGTTCAGGATGGCCCTCTTTGTTTCTGGCGGCAAAAGCCATGATCAAATGGTACCCGAGGGGATCAAGGAATATAGAGGTTAATTTTGAATTGGGCTGCACAAATTTTGTGTATTGTATTTCTGAAAATATTTAGCAGATATATAACACATACTTTGTAAGTGTATTGATTTTATTTTTTTTGTTTTCAATTAATTATTTATGTTTCCCTTGCTCTGATCTGGCAAGATAAATTTCAGTAATGAGTTCAGCCACTCAACACACAATACCCCACATTCATATGATGAATGGAGTGTAGCTAGGTTATTTGACTATAACTGCTAAAAGGTGTCAAGCATCCAGAATTATATATTTAGAGAAATAATTTATCATCTGGTTGCTCATTTTAAATATATAATATACTGTTACATAAAAAAATGTAATTAATCATATACAATTAGAATCTTTAATAAGCAATAAGTTAGTACAATCACATTCTGATAAAAAATTAATGAGGTAATTTTCAATACACTATATAAAAATGTAGCCATTCATATTATGTACATTAGGGTGGGTAAATTTTCAATTTTTTTTAATAAAAATTGAGGGGGGGTCTTATGAAAAATTATGAATGATGAATATTTGGCGCTGATTCGATATTCACAAGCACCCTAATGTACATGTATATTACAAGAGGCATTGTAGTGTAATGTGACATTGTCCAACAATAAATGTTATTGCAGGTACTATTCAGAGGAATGAAGAACACCCTCAACTCAGTAGAATGAGTGAAGAATGAATGAATTCTGCCACTCATGATACTGGGTATCATTATTTTTGGGGAAAATATTTTATTTATTATGGAGTTTTTAATAATTCAGATTTATTTGGCATGGCAAATGAGCATTTTTTATAAATGATATGCCAGTTTTATGAAATTTAGCATTATATTTTAGGATTATAACACAATTAATGAGAATTTTTCCACAAATTCAAGTGTATATTCAACCCATTGATTTATGTTCTGATTTAGTTTAATAAAATTATAAATTTTCATAACAATACGTATATCTTACCCTCATGCTGGTCAGGCATTTTCAAATCCAATCTAAATAATTTTCCATTTGCCATAGCTAGGACTAAAAAATCACTAGAAACAGCGACGTGAGTGATAACATCGGAAGGATTAAAATTCATTTTTCGCTTCGAAAACATGGGGCTATTATCGTCAAGTTTCATGTTGATATAACCTGATGAAGTCATTTGTTCAGATTCTGGCATCGTGCGCTGGGACACTTGGGATGCTTGCTCATATTGATCAAAAATTGAAGTCATTTTTTAAATTTCAATTTACTCGTTTTCTATTGCGATTATGTAAATATTATATCTATTGACAATTATAATAGTTATATTGAAATTTGATAATTTTAACACATTACTTTTTACAGCCAAATTTTCTAGTAAAAAGGAAAAATACTCCCATTTCACAAAATTTACTTATTTATTATACTTTGACAACAATACAATACACAACTGTCATTATTCTGTAATTTCCAATGTATGCGTTCAGAATAAACGTATCAAACGTAAAACACCAATCGCTATACTCAAATAAATTTTATTGGAGTTTTACTCACCTCCTTCTTCCACACTTTAACGTGATATAGCTCACGATCTCACGATCTGAATTTCGATGCTATTCTTTGTGAATAATCAAGTCAAGTATTTATTCAAATCAACTTAATTTTAACAAATTGCTAATCTATCTGTAATTTGTATGGTCCACTTAGAGAAGGTGTCCCTTATTTTAAGCTGGTTGAGAATTAGTATACTTTACTTCTTTATTTATAACTATCAAGCAATTTGTACTATATCCAACGATAAAACAAAAAGTGAATGCATTACTATACTTAACAATCCGTAATTTTTTCACAATGACAGTGACATTTATTTGTTGACAGTTGGCTTTAAATCGTATTATTATTTTGTCAGCCTGTGGCTGTACGCGTTAGCTGATAAGTGATAAGTCGGTTTGAAATGTTTATATCTGTTTACTCATTATTTTAAATAATCAGTTATTCAGAATTGAAGGTAGTTACTTTTGTTTGCCGCTCAGATATAAGAAGGCCAATGTACATGCCGACCAGAATATCAAATCAGACAATAATCTGTAAATAAGCATAATTTACACAAATTACCATAATCGACTGTAAGAACGGGTTTGCAAGTTTACAACAAGTCAACGAATGTTGAACTAATATCCCAAAACTGAAGTGGACGGCGACCTTGGCTATTATCATTATTATCAGTCGTAACTTTGATGTAATTCAACATTTCAGTGGTGTGATATAATTTCGATAAGTTCTTTAATATCAACACATTAAAAATGGTTGCAAGCGCGATAGTTTCGTCAGCAAAATCTTCATGTAAGTATATTTTTATAAGTTATGTTATATAAATCAAATAATTTATAGTAAAATATTTTATAGTCATACATAAGGAAAAAAAATATTGTAGTTTCAAGCTGTGAAAGTTTCCTTAATAAACACAATAAAAAAAATATTTCAGTGAACTTGTCACAATGCTTTAAAGTGCTTGTGTCACAAACCAGAACTTTCACTAGTAAACTAAATGAGGAACAGTTAGCTGTACAGGAGTTAACTAGAGATTTTGCTAATAAACATCTTAAGCCAAATGCATCAAAGCTTGATTTAGAAGGAAGATTTCCCTTTGATGAGGTAAGTGGCCATCACTTCTAACATTACTTCTTTCTTTCATAGAAAGAACTTATGTTAGGCACTTAGTGCTTAGACACTCCATTCTCTGTTCAATCCAAATTGTAGGAATATTATAGGCATGTTCATCAGAAGGTCAACAGTGTTTTCGGTTTTACAGAAAGGGAAAATAAAAATAATTTATCCAAACAATTGGGAACTGAACCTTTAACCATTACATTTACTTGTCCCAATTCCACAATAGCTTCTTAAAAAAGACATAATTCATTTAATTGTGTTAGTGATATAATATTATTAATTTGGAAGTATTTAAAAAAAACATATCTTAATGTATTTTTGTCTGTATGTATATAATTTTGTGACCACTATCTTTATGCATATTTGACTTTCCTGCAAGGTCCTTGTTGATTCAATAATAAGATATTTGACTGTTACATTACATTTTTATCTCAACTTCAAGTGGGTACTTAATCCTCTTGTTTATTTGCCTATAAAAAATCAACAAAATTTAGAGGTGGTCTTGTCGCAATGCACTATATGTGTAACTGTAAAAGTGAGGGTTGTGGATTTGATTCCCATTGGGGTAATTTATCTAATAAATATTTTTAATTTCTCTCTCTGGTGACTAGGCAAAGTGTGACATTGAGTTCTCTTACTAAACATGCAATGTACTCCCTCACAACATAGTTGAATTTTTAAGATGTGGGTTAAATTTCCATTTGAGGTAATTTTGTGTAGTCCCATAAAGTGCAGTATTAGATTTGAACCAAAATGCAAAAACAGAAAAAAACAGAATGCAGAGAATTTAATGATAAAACACTAAGTTGACTCACATGTTGTTTTATTTTAATAAAAATACTGCTTTACTATATTCCAATAAATTGTCCAACATTGTATTTAAATAATAATATGTATTTAGGTCATTACTCATGGTCCTTGTTCATAGATTAACTAATGTATTATAAATTATTTATTTTAGATAAAAAGACTAACAAACCTTGGTTTTATGGGCACATGTGTCGAAGAGCAATATGGTGGTTTAGGTAAAGATTATTTATCACTAGCTGTAGCCGTAGAAGAGTTATCACGTGGATGTGCCAGTACTGGCATGCTTTTGTCCATACATAACTTCCTTTACGCAAATCTGGTTAACGAAAAGGGCACACCAGAGCAGAAGGAACAATTTCTGAGAGATTTCACGAAGGGTTCTATTGGCTGTTTTGCACTGAGTGAACCAGGTAATATATTTTGTTATTTATATTTTTAGTATCATTTGTTCCCCGTTTTCCCCCGAATTATCGAGGCATTTCGTGTTGAGTAGCGGAACTCAACGCCGCGCTTTATCTCGACACCAGAGCGAAGAAATGAAAAGAAGAAATATTTCATTTCCTCAAATGGGAATCGAATCCACATCCTGTCGCATTATATATAAAAATCTTTTTAATTATTTAATCGATTTAAAATATTATTAGTCACTGGATACGTTAAGCAGAAAAAATGCTCAGAATTATTTATTAAAGGTTTTTTCCCTTCTATGTAAATTGCAGGAGATGCGTGAAACAGACAAAGTAACCGCTATGTCGTTAAACAATGACCTCAATAATTTGTGCCCTTGAACAGATACTAAACAAAAGTAGTAGATTATTTTTCCTCATTTTGTCATTTGTGTTACCTACTATTGTAAAAATATACATGATATTAGTATTTTTTGAAGCGGTATTACATCTGACTGTAAACACAAATGTTATAGGTTCGATTCCCATTCGGGTAATAAGACAAAACACGCCGTTGACTTGAGTCACTTAACACTTGTTTAGAAAATAAGACGGGAAATAGAGGATGGAGTATCTTAACACTAGCTTCCTCCTACCTACCCTGTTGTATGAAAAAAATGTATATAAGTAGTTTTTAAATTAAGATTTTTATATACAAAATTGTAACTGTAGTTTAAAATGAATATATGACTTGTTGGCTAAGTTTCTTATTTTCAATCGAACCTGTTTTTTTAAATGCATTATTAAGTAGGTATTTCGGTCAATGAAGGCATATATAAGGCGACCGTTTCACTGCATATAAAATTATACCGCGTTCGTAACTTGACCGTCATTCACCAGATATCAATCGCCGAAAAAAATATAAGTAAATACAAAAATATAAGTATGGGATTCTTTAGATAAGATGCTGTTTGGGCATTTCCTGTAAATTATACCCGTAGCGCTGTAAAGATCGTAAAGTTATATATTTTTTTTATGATAAAATAGATACTTAAAACAAAATATATCTCAGTAGTTATGTAACGGTGTTTTTATAGGTACATTCATATGATTCACAATGTTTGACTTTAAAAAAATCGTATTGACGTCAAAGGTTCATTATCTTAAAAGAGTAAACATTATCTATAATATACCACTTTGCTTCATAATATTGTTTTGATAGTATTTGGTATTGATAATATGTAAGAAAATTTTGGATTGGATAATCTCTATATTTCTAGTGTTTTTGTAGAAGCTTTACAGCTTTGAAACTCGTCCCTCTGACGTGATGAGATGTTTGTATGACATTTAAAAATAGGTATAGTGAAAAAGCCCGTTCCTCAGAAATGCCTTAACACTAGGTTCCCTCCGCTTATCCTGCTACGCGGGAAAAAACGTTAGGATTAAAGCCAAAGAAAAAAACTATAAATTAGTGTAGATTATATATGTGAACTGAGTGTTAAGTCATTCCGTAGCCATTAAGACTCTTCTATGGGGAATAGAAGAGTCTTGATGGAATTCCGCCGAATTCTGGACACCAGAGGTAAATGGTAACGGCGTATGTTAACATTACGATCTAAGATTCCCTCTGCCTACCCTGCTATTTGCGGGATACAGCGTGAAGCAAAAAATTAAAATAAATATGCTTATATTAATGACTTTATTATATTCTTCATTAAGATGCTGGTAGCGACGTAGCCAATATTAAGACTACAGCGCGGCTAGAAGGAGATTACTGGGTGTTAAATGGCAAGAAGAGTTGGGTGACATCAGCTGTAGAAGGCAGTGCCGCTGCCATTTTTGCCACTTTTGACCCTGAGTTGAGACATAAAGGCTTGGCATGTAAGTATATGAGATAATTTTTTTTGGACTCACAAAACCTATATATTATATAAAAATAATAATAATACTTAAATTGCGTCACTTCCCGAGAAGTCCATAGTATAACTATACTTTTTACTATTTAATTTAAAAAAAACAATAACGACATTGACGCAAAAGTATCGTAATTGACATGTTTAGTTAACACTGTCTAATAATGAATTTATGCGGGTTCAAATCCAGGGTCGTGCTTTAAATTTAAATACTTTGCTCGATTATAAAAAAAATAAAAAAAATATTAAATTTTACAGGACAAAATATGAGTATAAAGAATATACAAAAAAGTTTAAAAGCTATAATATGATTTGAAAATAAAATATTTTTTCAAGAATGAAATACTACTACGATAACTCACAAGCCCACAATGAAAGATAGTAATGCAGATAGTATATCTTAAATAGATATCTTATTTCACATTTTTTGTCTAAAGAACAATATTCTGATAAATTTACTAAACAAAGCTATTGATAATATGTGTTTATTCAAGTAGGTATGTATATTAATATAATGAAGCCACTCTCTTTTCAAATTACGTAATTTGCAAGAAAATAAATTACGAAATGTATAATTTATATAACAATGGTTCTTATATAATCATTTATATAGGAAACATAATTTATATTCAATTTCGAAATGTAGATAAGTTCCGCTACTCAGCGGACGTGGGAACGTAATGTCTTAAGTTCTTAACATTAGGTTCCCTCTCCCTACCCTGCTCTATGGGGGTAAACAACGTGAAACTATAAAAACTATAAACATAATTTATGACATATGATAACACTAAGGTCGATACAGGTAAACGACATGCCTCAACAACCGTTATCATTTTGCATTCGAATCGATTAAAGATTGCTGAGTATATTAAATGTCAGTTATTTATGTAGTATTAATTGATCTCGTTCTACCAGTTATTTCTTTTTATATTAAACACATTTTAAAGGAAGTGCATAGTTAAATCCCAAAATCTGTAAAAGAAATAAACATCTTATATTCAATAATGTGTATGGAAGATATATGAATATATCATTGGGGGCGTTTATTAATGTAATAGAATAGAGCCCAAAACAATGATGTTTAAAATGGTTATTAGTACACGCTAATCTTGAAAACGTCTTAACCTTTTTACGTGAAGTTTTCACTGTTGTATTTTGGCAAACTTCCCTTAACGTATAGTGTTAAGTTTGTATTCAATTTGTTTTATTTCAATCAACTCAAAAATATACAATGCTTCAATGTTGATACTAAATGAGTGTTTTATTGATTTTTTGTTGAAACTATAGCTATCGATGTATATTCTTTAAAATGATAATGTTGTTAAATCAGCACAAGCGGACGAAGCTGTGAACGCTTCGCTAGTAATAAATATGTATGTTTACAGGTTTCCTCGTGCCTTTGGACGCGGAAGGAGTTTTCCGCGGAAAAAAGGAGCCCTTAATGGGTGTGAGGTGTGTGGGGTTCTATTTTTTTTTTCTTGCTCTATGCTGGTTCTCTTTATTTATTTATTTATTTATTTATTTATTTATTTATTTATAAGGCCCACCAACAATTGATACAATTATTACATGCCATTAAAGAAAAAAACAAAGTAAATTATTTCTAATTGCTCAACTATTTACAGGTGGGCTCCACATGCATAAAATAAATTTAACGATAACAACAAACAACAACTTAAAAATAAACACAACACAAAAAATAATAAATTACACATGCTACACACAAGTTATACATTATTAAGATAAAAAACAGATTCATATATGCATTAATAAATTATTCACTTATTCTATTTTGTTATACATGTACGATAAAAACAATTAATAATATTAATAATTTAAGGTAAAAGACACTTAATAATAAATATTTTTTGATAGTAATTTTTAAAATTAAAATTAAATTAATGATACAATCAAATAAAAATTAAATAAGTTAATAAAATAAAAATAAATTAATCAGCAAGTTTCAATTCAAATAAAATTAATCAAATATAAGAACAAACAAACAAAAGGATACTAAAAACCCTAAAAAATATATTATATATACACATATACACACACACACACACATATATATATTCTATTAAATTAAATTGACACAGCTGAATAATAATTCTTAATATTTTTAAGTTTCATTAAGTTTTTTATTGTCAACAAAAGTGTATAAGATTTTCAATTTATTTTTAATAATAGGTAGAGAGTCCGCAAAAATGTCAATGTCTTTTGGAAGACCATTTGCCAGCTTACATATTCTCGAAATAGGCGAATTCGCACCCAGTACAGTTTTTCTGAGGGGGAGCACAAAAGACAAAATTAGATTTCGAGGATATCTTGCTGGAACTCTAAAATTAAGCAAGCCTACTAATTCAGCGCTGTCAATCGATCCATGTAAGATCTTGTGAAGAAAACTTATGTCTAGCATTTTCCCACGATTGCTAAGAGATAATATCTGGAAATGGTTAAGTCTTTCTTCGTAAGACCCAAGCCGGTGGGCAATATTCGCACTATAGGATAAATGCCAAAGAAACTTTTTTTGTACTCTTTCGATTCGTAGCAAGTGCGTCGAAAAATGTGGTCTCCAAACAATGCTACAATACTCCAATATGCTACGGACTAGTGCATAGTATAGCAAAATTTTTGTTTTAGAGTCTTTGAAACTACGAGTATTACGAGTGATAAATCCGAGTAGCCGGGAAGATCTTTTCACAACCGAGTCAATATGAGAGGTCAAGCTTAATTTGGAATCAATGATTATCCCAAGATCCTTTTGTTCTTCCACTTCAGTTAGTGTATACCGTTCTATGGCATAAGATGACTTTATAGGGTTATGTTTCCTAGTAAATTTAATGTGTGAACACTTTGTGCTGTTTAGATGGATGTGATTGGTTTTGCACCATTCCAGAACTCTATTTAAGTCGTCCTGCAGTAGAGATACATCTTCATAGATATTAATTTCACGCGAGAACTTTATGTCATCTGCATAAATGAATGGTGTAGAATTTAAAAAACAATTTGATATGTCATTTAGGAAGATATTGAATAGAATTGGGCCCAGATGTGACCCCTGTGGCACTCCAGATGCAATATTGAGATCGTTAGACTTGAAACCTTTTACAACTACAGCAAAGGATCTATTCGTAAGGTATGACTTGAACCAACGTATTAGAGGACCAGAAACACCATAAGCGGAGAGCTTACTTATAAGGATTGAGTGAGATACCGTATCAAAAGCTTTCCTAAAATCCGTATATATAGCATCTGTCTGTTTATTTTTGTCAATATTACGGGAAAGCATTTCAATAAAGCTAGTTAAATTAGTTGTAGTACCTCTCGACTTGATAAAACCATGTTGCATTTCCATTAAGTATTTATGAAAATAACGCTGTACATACGGGCACAACAATGCTTCAAATACCTTAGCCAGCGTAGAGAGTATAGATATAGGTCTATAATTTGTAACTTGCGTTTTGTCACCATTTTTGTGCACAGGAACAACTCTAGCGGTTTTCCACAAGTCAGGAAATGTGCCGGAAATAAGAGAAGTGTTATATATTTCCACAAGGGGTGAAGCTAAACTGTGGGCACATTTTTTGATAAAATACGGTGGTATACCGTCAGGTCCAGCTCCTTTGGTTGCGTCTAGATCCCTTAATTTTTTAAGAACCTCTTTTTTCTCGAATGCCAAACATGTGAATGAGTCACTATTCAATCTGTAACCTAGTGTTTTTAATTCTATTGAATCTTGACTGGATTCATCTGAACAATAAACTGAAGAGAAAAAGGAGGCAAAGAGTTCACAGATTCTGCTTCCATCCGAGGAACTGGTTGACCCATATGAAAGTGTAGATGGGTAGGAATCTCGGTGACCACGTTTATTTTTTATATGAGACCAAAAAAATTTAGGGTTACTTTTAATTGAGCTCTCTAACTTTTGAATGTAAGTATTGTAACAAAACTTGGCATGATCTTCACATCTTTTTTTAATTAACAGAAATTCTAATTCATCTCGGGGATTATTATAAATTTTATATTTTATTCGTATTTTATTCTTTTCTCTGATCATTTTGATTAAGCTCTGACTAAACCAATGAGGGTATTTAAGAGATTTGGGGACATAATATGGAACAAATTGGCATATAGCTTTCATTAGTATTTCATTAAACTTACAAACCATACCATTCACGTCATCACAGCTCCCAAAAACGTTTCTCCAGGAAACTAATTGAAGATAGGAATTTATAGCCTCATAATCAGCTTTAAAGAAATTGCGTCTCTGAGAATGAGCAGGAGGTTTCATTGCCCCTCCACCGGGTAATGTAAATTCAATAAAGATTGGAGGATGATATACATCAACCTTACTCAAAATATCTAATGCTGGTCTGACATTGCATTCCGAAAAGCTAGTGAGGACAAGATCTAGTATTTTTCCACTACTATTTGAGACCAAGTTACATTGTTTAAGATTATTTGCTGATATAAAATCAAGGAGGTTTTGGACAACAACTGAGGTATAGGATAAAGTAGAGTTTGGGTTCCAGTCAATGCAACCCAAGTTAAAATCGCCTACGATACATGTTTCATTTTCTGTGGTTGCTAATGAAATATTAAACTTGTCCGTAAACGAATCCAAAAGAATTCGGCTAGTTGGTGGAGGAAAATAAACAGCGCAAATTTGAAACTTAATAGAAGGTCTTAACGGAAGTTCTATCAAAACCCATAAGTCCTCTGCATCTGTTTCAAGGTGAAGAAGTCTTCTGGAACTGAATTTCTTTTTAACGGCAATTAGTACACCACCGCCATCCCTTTTATTGCTAGCGGAAGAGCAATGACACCTATCTCTTCTGTAAACAGTATAGTTATCATTCATAAACTCACTAGATAGTACAGTGCTGTTAAGCCAAGTTTCCGTGAGAATTATAATATCAAAATCGCTACAACATAATTTATGGTAAAATTCATTAGTTTTCGTACGCAAACCCCTAACATTCTGATAATAAATATTTAGGAATTTGAATTTGAAGCCAAAATATCTTGAAATCATGCAATAACTTATAATTACATTTTATCTAAGCACTTAAAGTCATTAATTATAATAAAATGAGATTGCTCATTTTTGCGAACAAAGATTCGACCATTGCGCACCCACACAAACGAATAGCCTTTTTCCTTTGCCCTTACCCGAGCAGCTGCATGCAGTTTTTTGTTACGTGGGGAAAGGTGTTCCATTACAAATACAGGCCTCTTCTCGCCACTGCATCCCATTACAGTCGTGTTTAATTTGTCCTCCTTCTTTTTCAGTCTATTAAATTTTATACTGGCCGCAAGAAATTTGTCGCGAGTTTTAATAGAATCGAACTGCACTACAATAGACCTTGGGCGACTCGAGTCTCGATTAGTTTTTGCTATTCTCGTACAATTACAAACGCTGCTCTCAGTAATATCAGCACCGATTGCAATATTTAATTTATCTATAAGATTATATAAATTCTCGTTTTTATTCTCAGGTACACACTGAATTTCAACATTGGTAGCACGTGAATTTTGCTCTAAATAATTTAAACGCCTACTGACGTCACTCAATGTATTTTGCAAAAGTGTATTTTCCTTGACAAGCTCATTAATAGTGTCGGTCTTCTCCAATACTTTTTGCTTTATATCTTCATATTGACCACTGATAAAGTTTATTGAGCCTCTCACCTCCACGAGTTCCTCCTTAACTACCTTCAATTCGTCAGACAGCAATTTGGACATAGTTTGCTTCATATCTACCATAAAAGCTTTAATCTCGTCCCTTATAATCTCGCGTATCTCATTTTGTATTACTGGGATTTCAGGAACTTCTGGGGGAGACGAGAGCGCTACTCGTTTCTTCGTACGATAACTCACATTTGAACTTTGATTAGGACTTAAGGAATCACGTACAGGCGTATTATCATTTCTCAATCCCTTAGAGGCCCTACAACATAACGGACAAATCCAGTTTGCCTTGTTATTTGCAAAACTACCACGGTCAGGCAATGATTGAAGACATGTGCTATGGAAGCTACTTTTACATTTCGTGCAAACAATACGTTCACCACTACTGTTATTGTTATTACAACAAGCCCATTCAAAACGTCTCGGAGACATTTTTTTTTTTTTTTTCTTATATAGATTTATAATTTCTGAGATTTTATTATAAGTTAGAAACCAAAATACAAGACCAATATTTTACAATGCAGCTCCATCTATTGGCATCTTGTCGTACTACACAGTTGTCGTATGATGAATTGACAAATTTTAGATTTGCAAAGTTATTCTGTTCATGAATTACCACTGATTTATTAAATAAGTTGTTGGCCATCAAACAATAGCAAAACACTAACTTTTAGACACAAGACTAGCAAAATAGGTTTGTTAAAAAAGCACTGACATGACCTGATGCAAACTTTATTGAAACCGTCTTTATAGTCCATTGATTACTAAGAAAACACTTCTACACAATAATCACACCGCTAATAATTAGTTTTACTTAGATTTACACTGGTAATTTAAACTTATACAATATTTTTACAAAACATTCACAAGAGCTGTTTATTGGCAAACTACTCCGAACTACCTTCGGAGTTATATGTATATATTATATATGTATATATTTTATTGTGAAAAATGCATGAGTTAAAATGTATTGTTTCTGGTCTTATATAATTAATTTGCATGCAATATACGAAAATATATCGATAATATCGAGTCAACATCATTTTTAACTTAACCAAGTTAATAAATTTTACATAAATTAAATAAAAAAATAAGTGGATATCGAACCCACACTCGTCGCGTTTACAGTCGCCTGTGCCACTGCGCCACGACGGCCTCAGTTATATAATCATTTCAAATTTCCTCTTAAACAATGACCATACAACAAAACAATAACAAAAAGAGACAAATGAAGCAGATATAAAGCACTTGTACCAGGGCGGCGACGGCCTGCGACCTCACATTGGACGAGGTCCGCATACCTCGCGGGTACCTCGTTGGGGAGGCTGGAGACGGCTTCAAGATAGCCATGGAACAACTGGATCAGGCAAGGATAGGGATAGCAGCACATGCTGTTGGTTAGTATTTGGTTGTTTTTGTAGATTTTATCATGTAAATAATGTTTTTTTTTCATTACTTTAGTTATTTATTTCGATTTTATTTTTCGATTATATTTTTAGAAAATAATTAAAATATGTTATATAACATTACATTCTAGGAATCGCCCAAGCGGCGTTGGACACAGCCCTTAACTACGCAAAGGAAAGAGTTGCATTTGGAAAAAGTTTGACCCGAGTATCTTCTGTTAAAGTAAGTTCATTTGTATTTGTATTGGTCAGTCAGTCAATTTATCAACTAATCAATTTAATTAAATCTTAGGGAACTGTTATCGTTTTACAAGAATGTTTTTAATTTGTTTTTAAAGTAGCTTGTAAAAAAGCTTAAAATACTAGTGTAAGTGTAGGTATCTTTATATAGAATACAAAACCAAAAATTCTTTGTAACACGTATTTACATTACATTTTAATTATTTTATTAATATGATATAAACATTTCAATGTAATTAAATTATTCATGTTTTTTCTAAGTATCACTTAATAACGTATAAGTAGGCCAAGTGTTCTGAGTAATTAAACCATAATGCTTTGTGTGTCAAATGTTGGAGTTTATTAGAATTTACCTATTTGCAAGAAAGGAAAAATAAAATATATGAAAATTAGAATAGAATATTCATTTACAATTGATGTTACGGGTTATTTTAATCCTACTGAATATACATAAATATTTATTCTAATATTGAATTGACACCATATTTATTTTTTGCATAAAATTGCATAATTAATTTATTAGTAACCAGTGTACTTAGTGGAAGACTAGACACAGATATCATAAAGTATATTTATTACTTTTAGGTATATATATATTCTTTTTTTAGAAATAAATACGTTTACAATATCAAAATTACATTTAATCATCGAAATAAAATTCCAAAAGATATAAGATATAAAAACTCGTATTTTCTACTCACAGGACAGGCTAACAGACATGTGCATACTAATAGACAGCGCTCGCCTGCTGACGTACCGCGCGGCAGTGGACGTGAGCACCAAGCACTCCTCTATGGCCAAATACGTAGCGGGGCGTAACGCCGCCGCCGTCGCTGACCATGCCGTGCAGATCATGGGCGGCAAGGGGCTCAGCACCAAGTATAATGCTGAGAGGCATTATAGGTGGGTGGTTTAACGCTGTGTTGTGACAGGGTAGACGGAGGGAAGCTTGTGTTGAAATATTTTGTTTTTTTAATTTTTTGAATCTAATTAACGTTGTGTGTTGACTGGCGGAACTTAGAAGCGCGCTTTGTCTTGTTACTAGAACGAAGAAATAAAGATGTTAAATAATTTATTACGCCTAGTGGGAATTGAACCCACAAACGTTACATTTGCAAGCTTGATTTGCATTGAAAAATAAAAATTTGCACATGGCTATTCAGAATTCATTCTATTTTTTAAATACCTAATTTATAAAAATAAAGCCTTTAATAGATATTTTTTATGATTTATTTTACAGGGACGCTAGAGGCACACAAATCTACGGCGGAGTGACGGACATACAGAAGCGTCTGGTCGGTCATTACTTGCTCAAAGAAAACGACGCACTTTAATTGTTATCGAATAAAAAATATATTTACAACAGTTGAATTTAACAAAAAAATATTTGCTAAGAGTAAACTAAAGGAACTTGCAGTTCGTGCAGCTAAAACTAAGCTTTGCATATGTGTCAGTTATTTAAAAGTACAATTAGAAAAAATACTTTTTAGGAATCAATAAAAAAAAATCTAATTAAAATTATATCAATTCTTCTACTTCGGACATTGATTGCATCCTAATAATTTTTACTCTCTGTCATTTGGTTAGCATTGAGTCTTTTAAGATATCAATAACATCATTTTTCGAATCTTGTACAGTCATAGTGACAAGTATTCTTTCAATTTTAATAAATCAAACACAAAATTAAAATATTAAGTGTTAAATATGTGACGCTGCTATCAGTACAAGAGGTGTATGCTGGGTGCCAAAAGCAGTATAAAATAAACCGGTTTAGGCCAAGCAAGTAACGTCACATTTTTGTACACACTCACACAAATGCAAAGCTTAGCTTAGGCCACGCGGACTATGTATTATGTACTTATATATTTTTTGTAAAAATATTATTTAAAAAAGAGATTTAGATCAATATTTTGTTTTTATTTTATTGTTTGTTTTTTTAAGTTTCATAGACTTTATTCCATAAATGACCACGAAGTATATTTTACTCTGCTTTTTTATAAGAAAATGCTTTAATTTCTTTACTTTTTTAATTCTTGTTTATATTATTGATTTATTTATTTATTCTTGTTTATATAATTGTTTTTTAGTATTTTTTTAAATAAGCATTTCTAATTCTTTAAACAACTCAAATTATAATATGTTTCACTTTCTAAATTATGTCTATTTAGAGATCTTATAATTAAATCATATATGAGCTTATTTTTATTCCACATCCGTTCAGTTTCTTCCACAAAGTAAATAAAACTACGCAACTTACATAAATAAAAATAGGCTCATAAACATGGTGCTTAATACACTGGTAATTAAAATTTCAACTTATAAAAGCAAAAATTTGTTATTGCTATTATAACTGTATTTTAAAATGCATTTTTATAAAATGAATTTATAAATAACGTTTTTATTACTATAATATTTTATATCGTTGATTTTGGTTGTTTTATTTGAAGTAATATAAAAATAAAATCATTTTATTTAGATTATAAAATTATAAAGTACTTGACAATAAATAAAAAACGTAATATAAAAAAAACATTTTAATATACTAAATTGTTTATAATATGTTTTGTTTATGATATAAAACTGTTATATTTGATATGAAATATATTTATTTTCTTGTAAATTATCTTGTTTTATTTTCTCTTATATTTGCCATATTTATGTAGTAAGGAAAAACAGTGCAGCCTTTTTTATTCAGTACTTATGTCTAATTATAAGAAAAGCAGTTTCACGTCTTTTAATTTTTTTTTCAAATCATGACAAAAACATTCAAAATTTAATAATCAATAAATTGTTATATACAACTAAAACGCGATGGTTCTGCGTTTGATCGGAAATTAAAATGATATAACTTATATTTAATTTTTTGGGGCAATAAAATATTTAATATTTTCATTTCCTCGTTTTGGTACGCGGCAAGCGCGACGTCGAGTGCCGCCACTCAACACGCAATGCCTTCATAATTCGGCGGAAAGTGGGGCACGTAGTGTCTTAATACTAGGTTCCCCTGCCTACCCTGTTGTGTGCGGGATACATCGTGAAGCTGATTTGTTTATAAATATATTTCAAAGATTGAAAATTCGTTATAAAAAGGTTTTGAACTAACGTATTCCTAATGTAAGCTTTTATAGGTATATTGCTATATGATAGCAGGAGCTCTTACGGGCAGGTTTAGGGGATTTCGAAAAATTCGTTAAATCGAGGAAATCGTTATATTGAGCCTCACTTTCTGCTCTTTTCTGAATTCTGGAGGCATTGCGTGTTGAGTAGCTGAACTCAACGCTGTTGTTGTTGTTATGCAAATATTTAATACATCGGGTTTTAATTATTTTTAACTTTTTAGTAATGAAGCTTATTTATTAAAAAGTGTTTTTTTTTTATTTTAAAGGAAAGAAAAGGGTAGGTTGAAAATTAGCAGGGCGGTCATTTAAATTGTGTATAATTGTGCCGCTTAGGTTTCAATCCCTTTCTATCTAGTCTACGTCATCTTCAACTATAGGTACACAGTACGCTCACGCATCACCAATGTCGCGATAGCGCACCGATAAAAAGAATCTTATCATTCCACTTCGATATCGCGCCGAACGTAGATGTATTCGTGGGATTCAAATATAAAACATGCGCGCCATTAGACTTTTCGTTTTGACATTTTGTTTTTTAATTTGCAAAGTTGTCAAAGCACAGGACGAAGTGACTGAGCCTACAGTGATCAGACTGATTAAAGTGTGTGATTATTGCACTTGCAGTGAAATACCAGATGTGGACGGTACTCATTTAGTGTTAAATATACAGTGTTCGGAATTGGATAAAATAGAAAACCTTGCTGATTTGGATAAAATTCAATGGCCGGATAATCCGAATGGATTAAAAATTGCTGCAACGTTTGAAGGTTTGGGACTTTCCACGCTAGGAAAGTGAGTAATGCAAATAATATATTATCTGTATCTATAACTTTTTCAGGGCTATTGATACTAATGTATGAGTAAAGTGATTCATTATGTAGATAATAAAATGCCCTATGAAGAAAATGAAATGTTCAGGGTTATGTACACATAGTTTATTGTTATAAAGCTTAATATCTTGTTTTAAACAACAAATGCTAGATAAAATTGCGTCATAGCTATTCATATATTAGGTGGGTACTTGCCCAATTGAGAACGTAGGTTTAAATGGCTTGATTATCTTAACAACTTTATCTGTTGGCAAATAAATCTAACTTTAAACGATGAACTTGTATTTGTTTTTCATTAAATGATAGCCCTTTATAATTTACTTAATGGCTTTTTTAGCGTTGTGACAACACAATTTGACAATTACTTAAGTTGTTTACACAATGTTAAAATTTAATTTTCTGTAAATTTATTTTTGAAATGTAGGTACTTTGTAAACCCAATTCGTAATAAACATGACGTCACAAAACAACGTGTTAGTTTTTTATTTAAGTACGGCAAATTAAAGAAAATTAGTAAAGAAGCCTCAAATTCTTAGGGGAAAAACATTAGTTTTACATGTTATACAAGTGTTATACTCTTACTACAGTAACTATTTTAAAAAAAGTAAAATGAAGCATGACATTATAAAATAAGTTAATGATAGGTAATTTTTATGCTATTATAATATTTAACCAACGATTATAATATTTATATAGGTATCATAAAATAGATACAAGTTACCATGGGCGTATCTCGAGACATTTTCTGACTGTTTTTTATTTTTCAAAGCAAATTTCTTGTTACTAAAATTTCTGGACGGGTCACGGATCACCCGGTTCCCTCTATTTCTACGCCCATGTAGGTGTCATATAGAAATATATTTAAAATGTCCTCTAATAATAAAATGGAAGATCCTTAAATAGAAATAATTTTGGATTTTTTAAACAGATATGTGTGGCATACGACTCAGTTTTTTCCTTATAGACATTTTCTGGCAACTTTATTGCACATTTCATCCATCAGCGCTGATCAAAATTACATAAATAATTAAAAAAACAGTAGATAATTAACTTATAATTAGTATCTAACAACATGGCAACCGCTAGTTAAGTAGTTACCTACGTATTTTATTTTGTGGATGCAAATGTAGTCAATCACGCAAAACAATTAAATTTAAATAATATTGAGTCAAATTTATTATTATACAATTATAAAAAATTGGAAAGCAAATTAAAATTCATCTGAGGTTTATTTTTAAAACAAAACTGGTATTTTAAAAGGACACTATGATCGGTGGTTAGATATTTATTTCGTCTCAGGAGTCAATAAGTAGTGGGGTTCTATTTACTTTAGGTTCTTAGGTTCTTTATTCTGTATACACATAATTAAAGTGAATTTTACCGTAACTGGCAGAACATATTATCATTTTCCTTTTACATACATTCAAATTAAAGCTTCCAAAATTAAGTGGAAAATGGGGAACGAAGTGTCTCAACACTAGGTTCCCTCTGCTTACCCTGCTGTGTGCGGGATACAACGTGAACCTGATTGATTGATTCTTTTACATATGACGTTGGACTTCACTCGCTGTCTTGTAATACGATTAGTCCCTATTTAGCTAAGCTGTAACAAAATAAAAACAAAAATAACCTGTTTCGTCGATAAAAAAAACTCTTGGAATAGTAGAGCCTGAAATATAAAATTTCAGAAGCTAAAAATATTTACTTTTAATATTTTTTTAAAAAACCGTAGTACTAAATTTACTCTGTAAGAATTGCTAAACTATCTTGGATATTTCCAATAGTATCTAAATAATATTTACAATGTATACATGTGGAGAAAAAAAATCTAAATAATTAATTTTCAATTGTCTCTATTCTTAATAAAAAGAGGATGCACTAATTATTATAAAAATTTACTTAATTACTAGATTCTACATCGATAAGAAGTCAGTCACTTCCTGCGACCATTCGCAATCCAAACACAGCTGACATACTGATTGATGGCTCTCGCGTAACTAAACCAAGCTAAAATTGGGGAGGTCATTGACATTTAAGCAATTAGTGATAAATGGATATAGAATAATCAAAATATCTAATTATTATTCTTTTATCTATTATGAGAGAAAAATATCGATGTAAAATGCATAAGTATGGTTTTTTATGTTAATTCACACATTAATATTATTTGTGTATATTAGACACCACAATAGTGAATTTAATATATTTTTTAGCTTCACTCTGTATGTTGAAATATCAATATTAAATATTTTATTTAATCGAGTATAAATCGAACTCATAACCCGCATTTGCAACGCGAAAGGTCGTCGCACGCTTGTGATTGTCCTCAATTTAATAAGTTTCTGGCTAAATATGATTGTTTCAGGTTCGATAAGTTTATTCGATGCTATAAATAATGATAAAATAAATTAATTCTGATTGCCAGAGCTGTCTCTGGAGATACGTGAAAGTAAATATAAAAAGTAACGTTAAATTCAACGAATCTGACGCATTGCGCGTCGTTACAGATTACAGTATCATGAACTTTATCAATTCATCTTATTTGTGATTCCTATTAATTCTTAGTTTACATAATTATTATCGGGAAAAGTTGCGCGATATGACTTTTTTTTTATAAATTTGTAGTTTGTAACCAGAGGGTTCCCTCCGGTAGTGTTAAGATCCGCCACTCCTCACATCCCCACTTTCTGCCGAATTCTGGAGGCATTTTTTTTGTCTCGAGTACAGAGCTAAGAAATAAAAATGAAAATATTAAATATTTTATTTCTTTAAGTGGGAGTCGAACCCAAAACCTGTCGCGTTTAAATTACACGCTTGTGACTAACACGCAGTGCCGTCATAATTTGGCAAAAAATGGGAAACCGAGGTTCCCGGGTCACTGTGCCCCCATAGGCCCTCTGCTATGTCCGGAATGTAGCGTACAACTATTAAAAATATACCAATAAGAAGTTAATACTCGAATTAGCTATATATTTATATGAGTGGATAACTAATTCTATTTAACAACGCAAGGTTCACGAAGTCCTGTTTGTCGTTTAACCTTCACAGCTCAAGTGGTAAATCACTGGGACATTAAGAACATATTACTTGACGTAATCTGGACTTCTTGGTTTATTTCTCACAACCACTTAAAGTCTATATTTATCAAATATGATTCAATTACCTTTGTTGTAGTTGAAAAAAAAAATACTTACAGTACTATAGGTACACATTGTTTCTAGTTCGATTTTTATATGCTAGTAATAATAATAAACTAAATAAACTTCGGGAAATAAACGGTAACAATGATATATCTATCCTTAGATTTTTCCTTAACCCCGATAGCAAAGAACGTAAAGAACAAAATCTTTCTTTATAAACAATTTTTCTTAAGATATGTACGTCTTTAATTTCTATTTCAGATTACCACCTAATTTTCAAGTAGAAACTCTGCAATTTATAGGCAACGGCATTAAAACGTACTGGCCCGATCCACTCAGTGATGTACCAAATCTAAAAAAGCTATCTTTTAGCCAAAATGAACTGGCTGAGATCACTCCAGATTTATTTACAAAAATTGAGGGGCTGGAAGACCTAGATCTGTCCTACAATAAAATAATACAACTAAATTCTTTGGACTTTAAGTATTTACGTCATGTAAGAAAACTAAATTTGCAAAGTAATCTGCTGAAAAAAATACCGGTGGATGCTCTACAACCAATGACGATGCTTGAAGATTTAGATTTGAGTAAAAACGGTATATTCGATGTATTATTAAGAAGAATAGAAAGCACAACTTTGAAATCAATAAAACGGTTAAGTTTGAATGGTAACAGGATTCGATCAATTTCAAAGGAATCATTTCCCGAGGACAATAATATGTGAGTATGATTTAGTTTTACGTTATGTAAGCAGTATAGCTTCATGCTGTATCCTGCATGATGCAGGGCATGCTAAAATAGCCTAGTGTTAAGATACTCTACTCCTCACTTTTTGGAGGCATTGCGTTGCGAAACCCAACGCCGCGCTTTGCCTCGACACCAGAGTGACGAAATGAAAATATTCAATATATAATTTCGTCGAGTGGGAATCGAACCCACTACCTGTCGCTTTTACAGTCACACGCCTGTGTCTCACTACGTAAATAAATAATAGTAGTCAATATCTTATCTAAAACTGATGTGTGCAATACTTGTATTAAATTAGCACAGATAAATGCGTAGATATAATATTAAAAATATGTTATAGTTACTAATTACTTTTATTTATTGTTAAGTAAATGAGAAATAGGATTGTGAACGATGATTCACCATCATGGCACAATCTGAGTGTAAGCACGATATTAGTAGATTCGATCCCCACTCAGGGGTGTTCATTACATCGCTCTGGTAAGGAAAACTGAAATTAACTAACTTTCAATACTGGAATATATAAAATAGGAGCTACAAGAATATTTCGTGGATTTCAGTGTAAATTCAATTTGGCGAAAGTTGTTTTATCCAGTCTGGTTAGATTATTTTCATTGTTGAGTTACCTTGACGCTCTCTAACATCACTCTACCTCTAGTACTGACTTGATCTCTAAATTATTCAGCTAATACGTTAAAAAAGGATATTACTTTTTTATTTATCGTTAATTATTTGTGATTGGTAATCTTTCAGAGAGCTACTGGACTTATCTAACAACATCATAGAAGTGATCGAAGAAAATTCCTTATTGTCGTGCACTCATTTAAAGGAATTAAATCTAGCACAGAATAATATAACGTTCACTTTCGCACTCCCACCGACTTTGCAGATAGCTATACTGAAGATAAACACCTTGTACCAATGGCCCAAGTTCCCGAGTACCATTACATATATTGATTTGTCATACAACAGGTTATCCGCCTTATATGACGAAAATAGTGTTGAGTTTGACAATTTAGAGGTAGGATTTTGGGAAATTTTTGATCAAAACTATGATTTTCAAGTCAAATTTACCAAAAATAGGAATTTTACTGATTTATACCAATAAACTTTCAAATTTCAGGCTCTAAGTATTGGTGGTAACCAAATTAAAGATTTTCAAATAGAACGAAAACTGCCTAAATTATTCAGCTTAGACATATCATACAACTTGATATCGGACGTGCCCAAATGTTTAAGCAGCCAATTGTTGCCAAACCTAGAAGAACTGCGTTTGGATGGAAATCCATTAGAAAGTATATATTTCAAAAACATTATAGCTCTTAAGAGTTTGTATATGAATGATTTAAATAAATTAATTGTGGTTGAGGATAAAGCCTTCAGTAATGTGATCGGCAGAAATGTTGATGACATATCAGAAGAAAAGAATTGTTTCTCCCTTTATTTATCAAGTTGTGCATCGCTGACCACAATACAGGAAGGGGCGTTTGATGCTACGTCACTGTGTACGGTAAGTTATGATGGCCGTGAGGTTCCTTTTTAACCCTCGATGTAAAAAGTAGGGTGTGTAGTGCGGTTTCTTTATTCGAGAGTTTTTTTCATCGCGGTGGTCCTTAGCTATGTTTTACGAAAATCGGATTAGTAGTTTAAGAGCAAGAATAATTTTGCTAAGGTGAGGTTATAGATGATATTGTTCGTCGAGGTATTTAAAAATTTTAAATTTTGTTAATTTTCAAATTACGCTTTGTTACCATTCAGAAGAATATTTTTCAATATACCTATCTAAGTAAGCATGTTGATATATTTCACTTCACTTCCTGGATAAATTATATTTTGTTTTTAGTTGGACATCAGTAAGAACAAATTGTCATCACTGTCTAAAACATTACTGGACTGGTCCTCTTTATCCGAGGGGGTCAATCTGCAGTTCAACCCCTGGCATTGTTCCTGCGACTTACAGTGGATATTGGATATCTTGGTACCGCAAATATACAAAACGAATTCAAATCTACTTGCAGAATTAAGGTAATATATTTCTTTTATTTGTTCTCAATTTTATCTTAGTTTAGCAGCTTCATGGTTTTTAGCGAAGCGAAGAAATGAAATTATTAAATAAGTATTTCATTTTCTCGAGTGGGAATCGAATACACAACCTGTCGCATTTAGTTATACGCTTGTGGCACTGCACTACGACTGGCCTCGATTTTTGTTGATTGATTCTTTATGATTCCTCCCTCTTTTCCTGTCTCCCTCTTTCCAGGATAGAACTAGGAATAGGAATTAGGATAAAAAATATAATAGCTTATTGTAAAATCCAGGTGTGCCTCTCCTCGAGCGTATTCCGGGCTGAGGCTGGTGCACTGGTACAACTGGACGGAGCAGGCGATGTGCAACGATGTGTTCACGAGGGGAGGACCAAGCGGCACTTATATGGTATGAAATTAAAATCTTCTTTAGTAGTAGTTTTAAGTAGTTTATATAATAATTTAGTTTTTTTGTATAATTGTTATACTATATATATTTTGTACAGGTGTTATTAATTTATTAATAGTTGTTAAAATCAAGCAATATATAGCCCAATATCGCAGTTTGGAGTTAGCTCCATGTTGTATTCTTCGCACAGCAAGGTGGGCAGAGGGAATCTAGTGTCACAAGACTCCGTTCCCCACTTTCCGTTGAATTCTGGATGCATTGTTTTTTGAGAAGCGATCGAACCTACAATCAGTCACATTTACAGTGACACTTGAGCCCCTATGCTATGACTGGCATCAGACTTTGAAGTAAACAACAATATAGATATAAATAGGTGACAGTAGTAAAATTGTGCTGCTAATTTTAAAATTTATATAATTTCAGATAGATGAATCTAGGGAGAGTGGACCGAAGGTGAATTCTCTAACTTTGATTCTTGGCGCCGTCGTTATAGTCGCATTGCTAATTGCGATCGCATTAGCTGTATACGTTGTGAAGACGAGAAGAAAGCATAGAGTAAGACAGAATGCCCTCAATCGAAAACGACAGGACACATCAGATTTTATAAGTTCAAATGGATTGGAGAAGGAACAATTTTCTGCTTTAAACAGAGCATGAAAAGAATATTTAAAAAGCCATATTTTTGCTAATATGGCTCCAAGAGAGATTGTAAGTGGCTACTGGTGCCAAAAACCGTTTTATAGTCAAAATAGGAAGAGTTCTTGTAAGTGAAGCATAGTTAAGATAATTTTTTTAAGAAAAAAAACAAACTCTTAGTTTTACGCTTTAATAGAATAGGTAAAAGTTTAATAACTGAAAATAAGTATATTATATAATTTTCACTAATTGATTTCACTATATGATAAACGATTTTCTACTTTTACAATTAACAGTATTTAAATCTTTCCACAGTTGTATAGATAAAATAGTTTAAAAGGTATTTGATATGCCATAGATAAAAATATATTATTTTTTTTACTTTTTAATAGAAATTATTGGAATTTCCAAATGAAATACTGTAGGTATTTCGTATTTATTATCTTTTTACAGTATGTTTTTTAAATATTAGCTTTTTTAAATCTGTTATTTTGCATTTTTTTGTATAATAACCATTATCATCATCACTAGTCATTTATTTTATTAATGATGCATCTAAAATTATATAGTTTTTGTTACATTTTATTATTTTTAGAAACATGTGTAAATATAAAAAAAATAGGTACGTACAACATACAAATTTAATAATTCAAACCAAAAACTTTTAGTTTACTTAATGTAATAAAATCAGTATTGTTGTAAATTTAAGGGATAAATAAAAATTTTATACGTTGCCTTGGTTTTATCTTCCGAAAGGATTTAAAATTTTACGCAACGAAGATGGTCCATTCCAAGTACCTTTTAGTAACATATTCCAATAAATGTATGGGAGTAAGTCTTTGTGCATTAAATATAACAAACGTCGTTCCTTACTCTGAAAATAATCATTGTGTTAAATATATTACTGGATACAATGCAATCATTGGTGAACAGATCTATATAATAACTTTAACCCAGAAATAATTGTTGAAATTCTAACCTGATCAAATGGAAATGTTTCCCAAATCTTCTTGTCGTATAGAATTTCAGCTAATATGGCGGTTTTGTAAGAAGTAAGAATGGGGCAGGCTGAATAGCCATTATATGTAACTGTGGGCTCTTTGCCATACATGTTGCCCCATAGATTTAGTTCCACTACGCGGCTTTGTGCAGCTGAAATTATATCAAGTTTTTTTTTCAGCTTAAAATCTGTTTTTTCATAATTTGTTATTTATTTTTGATGTATAACTGATATTAACTGCTACCACGCTATATACTTTCTGCCGAGTTCTTGAAGCATTGCGAGTAAAGTCGCGTTTACAGTTCCACGCTGGTGCCTCTGCGCCTAAACAAATATCAAAACAATTTTATCACAATCGGACGAACGGTTTGGGCGTGATTGCGTCACAGACAGACAGAGACAGTCATATTCGAATTTATTATATAAGTATGGAAGTATGGATTAACGCCAAGACCTTACCAACAGCAGCAGCAGTCTTGCTATTAGGCGTGCTGGTACAGTCACCTAACCCATACACATTCTTGTATCGTTTGTGTTGTAAAGTGTATGGGTCTACATCCAGATAGCCCGAGTCGTTGATCAGTTCCTCGCATCTCGTGAGGCAGACTGGAGGCGACATTGGCGGTGTGACGTGGAGAAAATTATATGGGAGAGCTATGGTCTGTATAATGAAATAGCATTTTTATGTAATTAGGTATCCGTATACACGCATACAGATATTCAAAGAAGAACGGATACTATATATATATAGAGTTTGTATTTTAAGATATAAAACTCTAAAAATTACCTTCTATTTACATTTATATTCATGAAATAAAAAGACTATATTAGCAACTCGAGGGCATGTGCATGGGGCAAAAATTTATAAAAGTAATGAATTAAATTATCTACCTTTATTAATTTGAAATATTGTATAGATTTTAAGTTTAACTAAATAATGTAATCACATTTGGCATATTTTAAGCATATTCACTTTACTATCAACATTTACATAACATAATCATAGTAACCTGTTCCTTAGAATCCATGAAAATAGCACTCCTGGGAGTCACTTCAATCAACTCTTGTTGGTAGTTCACAATGATTGCCTTATTAAACGCTATATTGGTTAGTGCCGCTGCGTACTTGGGTACAGCGAATATTGTATCACCAGCAGTATTGTAAGTTATGTTACAAGAAGACAGAATGTTATTCTGGAATTATTTGATATATGGTTTTATTCCGAAGGTTAGATGTGGTTAAGAGGCACTAGCGTGGACTGTAAGCGTTAAGTAAAGTAAGAAGACAGGTTGTGGGATCGATTCCCATTCGACAAAATGAAATATTTAATATTTTTATTTCTTCACTTTAGCGTCGAGGCAAAACGCGGCGTTGACTTCCACCACTTAAAACGCAATGCTTCCAGAATTCGACGGAAACTGGGGAGTGAAGTGTCTTAACACTAGGCTCCCTTTGCCTACTATGCTAAATACAGCTAACAAAAAAAGACCAACGTGCAATACAAACCTGTCTCCAATAATCATGTGCGAGATACATAATTTTTTGTGCAGCACCGGAGCACTTCCCCACATGCTTCGGAAAAGTAAACACGGCGTGTCCCCCTTTAAGGTTTTGTATACAACACCAACATTTTTGACAAAATTCTGGAGCATAGATTGTTGATACTCGAGATGAAGGGTCATTTAAAGCATCTTTTAAACCTAAGATCTAGAATAACGATTTTAATAGTATAAATATATATTCATGTTTAATTATTTATTTATTTATTTATATAAGCTTCGCGCTGTATCACGGGAATCTAGTGTTAATACACTACGTCCTCATTAAGACACTTTCCGCCGAATTTTGGAGGCATTGTGTGTTGATTGGCGGCACTCAACGCCGCACTTTTTCTCAAATTTAATTGTAAAAGTTCTAATTAATTTCGTTACTAAAAAGAGTTAGCAATAACACAACTTACAGCAGTTATAGAACAATAAAATCGGGACAAAGTCGTTAAGACACCGCACAATTCCTTCTCTTCGTCCGAAAAAGTAGAGAACGTAATAATTAATTACTGTGACACTAACTCCCTTTAATCAAATTTCAAAAGAAATATATGAAAAAAAAACTACCTGTTCATAATCATTTTTCAATCCAACTGCCACTACGATGTAATCGTACCGCACTTTATACCCGCAGCTCGTATACACCGCGTTGGTACAAGGATCGAAGTCATCCGCTTTATCCTTCAGCCATATAACATTATGAGGCAGAACTGCCTTTAAAGGTCTGTGACTTTTCGAATATTCTTTTATACCAGCTCCTATGAGGGAGAAAAGAGGCTGGTAGAAGTGTTCCTGAAATTATTATTCAAAACGTAAAACGTAGAAAAGACTGCAAGGATAAGAAGTGGTTTAAGATGATGTTGAGTAGTTAAAATACAACTTCATGCTGTATCTTCCATACAGCAGGGAAGGAAGAGGGAACATAGTGTTAAGACACTCCGTTCTCCACTTTCTTTTCTTGTGGAACTCAATGCCAGCCTCAACTCAATAAACTAACATGCATTTAGTGATTACTGTTAGTACTATAATAATAGAAAAATAATATTATATTGCTTACCGTATTAGGCTCTAAAACAATGATATCTTTGTCGTTTAGCTTTCTAGAAAATCTCCAAGCAATGCTACAACCTCCAGTTCCTCCCCCCACCACCAACAGTTTACATCTAACGAATAAAAAAAATATTTTTTAGTGTGTAGTGTAGTGTAGTTTAATAAAACTAATATAGAGTTCTGATTATTTGGATCATATACTTATGTTAATTATTTTGTAAATAAGAGTTTTAAACAAACATGTTGTAAAAGAAATATCGTAATAAAAGCCTGAAATTGAATTTAACTCGGATTTTGACGAACTGATACCAAAATATGGGATATGACTGGAGAATACATAAATAATACAGAAACGGTCAAAATTATTGATGAATTTAAAAAATATATAGCTTTTCACGCAGTATACCGTATAAAGCAGAGTTTTCGAATTAAATTAAGAACTACCGCATTTAAGAACCAATGAGAAATAAAACAAACCTGAACTCATTTTTGCATCCACTATATCCTCTGCACAAGTTTCTATTCAATAACTTTAAATACCTGCAGGGTATACCCATTTGACGAAAATACACTAAAGTTTATGTTTTGTGTCATTTAAACATTTATTACAATATTATAATTATATGATTGTTTTGACAGTGACTAAGCTTACTAGATTAAATTACGTTATTATGTGATATTTAATATGATAATTATCTTGAGGCATCTCTATTCTTAGCGTTTACGTGCCCGTAAGATGTGTCCCATATAAATATAAACTGCAAAATTAAAAACACATTAACTTTAAACATTTATTATAATATTAATAACAAAAATAGAATTGTTTACACTTAAATAATAAATGAGTCAGTATAGTTATTTACATAGAAAATAAAAAGATATCATTTTATACAATTTATAAATAAGCATTTATATTTTAATCCTAGATAAACTCTTATTACACAAAATCAACAATAAGTAATATTGTAAATAAAAATATATTAATTTATGTTATTAATTCAGTATAAGCACTCTATTTCAGAGTCATTGGTAGCCAAAATGGTGGAACTCCACTAAATCTATACTCATAATAAAATGGTAACGGTGTTTGTACATGCAAGATACATAAGAAAAAAATATTATTGGTGGCGACGCCACGATAGCCTTAAAAATGTACTATATGATTTCGAAACCTCGTTTACTTTTTAAGGATTAGTGATAAATTCTGTATAAAAATTAGATAAAATAATTATATAATAAATAATTGTTTGTAAACAACTTTTTAAACTGTAAACAATTCTTCATTTTTCTCTCTCACTCCATTTTTTTGTTAGAAATCTAATTTAGGTAGACATAAAACAAATTTTACTTATTCTTAAAAGTTTAGATTTCTATCCTCATAATTTTATTTTCCTCACCCAATTTTCATTTTATATATTATATTTATCTTTATTATTATTATTATTATACATACTGTAAAATAAATTATCGATATAAATTACATCAACAAATTGTAAAAGATTTTGTACCAAATAATTTATACAGTTCATATCACTCTAAAATAAAACAAGGGGTAGCCACAACCCCTAACTTTACCGTCCTTTCAATAAAATTTTACAATATACATATATTTTTTAACAAAATATCACAAATTAGTCATTATAATATAAAAATAACGATATTTGTAGTAGTTTGCTCATATCATATTTAATCTGCAAAAGGATTAATAATTTTCCTGACGAACTCTGGTCCATTGTAGTATCCTTTCAGCATGAAATTCCAATATATGAAGGGGAACAAGTCTCTTTTCATGTAGTAAGCGAGTGTGCTTTCCCGAGCCTGTGGATATTTAATATAAACGTTATATAGGAGTACATTTTTTTCAGCTTCACGTTGTATCCTGCATGTAGCAATTGAACACTCTGCTCCGCGTTTTGCGCCGCATTTTAGAGGCATTGCTTATTGAGTGGCGGAACTCAACGCCGCGCTTAACTCGCCACCAGGGAGAACAATTGAAATTATAAAATATTGCATTTGATAGTTGCGTTTACAGTCACATGTCTGTGCCACTGCGTGACGACTGAATAGGAAAGATATTTTTAGACACTTCGACGTATATAATTTAAGCTATTTTTTCTATCAAAAGTTATTTATATTACGATATTGTACATTCTATTTTAAATTATTTATAACGGATGTGCGTTTGAGTGCCAGTCGTGGCGTAGGAAAAGAAACGTGAAACTATAAATGCAACAGTATGGGGGTTGGATTCCCATTCGAGGTAATTATATATTTAATATTTTCCCTTTTTCGCTCTGGTAGAGAAACAAAGCGTGGCGTAGAATTTCGCTACTCAACACGCTATGCCTTCAGAATTTTAAAAAAGCAATGTAAAATACATTCTAGTCTCAAATACCTGGTTAATAGGGAAGGTCTCTCTCGGCACTCCATCGTATATGAACTCCGCCAGCACGCACGTGCTGTACGACGTGACGAGCGGGCACGCGCCGTAGCCGTTGTATTTTTCTGCAGCAGGTTCATTTTTCATGGTTTTTAGGAGATTTTGTTCTACCACGTAGCTTTGTTTTGCTAGAAATATGACGATTTTGCTATTAGAGATGTATTTGTTAGTTGTGATGTTTGTGGAAAGGTTTATATTTCTTTTTGTATTTATTATTTAGGCACTTACTATATAATGTCTTATATAGTAAGTACCTAAATATATATTTAATTATTTATGAAAATAAGGATATTATTCTTATTTTTTAAATGTAGCTTAAACCGGCAATTAAAAAACAGTTTACACAAAAGAAAACATAATCAAGTTATGTCAATATTGCTACTAATATTAAATTTAAATAAAACAAACATTATTTTATACGCACCGACTGCGGCCGCAGTTTTGCTATTAGGCGTGTTCGTACAATCCCCCAATCCATATATATTAGGATATTTCGTATGTTGCAGTGTATATTTGTCCACTGTCAAATAACCAGAATCGTCGGTCAAATTTTTGCTGTTTTGTAGAAAATCCGGTGTTTTCATGGGCGGAGTCACGTGCAGTAAGTTATATGGGAGTGTTGTTAACTGTAAATAAAGACAAAATATATACTTTAGGTATAATTTTTATCTTAAATACGAC
>JAEBDU010013228.1:339137-514790 GCA_016802625.1 Heliconius numata
TAATTATGTACATTAATGTACACAATTACTTCAAAAATTGGGTAAAATTTCAAACCCACAACCTTTTAAAGGCGTGCTAAAGTAAAAAAACGCCTTTGCTCCGACAGTCTTATAATTTACAAGTGAACCAAACGATAGCTTGAATTATTTCGTTATAATGCCATCTATGAATAGGTTTTGGTACTAAGTAACTTTCTTTTAAAAATATATATAACTAGCGACCCGGTCGCGGCTCCGCCCGCTTAAATTACTGAATTACGTCCATGTTTTAATCTATATCTATACTTAAAATAAATCTGTAGAAAAGTCGCTTCTGTACATTGAAAATATTTTAAAAAAAGCCAAGGTGTTAAAGGATAACTAACAGAATCCATTTCCAGCATTTTTGGAATTTTTGTCTGTTTGTCTGTTTATCTGTTTATATGAACATGAATCACATAAATAGTACACAACAAATTTAAGCATTTTTATACACATTACATTTTTATTTCATTGTAGTCGCTTCACTCTATCAAAAGATATAAGTATTTAACGTTTTCAAGAAGTATACATTTGAGATAGTAAAAATAGGTACATGTAACGCTACCTATTGACAACAAATAGTAAGTACTAACGAACTTGATAATGAATAAAACATATCTCAACAAGTTAAAGAAACCAATTAATTGTTAATTAATTGTAAACCTGTATATAATCTTCAAACTGGCCTTGTCAGTAGTTAAAAAAAAAAGCAGTAAGAATTTAGCCAGTAAGAAATTTGTAATTTTTCACTTCCCATACTTTACCTAGGGACCGTAACTTGTTTGTTCATACAAAATTTTAAATCAAATTTTTACAACCTATACCTATAATAAAACGTGGAAATGGTAAATTGGTTAATCCTAAATTAATAAGCAATAGCAATTTTTTTATTAATTAATTACAATTTTAATCTTATATTTATAATCGTTATTAGTAAATAATTAATTTGCTACGAACTAATTTTATCTTATAACATTTTATTGATAATCTATATTAATTGTTAATTAATTGTAATTGAATCTACATTAATTGTTAATTAATAGAGGCCAGCCGTGGTGCAGGAGAACAAAGTGTGACTGTAAACGGGACAGGTTGTGGATTCGATTTATATTCAAGGAAATGAAATCTATTCATTTATTCGCTCTGATGTCGAGGCAAAGTGAGGCGTTGAGATCCGCCACTCAACACGAAATGCCTCCAGAAAGCAACAGGAAATGGGAATCAGTGTCTCAAAACTAGATTCCCTCTGCCTACCCTACTATAAACGGGATACAAACATAAAACCAAAAAAAACCTACCTTAGTCTTGTCTTCTGTATTGAAGAAAACAGCTTCTTTTCTATCCAAATTGATTTCTTTTAATACAGTTTTGTAATTAACTTGAATATTTTTCTTAGCAACGACCTTCATTAGGGCGTCCGCGTATTTTTTTACACCAAATATAACCGGGAGGCAAGTGTTGTATGTTATTTTTGATTTTGATCGAACATTTGACTGAAAGTAAAAAGTAAATATATAGTAAATTACTATTATTATTATTACAAATAAATGTAATATTTAAAGTAATTGGAAGCAATAGTATTGTCATATTATACTTGTGGGTTCGGTTCCTATTTGGAGGAATGCTTAAGTCTAAAATATTCTCAGTCTAAACAGTGTACCATATATTTCAACATTTAATACTTATATGTATAATATTTTAGGACTAGCATTTTTTAGTTAATATTAAAGGATTAGTAATATTTTGAAACTGGGAAACGGAGTGTCTTAACTCTAGGTTCCATCTGCCTTCGCCGCTGTATGCGAGATACAGCGTGAAGCTGATTTATTTTTGGTTTTATTTATCTCCATACAATAGACATTATATATATATACAAGAACGCGACAAAGTACAGCATTAATCAATCATATTTTATCATCGAAACTATAGCAACAGTGTGATTTATCACTTAGTTCTATTTTAATACCTTACCAAATATGAAAAAAAATGGAATATATTTCTAAACTTACCTTCGTAAAATAGGAATCTGCCATATAAGCTATTTTCTGCGGTGCTCCCGGACATTTGATAGGTGTGTCCGGATAAGTGAACACAGCATCGCCGCCTTTAAAACTTTTAAAGTCCGACCAAGTCTTTTCGCAATACTCGTGTGAATATACTGTGGAAACGCCACTGTTTTTGTCTTTTAACCCTTCGACCAAACCTGGAACCTAATTAAATTAATTTAAGGATTTGGTTAAAAATGATGAAAAGAGAGGACCTCTCTATTAATTAATTAACCGATTTGAGTGCGATTTTTTTAAATCCAAAACCTTGTTCATCGCAGTTCATAGCTATGATTCAGGAAAATCGAATTAGAAGTTTAAGAGCTACAAACAATTTGCCAAGATAAGATAGCGATATTTTGTGCGTTTTTTTTATTTACCTTGGGCACTTAAAGAGCTTTATTATATAACATACACTTGGTTGTGGGTTCGATTTCGGTTAACTCTGGAGATTGTTATATTTAAAATATTCGTTATCTCCACTTGGTAATTAAAGAAAATATAATTATTTACTAGATACGGCGCTGGTCTCTCTTACAAAACGCTCAATGTATGGAGATACGTAAATATTTTGTTTCCTATGCTATTACATATGGTATAGGATTTTACCAAAACAAATTCTATGTTTATAAAACAATAGCCTGTCTTACATGAGTCATAGAAACGATTGAAACATTCATGACGGAAGAGACTACTGTCTTTTATAATATTTCAAAATAATAAGTATGTTTATAAAACACTATCATTTTACCTTTTTTATGCTGTCGTGGCGCAGGGGCACAAGCGTCCGACTGTGGGTTCGATCCCCACTCAGGGAAAGAAATATTTAAAAATTACACTTCACAGTTCTAGTAACGTGACAAACAAAGTGGGTAACAGAAATGTCTTTTCCAGATTCCCTCTGCCTACCCTACTATATACGGGATACAACGTGAACCTAAAAATAAAAAAAGGTTACCTTTTCATAATCATTGACCAATCCAACGGCGACTATTAAATATTCGTAGTCTATACTATCTCCGTTCGCCGTTTTCACCACATTGTTCTTCGGGTCTATACTTTCCGCGTAATCTTGTAACCATTTCGCTGAAGTGGGTAAAACCCGTTTGGCGTCTCTCCGCGTGGCCGATACGGTGGTAACGCCCGCGCCGACAAGCGTGAAAAGAGGTTGATAGTAGTGATCCTAGAAGGTATGTAAAACATGTTTTTTATTATTTTATTACAATGGTTGGTTGAGTAAATTAGATTTTTTGAGCCCGTCGTGGCGCACCGTCTGTAAACGCCACGGTTGTGGGTTCAATTCCCACTCGGGTGAATTTAATTATTTTCATTTCTTCGCTTTGGTAACAAGACAAAGCGCAGCGTTGAATTCCGCTACTTAACACGCAATGTCATGCTAGTTCTGGAATATTAATAGCAATTCAGCAACATTTGAATTTGGGTTTTGTTACTTTATACTTTATGATTTTTTCACTTTTGATTAATTTCTATCTAAGTGAAAAATGCGCAAAAGTACTAAAAGCCTAACTTGAGAGAGGGCACGCCTCGTCGACAGTACTGTAAGATCTTATGAACGATATTCGAATTTTCCCCATAAGAAGTTAAAAGATTGTGCTTTTACTAAGCAGAACAGTGTCTTAAATTCAGATTTTTTTTAAATGAATATCTCTATATCTTTCATTTTACCTATATAAGTTTAAAATTTAAGAAAAAAGATAAATAGTTCCTATCTAGTTCTAATTAAAATTAACCTCGAAAACATATTTCGGTCATATAATCAGAAAATATTATATCACAAATTAATCAATATTCACATTTCAGAACCAAATTGATATCATATCAAGAGTGGATGTAAAAAACTATTCAAGTCAATCATAATAATATATAATATACAAATAACGAAGATAATATTGAATAGATAAGTTACAAGTGCTTGGTAACAACTTATACACCTCCATACATTGTTTTATCTTCTATGTGCAAAAAACAAAGTGTAGTTTCTAGATTATTAGGTAGAAATGAATAAAAAAAAATTTTAAAAACATTAACTTTTTTCCGTGGCCGTCGTGGCGCTGTGGCACAACGGTGTGCCAGTAACGCGACTTTTGTGGGTTCGATTCCCACTCGAGGAAGTGAAATATTTATTTACGTTTATATTTCCATTACTTCGTTGAGTTCTGCCACTCAACACGCAATGCCTCCAGAATTCGGCAGGAAATGGGGAATATAAGGTCTTAGGTTAGGGTCCTAGGTTCCCTATGCCAACCCTACTGTGTGCGGGATACAGCGTAAAACTGATTTTTTTTTTAATTATCGTAAATTAGCCATAATTTCGTTTGAATACTAATTTGTAGTATTATTTTAACACTTATTGTTTTTTCTCATTAGCATTACTGTTTTCATAGTAAGAATAATTATATTATGTACATGTAAACGAAAATAACCTTCGTAATAAGTGACCACAAGCAGCAATTGTAAACAATTTATGAGACATTGTGTAGATAAAATCATCTATATATATATAAATCAATATTTAATACTGTAAAAAATATTTTACTTAAAAAACAAAAAAATAGTTAAGTATTAGTTACTAGTACATTGTTTACTACATAACTAATTCAATTACATATTTCGTTGAGTTATTGTGTATTGAGTAGCAGAACCTAACACTGCATTATATCAACAAGAATGTGGAAATGAAATTAATTCAAATATAATCATTACTGATTATATTTGAATTAATTTGAATGAGTGGAGATTGAACCAAAAATTACAGCATTTATGGTCAGCCCCTATCCTACTGCAATACCGAAGCCAAATTGTTTTAAAAGGTTTTGTTCTACACATAAATGTTTCAGTTAAAGGTAATATAGTCTTTTTAGATTTAAATGGCTGGAATAAATAATATTCTACCTTATATCAATAATTACTGAGTAGATACTGACTGAGCAAATATTTGAATTGTATCAATGTTGGCAATACTATTTATTTAGATTGTGTTATATTTTTGTTTAATTAAATGTTTAGTGTTACTTACAGAACTTGGCTCCAAAACTATGATAGAGTCTTTCTTGAATTTTTTTGCAAATTTTGCAGCCATTGTACATCCTGCTGACCCGCCACCCACCACCAAGAGCTTACATCTATAATAAATGTATTTATCATTGATTTTAGTATTTTAACAAAACATCTGATTAATTACTTTAAGGCTTAATGCTATATCCTACATATCACTGGATAGGCAGAGGGAATCTGGGAACCTATTGTTAAGACACTCCCATAAAGATTCTTTCGTTCTCTATTTGCCGCCGAAATCTGGAGGCATTGCGTGTTAGTGGCGGAATTCAACGCCGCTCTTTGCCTCGACTAAGGCTAGCTTTTTTAGAGGAATATTTTTTATAACAATAAGCTTTAAATTTTAGAATACATTAAAAATAAATTGTAGATGCTTTTATACTTCTCATGAAACGAAAATAGTGATTGTTACAAGGAATACTTTCATAAAATAAAATAAAAATTGCACTTACGAATAACTTGCATAATTGATCGCGGACACAGAAAACTTTCGAAATTTTCCAGATGTACCGCTTATGGAACCGAGTCTACAAAGTATGTTATTCATATTTATTGTGAAATATAATATTCACTTCAACATAAATAAAACCGTGTCATAACCGAACGTTTGGATTAATGATCGGTTTTCAAAGAAAATGTTATCAAGTTATTGTTTTCTATTATCTACTGCAACATTAATACTTCAAACACCAATCACTATTCACTACAGCTGCAATTCGCAAATTGCAAATTTCCTATTCAGTTTGAGCCTTGAACCCCCGCTAAATTTGATTTTGATTATGACTTTTGACATTGAATTGACAAATGACAGTTAACATAATGACATGACCTTGGAAAATCTACATATTATGTTCATTGCTACTAGGATAATTGTAATTTGTTATTATACCTATCGTCCAAAATTCCTTTCAATAATATATAAAATCTACAGTGCCATATGTAATATTTTTAATGGTCGGTCCGATAATAAAAATCTATGCTTTAAATTACTATCCTTATCTTATCTTTTGTCTGTGGACTCCGGCTACGGCTAGTTTAGTATTAAAAATGGCGGACGACGACGAAATTGACATTCTTGGAGATTTTTCGTTTAATTCTTGTTTTGCGCAAAATAACCAAGGAATGTAAGTAATGTAAGAGATTTAAGTAGCGAAAAGATTATTTTATGTAACTAACCAATTATGCCGTTCTAAACACTTGATAACACATAAAAATCCATGTTGATATATTTTGACATTTAGACCAATACAAAACAATGTTATGTTTATTTTGAGTTTTTTTTAATCTAATTTACTTGCTACAATTATTAGTATTAAAAGTTAGCTCACTAGTTAATATTAATAGTAAATTAATCCTTCTAACAAGACATTACTTGTTATAAGTATTCAATAATTCAGTAATGATTAAGTTGACAAAAGACAAACTTATTTTTAGACCTTCATGTTCAGACAGAGAAGACACAGTACATCCTCAGTGGCTCCTAGACTCAACAGCAACCAATTGGTATGATACACAGAATATAGATAACAATAGGTAAGCCTTGAAAAAAACAAAGTCCACGCATAATGTAAATCGTAATATATCTATAAAATAAACAAGGTAGTATTTGTTGTGCATGTTTTTCTTTACGCTCAAAAATCTTTATTAATAGTTATTTTTTATTTATCTTGAAAAAAAATAAATTAAATTACATATTCTGTTAAAGGTTGAAAGAAGGTCCATCTAGAAAACTTTCAGGAAATAGTAAAACAAATAGGGGTAATAATGAACAACAGACTATCTGGAGTCAAGAAGAAAGACTTATACTTAAAAAAGAAATGGTAAAATCTAGTTTTTCTTTATTGCTTACATGATTTTATTATTATTATTAAACATGTATTAAACTTATCTCTATACACACAAGAGTTCAGTCAGAAATATTGAATTTTGTATACATTTTGTAAAATAAATATAAACCTTTCTTTATATTATTACAGGTGAAATATGGTAGAAACATACATAAAATATCAGAAACTTTAAAAACTAAAACAGCAGCTGAAATTCAGGCATTGATAGAAGCTGAGCATGGTATACATTTAGATACACCAGGATCAGCACATAAAAATAATCACAATGAAAGAATAAATAAAGAAGAAATAATTAACAATGATTTAGTCAATATGAATGATGTACTTAGTATAGTAACTACAGGTGCTCCTACAATATCTACACCAAAAAAAACATATAAAACAAAAAATAATAATAAAATGGCAAAAAAAAGCCTTTTAAAATCAAAAGATAATGTTGCCATTTTATTAAATTCCTCAGAAATATTTTATGAGGATGACTTAGTTGTTGGATCTATGGAATCTGTTGGTTCTGAAGTAGATACTACAGAGGATATATTGAAAAATTCCTTTAAAGAACAAAAAGAAAAAATGAAAATTATAAAAAAAATGGGTAATCATAGAAGGAAAGTATCCAGAAATTATGATAAGGGAAAAATTAGGAATAAAAGTAAAGATAATTTAATTAAATCACCTCCAAGAAGGCAAAGAAAAGACTCCAGTGTGTTTGATGAGAGTGTGAAAAGTCCTAAAATGCAAATTGTTTTAGGCTCCGGACTGGCATTACCTGTTTCAGAGGGAGAACAAGTAGTAAGTAACATTTACGTCTTAAAATACTATATACTGTTTAAAAACAGCTTCATTGAGGCTATCTATAAACACAACAATTGTGGATTCAACTCCCACTCAGAGGCATATTTTATTAATATTTAATTTTTTTTTTACTATGGTAACAAAGCAAAACGCGAGACTCGCAAATCCTGTCATTTAATACACAATCTTTTTTTTTTAATTTTTATCTAAATCTTTTCATTTTTAGATTAAAATAGAAAAGAAAAAGAATTCAGAATGTGAGAGTGACATAGAAGTAGACATAGATAGTGACTCTGAAATCCCAAAAGCTGAAGAAACTGTAAACAAAATAGAAAATACAAGCAAAGAAGCTCCTATTGCAGTGCCTTTGAGAAAATTTGAACCAATGCCTAAAAGGAATCGTAAAATACATTTGGTAAGTATAAATATTTTTATTTTATGTTGGAATCAAGACAAAATGTTACTGTCAAGTAAACAATTGATCAAATAATATATACTTGAGGAGCCGTTGACGTAGGTATGTATGTTGCCATGGTAATGTATATGTCACTTTATATAAATACTAGTGGGCCTGGACGCGGCTACGCCCGCTGCAACTATACGATTATTTATTAAATATATTTATGAAATTATTTTCCGTTTTCAATAGACTTTGTAAGAAAATATAAGCCTAAATAATTAAAATAAGTTAAAAAAGAATAATAAGTGGAGATTTATATATATAATATCTGAGTAACCGAAATGAACAAACAAAAGAAGTAAAAGTAACTAAAGGAAATTCTTAGTATTAGAAAAAGTACCTAAAGTTTGCCGTGCGCGCGTACTAAACATTTTTCTATATTAAATAGTTAATAATTTTTCCGAACAATATTAAATAAAATCCCAAATGATTAAAATTACGATATTTTAAGTGTATAACATCGATATAGACAACCGAACTGAGATAAATTAATTATAAGCAGCAAATAATTAAATAAAGATTAACAGTAATTCGAAAATATATAAAAATTTACAAAACCATCTGCCCATTCGCATCGGTCATACTATGCCGCCCGAAGGCTAGGTCATTTCGAATCAGTGACATCTCCTTAATTATTTATTAGTATGTTATACAGTAAATTATTAAATTTATTTTCATAAGGATGAATATCCCATTATAGAAATCATCTAATTTTTGTTAATGTATACAAATCTATATCTATAATATATATCAACGCGGAATTTTTTAAACAATGTTTAAGGGACAATATTTTTGTAGAATATTGTTTTTGTGTCTCATAAGGTTGAGTCGGCGCGCGCCATGTTCGCGTCAAGCAAACTCATTTTGGGTGACGTTTTCTAACAGCAATTTTTGCAAATCGTTGCTTAGCAACGGCGGTTGTTAAAAACATGGCGGAATAAATTGCGTGTCAAATTAATAAGTATTTTAATATACTAATATATATCGACAATATTACAAATATAAGAAAGAAAAATATCCTATGTTCATCCCGGTACCCTCATGTGTCTCTATATGAGTAAAAGACAGACAGACAGAGTTACTTTCGAATTTATAATATAGGTATGGATTAAGATATTCTGCATTCGTCTATATAAATTACTAGCGGACGCGCGCAGCTTCGCTTGCGTACTTAGTGGTGAATTCTAATAAACCATGAAACATGTGTTCAATGAAATATTTTTAAGAGCCTAAATTTCAAATTTTATAAAAATCGGTGGCGATTTATAGATTTTTCCATACAAACTTTCAACCCCTTATTAGCACCCTTAGGGGATGAATTCTAGAAAACGATGAAACACGTATTCAATTAAATACTTTTCAAAATCTAAATTTCAAATTTTATAAGAATCGGAGCCGATTTAATTTTTTTTTCATACAAACTTTCAACCCCTATTTGACCCCTTTAGAGTTAAAATTTTTCAAAATCCCTTCTTAGTGGATGTCCAGATTACGAAAGTAAACATCTATCCAAATTTCACGTTTCTACGCACAGTGGTTACGGCTGTGCGTGCGTCTTACCTCAGTCAGTGAGGACAAGTCCTTTTATATATATAGATAAGTGTGTACTCTTTTAATTAAAGTTTCTTCTTTACATATTAATATATAGATAATAGTTTTATTTAAAAATAAACTTTATAGGATGGCGGTGGCGGTTATACAATAATGCACACGGAATCAGGTGATTTATATGAGATAGGCCAAGAGCCAAGGAAAGAGAGACAAAATAAAAAAACTGCAGTACAATTAATACCATGTCGTTTCTATAATTCAGAGAAGCCTGTAAGTTTGTTTGTTTTATATGATTGTATAAGTTGTTTGTTTGTTTATGTTTTGAATTAAGTTTAAAGCTCAAGACTATCATGGTGCAGTGGGACACCGGTAAACATGATGGTTGTCGATTTGATCCCCACTCAGGGGAATGACTTTATAATAATCATTATTTTTATTTCCCTACTCTAGCAGACAAAGTGCGTCGTTGAGTTTCGCCACTTAACACGCAATGTCTTGAAAGTTAGAAATGCATGGGGAATAGCGTGTCTTAACACTAGGTTCATTTTACACACACTGCTACTTGCAAGAACATTGTGAAGCTTTGAAAATAACTTTTTTCTTATTAAAGAATAATTTACACTACCGAATTTCTATTCTATTCATATTTTTTGTATATAGGCTCCCTTCACAACCCATTTATCGACATCAGCCCTCATAACAATGGACGTTCATGCCCATACGTCCCGTGGTGAGGTCATGGGCTTGTTAGGCGGAGTATGGACTTCTCCGTCTCTCTGCCTGAGGATATATCGTCGGGTCTCCGCAGCTGCCGAAGTAACACACTGTGATATGGATCCAGGTAAAATTTAAAGAATAAATAGTTTATTATAGTATGGTTGATGGGGTGTGGCCACTTTGAAGTTAGGCATCTTGAACTATTGCTACTTTTGTACACTGAGACTATGACTTGTCGATCATACTGTATATATTTATTAAATCCACTTCTTTTATTAAAACTAATAAAATCTCACATAATATATTACCATCCCACAGTATCGCAATCCCAAGCCTCCGAATGGCTAACAGCTCGCGGCACGCCAGTCTGCGGCTGGCACCACTCGCACCCGCGCTTCCCGCCCGCGCCCTCCGCCCAGGACCTGCGCTCGCAGCGCGCGGTGCAAGCGTTGCGTGCGAGACGCCCGCTCGTCGCGCTCATCTCCTCCCAGGGCTGGGCGCCTGGTAGACGCGCGTCGGTCGTCAGGTATGTCTTTATAGGTCCCCACCTGTTCCCATTGAAACACTTCCGCCGATTTCTGCAGTCATTGCGTGTTCAGAAGCGGAAGTCAACACCACGCTGTGCCTCGTTACCTAAGCAAGAAATGAATATATTAAATATTTAATTCCTCCGTTTGGGCATCGAAGCCGTAAGCATCACGTTTATAGGCGGACGCTTGTGTTCCCAGGAGGGCCCCTGAGGGACAAATGTTTTTATTTATTAATCTTACCTCTATACTTATAATAAAATCGTAACAGATAGGTGTCTGAACATTATAATGGGTACCTTTTAGCTTCCGCCCAAATTTTGAGTCATTACATGTTAATCGGTGCAACAAAAAGACTTACAAGTCTTCTGGTACCAGCTATTTTTTTTAATATTGATATATAATTACTTCCAGATGTTTCCGCACAGAGGACAATGAAGAGGACCCCGACTTGCCTTTGGGTTACCAATTAAATATCAAATTGGTTCCCGACCTCACATCCGACACTTTGCCCGCGTTACTCGACGACTTACGAGACTTGCTACTCAACTTTAGTGATAGGAACCATTTAAGTGTCAACATGGTTGAGGATGTGTGCCCTTTAGCCGGATTGACGTATTTGGAAAAGGTTTTTGTTTAATATTTTTTTTAATTTGGATTTGGGATTTGACATATTATATATATTATAATTGATGATTGATTCTACAATTTTTATTTGTTGGCCGTATGAAGAATGTAATATTACTAGATACACCCTTATCAGAGCAAATGAAAAAAATGATCTCCTATGTAAGGAATCGCACCCATAACCGTTGCGTTTACAGTAAATGTCTTTAATAAAATATTTACAGCACGGTCAAAAAATCGTGGCCATCTAAAGTTAGTGTTTCAGAACTTTTGCGCATTATTCACTCGGGAAGAACATAACCAAAGTAAGACAATCTAGGTTAGGGAGTAACTACAACTCGCCGACTGCACTGTACTTTAACTAATTTATATTTCAGTGTATATCCAGTATACAACATCACATGCATTCCGCCGGCTACGAGGACGACGACCCGCTCATACAACAACTTATACAAGGATTAAGAGATATATTTAGATAAATTAAAATTTATCTGTTAAATATTTTAATATATTACAGAGTACCTGGCTACGTATTTAAATAGGTTTAATATATTGAGATTATAATATAAGAAGTTAATAAGAGTTTTGTTTATGAGTAATTCCAAGTTGTCTTATACTATGTTTATTGGAAAATATTTGCGAATATAAAACAGATTTTTAACAGACTTCTGTAAGAAAAGGAGGTTATGAATTTGACTGTATTTTTTCTTTCATACAATTGAGTGTAATGACCAATGCCTGCAACTCTTATTCTGATGATGCAATGACCACTGCATCATCTGCATAAAGCAGGCAATTCACATTTAAGTCTCCTACTTTCACTCCCATATCACTTTGTTTCACATAATTACTTTAAGTATTATTATTTATTAGAAAGCAATAAATAAAGTATTCTTTAAAAATAATTCATTGTTTTTTATTTCTAAAAATTATGACCAGCACTATTAATGTAAGTAAAATAGGTTCAAAATAAGAGGGTTCTCGATAATATTACATTTTATTTGTACAATTAATAAAAGTCAAAGATATATATGGCACAGTTCCAGTTTATTTTTTTTAAATGTTACATGTGCTAGATAAAAAAATAATACAGTCCGATTAGTGAAACTCTTTTACTTTTATATTAGACAAGGTTCGATACGACGCGACGGTGCGCCATCGCTGTCGGTAATACTAACAATTAATTATTTTATTACAAATCGATTATTCCCACATCCGTATACACTTTAAACTTGAAAAACATTATAATTTACAATTTCAACGAGCAATTTTTAACTTTCGCATAGTTTGAGCCCTCAAGGACAATATATATTTTATTAGGTACTTTCAGACGCTATAGTACCAAGTGGAAGTGGGCACGTGATGCGCTTTACAAAGATATAGTCATCTATTTATACAATCGGCGCTGCTTTGGACGAAGCCGAAGGCTTACCTGACGCGAGTAAGGGTGGAAAATAGGGGGGGGAGGGAGTTAAAGTAAGTCCAGGGAACTAATACTGTAAGATTAATATGTACAAAGAAGGAAGACATCAACAGACTGAAACATTCCGCGACGGAACCCGCGACCTCGCCCAATAAATTATACATTAATTAATTAAATAATTAAAAAATAAACGAGTTCGAATCGCAGTGGCGTTATTTCTATATTTACACGTTACTTAAGTCTAATTAGAAGCATCAACTATGAAAAACTTATCAACATTGAAGGCACATTATTACGCACCCTATTCTCAATATAGTGCAGTGTGAGGCGCACTCGGCCGGCGGCGACGTACAGACGAACATACACATATTATATGTATATACTAGTATATGTATGGACTAGTCATTGTTAAGTAACTGGATATTCGAAACTGGTACTAGCGCTATAGAGCGATATGAAAACTTTGTAAATGTCATTTATAATGTGAAATATGGCAGATATAATATTTATATTCAATCAATCAATCAATTATAATTTTTCTTAAATTGCTTGGATTCACAATTTAAATTACGTATAATGGCAACTTTTTATTATAGATACAGGTAACATTTATAATAAACATTTACAAAGTCAACACATCACTCTCTGATATACAATGACTGGTTTTCAATATAAAAACAATGAATCTTTACAAGACAGCTGCAACCTCAATAACATCAACTATCAATACATTAAATGAGAAATACAAACAAAAACGATTTAGTCTAAATTCTTATACTAAAAAAAGACTACTAAAATTGTAGTTTTTTAAGTAATATAAGAACATTATTTGTCGCTTTTAAACTGTTTTGTATCTAAATCATCTTTTTGTTTGTATTTCTCGAATATTCGCAAGAATATTATATTCAATATATTTAGTTGAGATCTTTTATACAGAATGTTGAATACATATTTCAATCTAACATTTGCATTCCACAATTTGACGTAAAAGATACTAGTGCTTGTACAACCTGTGTTAAGTGGTACATATTTACATAATGAAGTGCTTGAATATTATATAAAAAGTTAAGTGAATCAAAAAAAATCCAAGCAGCCAGTATCTCCCACGGCAAATGTCTTAATGTCTTATCGCCACGTAGTGATCTCCACTGGACAGAAATCGAACAGAACGCGTCACTTTATTCTATATTAATTTAAAATGTACAAACTAAGCAGTCATTCACGTAACGCTAAGAGTAAAAAAAAATTGCATACGACATTAAAAAAAATCGCTTTTAAAATATATCGTACAGTAGTAAGCGTACCCAACAACTAGCTCATTAAAAAATGAAAATATATTTTTATATATATATAAAAAAAAGCTAAAAACGTCGAGGAACAGAATTCACTTTACATTGTATCCGCCGTACTTCTTATCATATTTGCTGATAACGTCATATTAATATTATTATTTATACAATAAATAATTTACAATATTTCAAAGTCGCCCTGGCTGTATGCACCGGGACATGCGTCAGTAAATAAAAATAATAAATATATAATATGTACGAAAGTACTGCTTTTACCTAATTATGAACTATTGATAGTAAATTACTATTTTTTTTAATAGAAGGAACGGATTTAGTTAGAAATAATCTAAATTTTTATGACTATACCACATTAGAGTATTCACTGGATTAGTATAAAATATACATATTATCAATTGTTTTTTAAACAATATATATACAAGTAGTTTCACAGGATCGCTAAACATTACTTTTGGAAGGACTGTCAATTATTATAAATTTGTGATTTAGTACTATTAGAGAAATAGAACTGATCATACATTATAATATAATTAATTTTAAAATAATTGTTTTATAATTTTCAGTCAAGTAAAAAAAAAATTCATTACACACTCAAATTCGACACATCTTCGAGTACTTCAAATTAATAATAATAACTATTATTTACACTAATAATAACTCTTAAGTTCAGAGCAAGTATAATTAGAAAAAATAAGAGAGACAATTAATATATAGACTGTGTAGAGCCTAATAAAAAAATATAATTTTCATTAAAGAAATAATTGATATCCACTAAATTATTATAATAATATAAATTTTATATAAAAAAGAAAATTTGAAATACTAATAATTGACCTAAGAAAAGAGCACACATCCTAATTAGCTTGCTCTTAACTAAAAAATAATATAAATACCAATATGTTAATAGCTAGACCTCAACCAATAAACATCGAATCTTATACAAGGAAGGGAACAGCCAAGGCGACCACTGCACTGCAACTGCACTTGCAATGAATATTCAACCTTATTTTTATAACAGATAGTTCAAATTTACTCGTTGCGAAAGGGCGATAATTTGATAAGGACATTGGACCTTATGTCTTAAGACAAAAGAATTTAATGTATTCGTTGTTTTGCCAAAAGTTATTATCCCACATTGCCAATGATACAAATAGATGAAAGAGAAACAATATGGCTAAAGGGATTTTGTTTGCCAACTTAAATTGAACCATATCTCTTAAGACAGAAGGTTCGTTATATTGTTTGAATAGGTTGTTCGTTGCCGTGACAACTGTATACAATACAAATTAAACATTATCGCCTAAAACGGAAGGCCCAAATTAGTTCGTTGCCATGGCAACAACAAGCAACACATATTGGGCCTTATCGCCTAAGACAAAGGGTCTAATTCGCTTCACTCTACTTTTAACGAGAGATACTCCTAGTTATTTCGTTGCCATGGCAACTATATGTATGCAACACATATTGAACTCCATCTTTTATGACCTAAGGTTCAAATCGCTTCATTCTATACTTTTAACGCGAGCCATAACTTTTCCCTCGAACATTGGCAGCGTGTCAGCGTCGTTGCTGACTTCCTCTTGTATGACGGTGTTGTCGAGATCCGCACATTCAGTTTTAAAGAAGTATCTGTAAAAGATAGGTTTAATTTAATAACATTTTAAAATAATTATGTTTTTTTATTATTATTATTTACTTATATTCACGTTCTATCTCCCACGTGGTAGTCTAGGCAAAAAGAACCTGGGAAACTAGTATCTTCGTTGACTGCCAACGCGATCAGTACTGACCGATAGCATACTATCCCTTAAGGTCTAGTAAAAATCACAATTCTATCTAAATTTAAAGCAAATGTTTTGCTTTACTAACTTAATTTGGAGTTATTAGTGGGCCACATGGCGTTTAGTTTGATACAAACAGCAATACAGCAATAAAAACAAAAAAAAATTAAAATAATGTAATTAATATAAAAAAAAATACCTATAATTTCCCTTCCTAGGTAAGTAATCTTTGAAAGTCTTCAACGTGAGGGGGGCCGCCGGTACTTTAAAGCGGTAGGGTACACTCTCGTCTAAGAAGCTCACTACGACCACTGTGTGAACATCTGTACCCTGTGTACCCCCGGTACCAGTTGTAACCCCAGCGTTACCGCTGCCTGCGCTTGATTTGCTGCCTGTACTCCCGCCGGTGCCACTGTAGGGAACGAAAATCGTATAAAATGTGTAATTTATAGTAAGGTTGACGTGTCATGGCTGCCGTGAAGTTAGCTACTTATAGTTGCGCTGCTTGTGATTCTAGATCTTTTTTATTGTTTTTTGAGTGTATAATGCGAAGGCAGCAAAAGTTAAGAAAATCTTACTTCAGGGCGACCAGGATAAGGTTTATGCTTTTCAATTATTACAAGAAATGGCTTAATGTTGAGCAGGAAAGTAATTAAGGTAGTTATAGGAATAGAAAAAAGATATTGTTAAAACAATAAGTTAGGATATTAAAGTTACTTTTATTTTTATTAATGATACAGCGTAAAGCTAAAAAAATATCTTACCGACTCCTTTGAGTCTTCTCCCTTCGCCTATGTTCATCTCGATCAGCCGACGAACCTCTGGACGACATATCTCTATAGTTCCTTCTGTCCATTCTCTCCGAACCCTCCGCTATCCACAGGAGGATACGGGGTTCCACACCTGCCGCACTGGTTGTGCCTTCACTGACCACAGACACTCCACTATCAGTTAACTCTGTTACGGTCTTTTTGGAGAAGGATCTGAAATAAAAAATATTGTTTAATTTAATATGTAGTTTAATTCAAAGAATAAAGTATAATAATTATGACTTTGATGTGTTATTAATTTGCCTGTATACTTAACAGCAAGATAGAACTCAAGTACGGCATAGTATCTGTTTTGTCACAGAGAGAGAGAGAGAGAAAATAAAAATAACAATAAAATTTAAATTGAAAATTATCATTCCTTGAGTAGCTTTCTAAACAACTATAGACTGTAGTTTGACTGATGACTGTGGTTCGAGTGTAGATAGACACAAGCCCCTACTACATTGCGTTCAATACAATCTTGTTCTAACTAAGAAAAGATAGACAAGGGTACATATTTTTTTACAAATTAAAAGTGTTACTCTTAGGAAAGAAAAGTACATTTTAGAAAACATATTAAAAAAAAATAGTTGAATTGATAACCTCTTTCTTTTTGAAGTCGGTTAAAAAATTAGAACATAGCGGGATTTGAACCCGCGTCTCTTTGGAATAACAGTTTCAATTTATAAAAAATATTTAATAAATAGCTTCCGCTCTCGCCAATTGATAATTCTAAGTAATTATCTTTGGGTAGTGGAAATTTGTAAAAATCTCCCTACAGAGATGCTAGCAACTAGCGGGTTCAAATCCCGCTAGGTAATTATTTTCTAAAAAGTATTAAGGGTACATACCTCCTGGACAGCGAGTGTGGGTGCGCGTGGTCGCGGAGCCCATGGTCGGGGGGCGCGTCGTAGTGCCCCGAGTCCGCGGACACCGCGGAGGGCGCGCGGCGCGAGTGCCTACCGCGGGCTCTGCGACCACCGGGCGGGGACGCGCCGGGGGTGCGCTCCGACCACACACGAGACACGTGCTGGTCTGAGAACAAATTCAAATATTAATTATTAGTTTTATTTATTAGGGAATCTGCATAAAGAAAATCTTTAATAAACAATGGAAATGATAACTCACCAAGTATATCCTGATCGTTGTCGTCGTCCAACTGCAACTTCTCTCGTATGGCGGCGGCCACTAGTTGAGGCGGTAACGCTTGAGCGCACATGTCATCGCCTTCACCCTGTAAAATAATTAAGATTTTTTAATAAGTAAAATATGTTATAATCTTAAAAAAATATATTACTTCCAACAAGCATATGAAGTTTTCGTATGTATTTTTCTTACTAGAGTCCGTCATTGTGTAGTGGTAACCACTACAGTTGTAGATTCGGTTCTCGATCGAGAAAATAAATTATTTCCATGCTAAAGACAAAGGTGCAGCGTTCGCAAAGCAATCTCTCGAAGGTTAAATTGGGAAATTGAACGTGTTAACATTAAGCTCCCTTTAGATCCCTACTACATACAGCATGAAGCTATGGAAAAAAATAAACGTTATTTACCTCAGCTAATCTCCTTTCTAAGCGTTCCTTGTTTTCTTGATCACGCTTGACGCGTTCCAGTTTTTCAATAAGGATAGGCGCAAACTCGTCTGGGGGCAGTACGCGCAACTGTTCCGATTGCACGCGCTGTGTGCGCGGGATCATCTAAAAAATCAATAAAAAATTCAATACATCAAACTTACAATATTAACAAATGTTAAGATAGTTATTTGAATTAATAAGTCTTAGCCAGACATGGCGCAGGAGCACAATGTGTGACTAAACGGGACTGGTTATGGGTCCTATCCCAAGTCGAGAAAATATTTCTGCTGTATGTGGGATACAATGTTTAGCTGATATAAACCATTTACAATTTCGATTCTAAGACCCTAATTTTAACCGTAAAAAGCTATATAAAATACTATAACTTACCATAGCGGTATCAGTATCTTTATTGATAACGGCGTGTCGGTCGAGCCCATACAAACGCGGTCGGTGGCGCGCCTCGCGGCTCTCGCGCGCGTTGCGGACAGACATGCCATCACTGGAAATATTATTATAGTTATTCGAAAAAATTATATTATTAATGTAAGAAATAAGTAGTTTCACCACTCAAGTAGAAAATGAAGTGCCTTAACTCTAAGTTCCTTCTGTTCTTTTTTATGTACAAAATTAATTATAATACAAATGTTTATATACAAAAAGATTTTTAAATAACTAACTAATACAATTGGTTTGACAACATTCAAATAAATGAGGCCTTAAAAATAAAAATGAAACTCAACTGAACTCAAATGATAACAAAATGCTAATAAGGCGTGAATAATAATTAGTAGGAGGTATATCTAATAAAGCATATGGATACAGCCGTGGGGCTTGGGTCTACAGTTATAGTAATACTTACTTTTATACAAGAAGTTATTCTAGTTCATGACGGTTTTTATTGTTCCTTTTCCACTCATTTTTTTCTGAACTTACCATTTACCTACTAAAGGAAGTGTGTAATCAAACTGACAATATATATATATTTTTTAAATTTGGTTACAGTACAACCGATAAGTCGTGGCCACTCTGAAGTTAGACTTTCTGAGCTTTTACGCTTAATTAACTTGGGCAGTGAATAACTAACTTCAGGGAGTACTGTAGGAGTTTCGAGGCTACTCACAGACTGCTTCCGGACAGCGAGACGGCATCGCTGTCGGTGCGACCGCTGCTGAGGCTGGCGCGCTCCGAGTCCTGGCGCGAGGCGGGCGTGTAGCCCGCGTACGACACGTGCGCGCTGTACACCGACCGCTTGCGACTGCCCGGCGCGCAATGGACGACGTAGAGGATGGGAGATGTCAAAGTGACAAGTCGGTTTTTTAATTGGGATGGAGGCAAGGGTACAAAATTTTCGGAGATATGTTAAAATTTTTAAAAAGAATTCAATTCAAAACATGATGGTGATAGGTCGTTTGTTTTTTTTTGAAATGCGAGGTTGAGGCGAAAGTAGAAATTTATTTGAATATAGGATAGGTTTTTGATGAAAAATTGAGAATAAAATTTAATAAATTATTGATTATTCGAATTTTAAATTTAAATAGGAAGGAATATTGAATGAAATGATTTTTTAACTCAGTTAGAGGGTGTATGTGTAAAGATTAAGGATTTGTATGTCAAGTGGTCATCAGCATAGCAGGTGCACAATGTCGGGGCAGCAGGCATGCGGGGCACAAACATGGGGGAAAAACAATAACGCAAAATAAGTAAAGCTTGAAATAATAATTAAATTAAAAAGAAGCGTAAATCTAGTTCACTCATGCACTGCGGTGGTCACACTGCTAGCATTATTCTATAGTAACTAACACTCTAACGTAGTAGTCTTACTATGATAATAAATATTAAATTTTTACAAAAAATTAAATATTTAAGAAAGATATCACATAGTTAAAAACCAATCCCTGCACTATTTAAAATATGTAAAAGTCTATCTGTCAATACAACATATAGTCAACAGTGATACTTTTCTAGATAATATAAAAATATATGTACATGTATATGTTCATATATCTGTACCAGGCGTACTTGACTTATCAGCGTTATTCCCGCCTGGTACAGTCTACAGGATAAATAATGGATAAAGACGGTCACTCACGGCGCGACGTCGCAGTGCAGACGGCGCGACTGTGTGAGCAGCAGCGCGTCGTGCGTGAGGCGCGCGCCCACGCCGCCCGCCGCGCCCGCACCTCCCGCGCCCAGCTCCTGTCCCTCGTGAAGTGTCGCGAGGCCGCCCACGCTCACCTGGTGATTACAATTTAAATGTAGTGCTTGGATGAAACTAATATACACGAATCATAGGTTCGATTAGGCAAACTAATGAAGAAAACAAAACTGTTGGCAATTATTTGCATTGTCTTGCAATTGAATTATATTACATTAATGGTTCTTTATTGTCATAGAAATGTTTATTTATATAAATAAGAAATAAAAAACTTAAACTAGACATAATTTACTTTTTATACATATATGTAACTACTTAATAAATATTACGTAATATGCTAACATAGTATATACTCGTTTTTAATAAATCAACAAATAAACAAACCCCGTAATTTATATACAAATACTATTACTTTAAATTGTAGTACTACACACGCCTGTCTGCGGTTACCATAGAGAAAGCTACACCCCTTCGTTTTAATTCGTAGCGAAGCAGACATGTATTGTCTATGGTTCACGTAGTAAATCTTCACACAGTATAAGCTACGCCACCTTACAAATAAGTTACAATTGAAAAGCTTTAGAAAAACATAAAAAACGAATATTACAACTGTTACTACGTCAGACGTAGTGATGAAATACATATAACACTGAAGTTTAAGCTGTTAAAGAAAATGCGCATATTTACTTAAAATTTAGTTTACGTAAATTGAGAAAATTTTAAAGAATTTAGTCCATTTTCCTCTTCTGGCTAATCCGAAAGTATTTCAAAATTTAACCTAATTAAGTAAGTACACATACATAAAAAACACTACACACATATAACTTCACTGTCTGCTTAGTACTCGTATATGCATGTGTCGAGAGTGTGTAAAAGAGATAGACTACATTACGGTGGATGCATACCTCTTTGGAGTGAGCGGGCGAGGCGTCGGGCGAGGACAGCGGCTGCGTTGCGGCGCTCACGTACGACACGTACGCCTCCGAGCGCAGGAACGACTGGTACGTCGACTCCGTGATGGCGCGCGTCACCTGCGGGGCACCAGGGACCACTTGTTACTTATATTGGTAGGCAAAGATACCTAGTATGAAGTAATAAAGACATTACATTCTCCATTTTCGAAAGTCCCATTTGAAGGCATTAAGTGTTGATTAATAGAATCCGATGCCGCGCCTTGTCCAAACCGATCAACAAGATTAAGAATATCATTCCAGAGCCCATAAATTCAGTGGATTGGAGCCACAACCATCGTTACCACTGTCAAACTCGTACCCACTGTGTTACAATCCATTTTTATTTTTTATAGACCATGACTAGAAATCACAATTATTTGATATTTTCTCCTAATAATAATTAATAACGACTTAGTAATATATAATTAAAACCCACCCAGAATTATAAAATACTGACCTCCTGTTCCATATTATCGAAAATGGTCTTCTCAATGTTGGTGCCATCTTTGAGGCTCTGCTTCACACGCTGCTTTAACTCCTCGGGCATCGCTAGCTGAGACTTGCGCAAAAATCTATCATAATATAAAAAAACCAATTATAGATCACTCTAGTGACAATAATTTTTTACACGAACGAAAGAAAAATCGACAAATATATTTTAGAAACACTCTTATATGGTAATTAGTTTAATATATACGATTATTTATTTTGTTGTCAACAGTCCAACAATGTAAAAACGTAGCGCGTAATGTCCAATGCGCAATATTTTCACTTATGTTATTTGAAATAAACAATTTTCACGTGTACTTCCAAACGTAATTAGAGTAAGCTAGAATTTGTTTGGTTGAACACTTTAATCTCAGGAACTACTGATTCAAACTGAAACATTCTTTTTGTGTCTGATAGTCTATTTTCATTCCATGTCCATGTTCATAACATTACGTATATTGTTAACATGATGGTTACGGATTCGATAATTTGGCTCGAGGGAAAGAAGACATATCAATGACAAGACGAAGCTCGACCTCAACTTCCGCAAACGGAACAAGAGGAACAGAACGCCTTACATTAGGTTGCTACATGTGTACTCGTATATAACAGACACAGCGCTACTAACTTGTATATGGCGGACACGACCTGGCGTATCTTGACGGGCTCGGCCTCCTGGCGCAAACCCTGCACCGCGAAGTAGAAGTTGAGGCGGTCCACGTGCAGGCCGCCCGCGCCGCCCACGAACTTGCGGAACAGGCGCACGCCTTCCGCGTCCTTGTAGTAAGTAAGAAGCACAATATATAAATGTAACACTTATTATATTATATATTATTTAACATTCAGAAAAAATAAACAAAATCAACAAAGTTTAAATTCTCATATTGTATAATATCTGGTTTTTTAAAAATAAATGTAGGTACTTAGCTGAGGCAGCAATACGTAATTTACATGTTATAATATGAATAAAATTATTTGTTTCTAGTATTTCTAAATATCTATTAACATTCATACATAATAGGATATTCACGTATTTTACTTGTTACTAATAAATAAGTGATAGTACCTCAAGCAAGTGATGCAAGGTCTTGGCCCACCGTATATAGGGCGGCGAGGCGGGCGAGCGCACGGAGCTGCCCGACGAGCCCTCCGTCTCCTCGCGCCACGACGCCATACCCGTTCTGTGGACACAATGTGTGTGAAATAACTATCTTTTCTTGTTTCTCAGATTTATTTTTGATTCTGCATTTAGTAGAGAAGACTGGGAGAACACTTAATTTTATACTTTCCAGAGACACTGGAATTATTTCGTAAAATTCCAAATTTATTTTTGCAGGCAATGGAAATAAAGAACGGAGAAACAAGAGAAAGAAATCTCTCATATCCTCAGGTTAGATAACCATTAATGTCTTTAAATGTAATCTTTACTTGGGTGTTGTTAGGATTTGGTTTAGATATTTTATTCAAAGGTTATTCATTAGAAAAATGTAAGTGTTACGACCAAAAAAATATTCATTGTAATAAACTTATAGAGGCGGTCAGGGGTCATCATCTCAGCATCCTAAACGATTTAAGCTGAACAAAAAGATTTTTTTTAATTTCCTCAATAACACGACTAAGCGTGGCGTTGATTTCCGCCATTCTAGACGTAATGCCTTGAAAACAGGGCGGTGCATAGGGGATTATCTTAATCCTTTACCTAAGTTGCCAAAATCAGAATATATTTTGAAGCTAAAAAAACGTAATAAAGCATACTTAGGAAGATGTGGCTGTGTGAACACATGTCTAGATTGAGATTTGCTTTTCTCCTCCCCCGACGCCGGCGGCAGCGACGACCTGTCTGCAAGCTTGTGCTCCCAACCTGAGATAAAAGTTAATGTTAATCATGTAATCATTTAATAATACGTACTTTTAATTCATTCAATATATATTAAACCAAAAGATTAAAACTGAACAATGAAATGAAATTCAAATCATACAATTATTTTTTTTTAATTTTCGATAAATAGTCAATAGCTGATAGATTTTCATTGAAGCAATGCTCATACCTCTGCCAGCACCGCTCTAAGCATAACTTGTAAATATTAACAACGTTTTAACCATTTTTTAACCCCTAACGAGTGTGATGGGCCAACCACATACACATTTAAAAAACAATATGATTAATAAATTCATATGAACCAAAATATAACTTTTTAAATTAAAGGTCAACTGTCAACAATGGGCAATGAATTATTTTCACTTCTCCGCTATGACAAGACAAAGCGCGGCGCTGAGTTCCGCCACTCAACACAAAATGTTTTAAATTCGGGTATAAATAAAAAAATAATGTCTTGACACTTGAGGCTGACTCTGCATACCATGAAAGCCAAAAAAAGCATAAAAATGCTTCTAATTTACCTTGCGGGTGGCCGCCTATAGGAGTGTGGCTCATGGCGCACAGGCCCTGCTCCCACCCGCGCGCTGCATGGCGAGACACTACCTGTAAATAAAATTTTACTTCGTTAGTGTTTATGCTTATTTGTGTGTATAACATGATCATGATTTTTGCTTATGTAAATTTGTCAGTATTTTACATACTTAAGAATAAGTTTTATATATACTAGGTAAATTTTGTAGTTCACTAAGAACGGGTAACAGTAAAAAATATTATTAATAACCTTCATAAGTTGCAATTCACTAAAAATTGAAAGAGTAAGTTTTAAAAGTTTTAACTTAAAAATCAAAATTTCTAAACAAATCATATGGTAAATTACACAATTAATATATCTACACAAGTATTGTAAAGAAAAGAATAATACATTGCAAAAATTATTAAATCGGAGTATAATAGCTATACCAAAAACATGTTAGTCCGAACCAAAAACCAAGGGAAAGAAATCAATACGGCACATAAAAAGGATCATGGCATTATGTTTGGTCTGTAATCTCTGCATGTTAGAGAGAGAGAGCCTAAAAAAAGATGAAACCACAGCCACAAAGTCAAGAGTCTCCATCATCGATCGGCGTACCATAGGAATATAACAACAGTTTTAAATCAATTTGCTGTATATTTAAGCTTTATAGAAAAACCTCAACAAATACTATTCAAGGCACTGATTCAATAAAATAAGCTTACAGATCAAATTTCCTAAAATATTTCAATAATTTAATTTTAAGCGGAGCACAACAACATAAAAACTTTTCAAAGCCTAGTAATATTATACAATAAAAGGGATAATTAATAATAGGATGCTGTCATAACAAATTATATCATAATTTCACAGTTCAATGAGCATGTGGAAGAAAAAAATAACAAAAGCAAAAAACATAAAGGGCCTTACCATGTTCATAGCGACAACACAAACAATTTATTGAGGTACTTTACTACTAATAAAAACTTGAATTAAGTATAAATATACTTGGTGGAGTTATTAATATTTTTTGTTGAAAATATTATAGTATTATTCAAAAGAGCACGACTGCGCAGTGCAATGGCAATGGTCCGAGTGGAAGTTGGATGCTGTAATACAATAGACTCCGATCGAACTTTACTTGTACCCCTGTACAATGTGTTATAGATATGGTTATGATAGGGTTTATACAAATATTAAAATCAATATTACACAAAAAAAGCTTTGGAGTTTTTGTGTTCAATAAAGGTTTAACTTTCCTATTATAGTTCCCGTGATAAATAACATGCTTTCTGTTAAGTGTTAAATTACTATATTAAATAAAATACACATTGTATACCATAAAATATTGTTAATTTTGAAATAATGTAAATATTGAAGCTATTTAGTGCACATTTTTATAAATATAGTATATTAATCATGAAATAAATACATACTTACTTTATGTAAGGGCAATACTTTTGGGGATTCATACGTTAGTATATCAGGGGCGTTTGTTCACAGATCACCAGAGTAGTTTTTATTGAGGATGACGAGCATAAAACGACTAACGAGTAACAAACAAAGAAAAAGTCATATATTGCTCGCTCACGGAAGAAGCGTGCGTGAAAATCGTATGCAACTTTCAGTCATAAGTCAATGTTTAATTCTTCGTAACAGTATAATAACGTGGAACTGGCAGTTGTAAACACCGAATTCCTTCCCAGAAACCCGGAAGGACAGTATTTATGGATCATATTGAGTGAAACACTATATTAAAATGGACACGCTCACTCTCTACAGAAACGTGACGATCTATACGAAACAAGAATAGAGAACGCGTTAAATAGAAAAGTTAACGTAAATAAATAATAGATTAGCTTGGCTCGGTCTGGTTTTGTATACAACAGCGACGGGGGCTTGACGTTTGTCAGTGAGATGTCACTTGACAAGCGTAGCGGAGGTGACATTAGACTCGAGCAATGTGTCGCCATCTAGCGGCTTGCTATGAATTCTATTCCCACGCAAATCCCTCGGTTGCCGTGACGACATCATTTGCATACCGCCAAAAGTCACCAGTAGATGACAGGACAGGTCGCTATGTCTAAGTATTGTTTTGGCGGGAATCTCTAATTTATATTTACGTAAATAAAATAATAGATGAACATAACATGTAAAAAATATATATAAAATACTTGCCTGTTAGCAGCTTATTGCCGCTGCATCTTTTTTGTTTGTCATACCAATTTTTAAGTTGATTATATCTGTAACAAAGAGATTTAATGTGAAAAGGATACATTAAAGTTTTTATTAACGTTTATATTAATTATAGGCTAAGGGGAAAATGGAAATGTGATGAATAGTTGTAGGAAATAATTTTATTTATGAATCCAATTAGTAAAATTGCTTAAAAGACAAATCCCTTATACGACTTATAGAGCTTAATTTAAAAAAAAAATACTTGATAAAAGCCACGAATACGGTTATTAAATGAACTTGAGTCAGTCATAATTACATGTGATTGTAAAATAAAACATATTAATTATATTGACAACATCTTTTTGTAAAGCTGTGTTGTTAAAAGAGATTGTGTTGTTGTAAGCAGTTACAGTCATAAGAAATACAATATACAGTACAAAGTGTATTTAATGCGTCTAAGGATGAACAAGTAAATATAACTAATAAATTTTGTAGCGTATTTATGATATGAATATAACCGTAAGTATTGTCGGTTAAAATCCCTCATGGAAGAATAATTATAATGTAGACAAAGTAAGCTTTCCCTCCTAGAATATTGATATATATTTGGAAATTACAGAATTTTTTTTTCTTTCAACATTCAGGGGAAAGTTGAACTTAAAATATTGTCATTAATTTATATATATAATCTATGATGGTTCCATTACTAGATTATTGTACTATAGCCAGCACGCCAAATGCATACAGATATAAGAAACATATATAATTAAATACAAATAACCATAATAAACATAAAATAAGGACCTCCTAAATACCTCCACATCATCAACCACATCCAATTCATCGACGTTATAAAATTACCATATTCACATCACTAAACCTTCATTAGCCAGACACGCACTAAGCGACTCTTTGATGTGCACAAACTTTCCGTTTTCCTTTGATTGCTATAATGGAGCTGCGATGTTATTACACTAATTGAATTTTCGCAAAGTCCGCGCAGCGCTAATGGTGGGTACGGATTCGGACAGTGTTAATACCTTCGACGGTAGTATTTATACGTTTCACGATTTAAATATATTGATTTTATCATAGTTTCACGTTTGAATCTCTTTTATATTGAAAATCTGTTAAGGAAGATTAAAAATGTTACAAAACAAAAGTTAAATCCACTCTCTTTGACATAATAAATACGTACTGAAACAGAAAGAGTGTATAATAAATAACGTAAAATAAATCATTCAAAAATCTATGCTTATAATAAAATCCTAACGGGTCAGTGTTTATATACAGGAAAGATAAGGAAAAAGATAAGATGAGAAAAAAGATTATTGGGAGCTTTATTTATGTAATAGAATCCAAAAATCTTTTGTCTGTTTGGCTGCGTTTTCACGCTTTTATCTGCCGTTTCACTCCGTTTCAGAAAATGGCTTAACCAATTATAATGCAGTTTTCACTATTGGTATGTAGCAAGTAATCGTTACCATTTAATGCTTGTTTTATTACAATCGATTCGAATTACAATTCGAATCGAAATATAAAAGTTATGTGAATATAAGAAATGCGACATGGCTACATAATAAATGTTGGCTGAAACTTTAGCTACCAATGTATAGATTTGTAGATGTTATTAGATTGCGAAAGTAATTCAAACGAGAAAATAAATAAATGTGTAGTCCAAGCGGGCGAAGCCACACGAGGGTCACTAATTATTAAAATATTTAATTCCAAGTAAATTTGCCAGCAGGATAACGAAAATAATGACAATCATCAATCAATAACCCTTTGACGAGCACGCCACAGTAACCATAGACAAAAGAGCACTTTGAGCGGACTTCTCAGGAATACCTTCGGCACTAATCACTCGTATGTAGGTAGGTACTCGTACCTACACCGTATATCCGATCGGAAAAGGTATTAAAGGCAATAGTTTCAGGTTGCGGTGAACTGTTTGCGAGGGAGACGGCGGGAGGGGGGCAGGGGGGGGTTGGTTCCTCGGAACATCAAAGGCGGGCCGAGACAAAGCTGGAGGAGCCTTTTAACTTTATTTAGCGGAGTGGTAAGTTTAGCCGGTCGCGAATCGCTCAGGTTAAAGAGTAACACACTCACTTTGAGCTGGGAGCTGAGAGGTCAGGGCTGTCGCGGCAACAATGTCGCCCTAATGAAGCGCGATGCTAGTATGAAAATAATCTAGGCACAACATGAGTACGCAGGTTTCTATTTTGAAATTGTTGATCTATATAGCTAGCTGTACATTGTATCATTTGAAGTATTAAGTCGTGGCGTAGGGCCACAAGTATGTGTGTGAATAACCGTGACTAGTTGTGGGTTCGATCCCCACTCGAGGAAATGAAATATTTATTTAAATGTATATTTTCATGCCTCCAGAATTCAGCGAAAAGGCTATCCTGCTGTGTGCGGGATACAACGTGAAGTTAATTTAATTTGATTAAATTTTTAAAGCTAGAAATTTTTGTATAGTCTTCGTATATTAATAACATTATTTTAGAATAATTCAAAGTCTACATACATAAAAAAGTTCTTAGTTGACAATTATTTATCCTAATATGTGCGCAACCTTTTGATTACATATGAATTCAAATAATAATAAAATCATAGCAAAACACTAAAATCATAAATTAATAGAGACTCCTACGCTTCGCATTAAGATATATTGCTGTATTAAGAATTAAGATGTGTATCTTATTATTAGTTACAAGTATTTTGAAAACGATAATAAGAAAATATACGTAATATTTACAGTGTTTACACAACAACAACTTAAACATTTAATTAGTTATATTAAAATAAACTACGAGTAAACAACATTCAAAGAGAAACCGGATTCGAACACGCACTTACTACATTCCTAACTAAATTAAACAAAACCAACAAGTGTAACAATTAATATTAACAAACGCGAACAACTAGAGCCCCACAGACAACCCTAGGCGAGCGCGCGGCATCTCTTTGTCGGCACTTGTCCTTTGAGCGCTGATACCACCTAAACTGCGAACAATAACGATTGACAATGCGTAATGTGCGAATGCACTGGCACAGTACTGCGCAACACTGTGCTTGCTGTGCATCGATTAAACAATAAACTAAATACGAAAAATGTTTTGATCAGTGAAGTAGTTCATTCGCGTTGTGAACATTTTTAATTAGATTGGATACAAATAAATAAAGCTTAAAATTATTTGGTGATGCTGAAATTTTATTGCATTCATTAAATTTATTGTGCTGATAAAATAAACAACGGCTCTTTGATAATTAAATTCGCAATAAGCGTATTGTTCACAAAATGACTACTATAAATAATGATAAAATTAAAGCCACCATCGAGTGGCAAAAGCGGAACTCAACGCCGCACTTCACCTCGACACTAGAGCGAATATTAAAATAATGAAAAAATAATTTAATAATAAAACATTAAGTATTTCATTTCCTCGAGTAAGAATAGAACCTAGAATCTACAGTCACACCTTGTGCCTGCCTGAATAGCCACGAGTAAATAAACCCTTACATCTACAATATATTCTTAAACTGCATAAAATAAAAACTAACAAAAACTGCATATAAACGAACAACAATTATTATATTAAAAGCAATACTAAGAAGCGTACGTTTGCCGGGTCGGTGTCACGGGCGGCGCGGCGGTGCGCGGCGGTCTGCGGGCGGGCGGTCAAATAAATTACCTTCCTTTGAGAATTTGATTCTTTTGATCATCGCGAAATCAATTCCGTCGCCCCCTATACCATTACATTACATTTTGCTTAAGCGACGACTTAATGTGGACGTACTTGCATGTTATTGCTGTATTCATTCTATCGTTTAGTGAAGTTTTAAACATTTTAATTAACAAAATAATTAATTTGTAATTACTAATTTATTATTTTTATTATAATTTTTAATAGTTTAAGGATTAAAAATAAATAATGCCATGATATTAAACTCGCTCAGATATCACCTGAGTTCTGAGTATCAAATTATAAAAATAATGTAAAGACAGCTAATATTTTCTTATGAGAGATATTAATTGTTTATATGAATATTAACTGTAAACGTGATGGTTGTGGGTTTAATTCCCGATCGAGGACATGAAATAGTTAATATTTTCATATATTCACTCTACTGATAAGTAAAAGCCACTCAGCACGCAATGCCTCTAGAATTCGGCGGAAACGGAGTGTCTTAACACTATGTTCTCAGGTTACCTCTGCCTATCCTGCTGTGTCCGGTATAGAGCCTTAAAGAAACATAATATTGTGATATAGATATACGAAAATTGTATTTCTTTTTAAGAAAACGATATTGTTAATTTTAAGTTGAGACCAAAAACAGCCATACAATTGGAATAAGCTATATAGAAGCTTCTCCTTGTCAACTAGGGAAAAGATAATAATTTAAATCATGAGTTTAGCTTTTTCATATTAAATTCCATCCACCAAAGTACCGAATTCTTCCATTTCCCTCAACTTTTCAGATTTCAATGAATATGTTTCAGAGTTTATTCAAGGACTTCAAATGTGTATTGTTTGTCGGTATTAACGTCACACGTACCTTCTTGGAAGGGAGACTTACCGCAACAAAAGGTAGAAAATGACAGGAATAATAAAGTGACATAAAGAGGAAAACCGACGCAATGGTCTTCTGATTCTCATAAGCTTCCAAAGTTAGGTGTTTTTTTTAATGTATAAGAAAAGAATATATTAATTCTCCTATTAATCGGCAATACTAACTCTCGGTCAGTGAACATTGATAAAATATTCCATAACTTTACTGAAAATTAATATAGAGTAGACCAGTCGAGGGCATTGCCGATGCAAGGGTGTGAGTGTAAACGCGACAGGTAGTGGGTTCGATTCCCGCTCGAGGAAATGAAATATTTAATATTTTCTACTCCTTTTAAAATATTAACAAACAAGTATGAGACATAACCAAATCCCGTATTTTATTTTAAACTTAGTACTGAAGGTGTAAATGACGATGACGACAATTTATCAGACCAGATACTCCTCTTGTTACTTCAAAAGAATTACAAACAAAGATCAAACTCCTAAACAAAAAGAAAGCTTATGTGAAAAAGAAACTGAAAGAGTTAGATCTTCGTTATAGAGGGATGTTCTTGGAAAGCAATTTTCTGTCTTCGTAAACAATAAAGTACTTTCAAAGAAGGAAACAAAGTCCAGTTTGGACTGACGGAAGACTTAATGCTTCCCTTGTAGTACTGTAATGACGAGCTAACGAAAAAAAGCATTATTTTCTATATGAACGTCAGGGTTATGTACAGCTTTTTGGATGCATACAACGCGAAGAAAATAAACTAAAAAAAAATGAAGTTAGTACTGGTTCTGAAGTCTTAAAGGGCGACAAGAACATATGTGGAGGGTGCATAAGTTTTGTCATAAATACAAACACAACTATACAAATTATACTAAAAAACATTTTTAATTTTAATGCAAAATTTTATAGGCGAAGTTTGGATAAGTTACTAGCTTGTTTTTAATTATTTTAAATCTCCATTATGTTTCCCAGTTGATATTTATAATTTAAAATAATAAATTTTATTATTTTATTACATTTTTTTTATTAAGAACGGTAATATTTGACAATTCATATTGACAAGATAGAAAAACCTTACAATAAAAATAAAAAAAAAAATTTACAATACCAACTTACAAAAAATAACTCCATATAAATATAATATAATAATAAAATAATAAAAAAAAAAACAAATAAATTACAAACATTATAAGTAACATAACTACAAGAATAGTCCTCAGCAGCTAGGTTACTAGGTAATGTTGGTATGGCTAATTCGTCAAAGGGTGGGCGCTGCCTTTGTGCAACTCATGGTAATCAGCGACCGCTCTCATTTCACTCAGCTTCGGACCGGCAAGTGGATTTTGTTCCTTATCATAATTAAATGCTTCACTAAGATATTCTGTTTTAGTTGTGAAGTTATTATTATCTATTATTTTGTTACCTATGAGAATGTTGCGTTTGAAGCCTTTCTGAAATTTTCTCTTTTCTTTTAATATTGTATATAGTAACTAATATTAAATAGTAGCTTGTTAACATTTTGTTAATTAACTATTATAAAAAAATAAACATTTCAACATTTCTATACAAATATCAAAATAAAAATATTAGCTTTTCGTACCTATTATAAATACTTTATTTAACTCTAATACAGTAAAAATGTTGGTTAAATTAACATTGTGGTTAATTTATCAAAGGGTGCGCGCCCTTCGATTGACTTAATCGTATTCAAATTTAACGACCTTTAGCTAGCTTGTCAGATTAACAACGATAAGAGCAATTTATTTACTAATTACACGGATGAGGCATTATCTTACTTTTCAGCGATACGGAACGAAAGTTCTTTTTCTAAAAGTCTTCTTAAGTCTATTAAGTTGTCATTAATTAAGTCATCCATTTATATATAAAAAAAAATTGTAAAAAATTTTCACAGGCAGAGGGAAACCAACGTGAAGATACTCCGTTTCCGCCGAATTTTGGAGGCATTACTGCCTGCCTGAAGCTGCGCGTACCCTGGACTTCACAGTGAAAAAATAGAAATATAAATATAAATAAATATTTCATTTTCTCGAGTGGGGATTGTATCTAGAACCAATCACGTTACAGGCACACCCTTGGGCCCTTGCGGTTAAATATTACACAATTATCTTATAGACTAATTTCGAACCTAAAACCCTATACAAATATTACATAAAACAGAACCACCACCAAGCCTCCAGAACACGCACTCTTTAATAAAATCAGCCCACGACGACGACGCGGCGCGGCAAACTAAATCACGCGTAACAATATTACCCATACAATTTGTATGGCACATACATACATACATACATACATACATTTCGTACGACACTCGCATATCGATATAATTACCTTCGTTAACCGCAAGCCGCTGCCGTAATGAAGTGTTCCGCGAATATAAAGACTGCGCCAGCGTAGAATGTAATATGTAGGCACACTTGATAGGTATCTAGTTCAATATATTATGTAAAATATACGCTATGTCTATTTAGTTAAGATCGTGGCACAGGGGCATAAGCGTATAACAAACGTGACAGGTTGCGGGTTCGATTCACACTCGAGAAATGAACTATTAAATATTTTCGTTTCTTCGCTTTGTTATCGAGGCAAAGCGCGACGTTGAGTTTCGCCACTCAACACGCAAACCATTCATCGGTGCAAAGTGGTGAGCAGAGTGTCTTAACACTAGACTCCCTCCGTCTACCCTGCTACACGCGGGATACAGCGTGAAATTGGGAAAAAATCTATTTATTTATTAAATATTTACAATATTGTTTTATCCTCATGTAACAATACTTAATTCCCCAAAAACATTTTAAAACTACCTACATATGGAAAAAAAATAACACAACCTCAATACGAGCCCATAAACAAAATGCAAATGACGTGACATAATCACATAGTAAGCGCTGAGATTCTCTGGTTGGTGTTGAGGTCACGTCCATGTATTGTAGCTCGAGTCGATAGGGGGAAAAAAAAGGAAAAGTGAAACTTCACACCCTTTCACGGCGTCTGAGAGACTTTGTGACGCGCTCTTCTGATACTCTTTTTGCTACGTCTTGAGTGCTCTACTTTTGGGTAAAGCCTTACGTGCTTCAACATTGACAAATATGAGTGCAATGTGCCAGTTACTTTTAGTTTTAACTATGAAAGACATAGGGGAAGTGTTGAAAAATTATGTTAGATATCAATAACGAATTTAACAAAACTATTATTTTTATTATTTCTTATTTAAGATGATTTTTTGTAAGGAAAGCGTATATTAAAAATATTGTTTTTAATATAACGAAGGTTATTTCACAAGAATTTTAATTGTTTTATCCAGTAGTTTTTAATAACTTTACATAGATTAATTATATTTTATTTTAAAGCATAAATTTTGATCAATCATTCTTTTATAGTTTTTAACTCTTGCTATAATTTAGATCAGCAGTATAAAATATTGTATTAGTATTAATATGAAAAAAAAAACTAAAAAAATTTTACTACATCGATTCATTTTAGAATTTCAATATAGACGAACAATATAAATAGAGAAATCAAATATTTTTATCAAATATCTATCAAACATAGCATTTTATTCAAAAGTTAGCATTTTAGGGGAAGGTAGAGAACCAGCGTCAGCCAGCCGAGAAATCTGCCGTTTTGACCACGACATGCATTCCATTATATTATATTGGAAATTGGAAATTCGGAATACCGCAGATATCAAATATTTCTCAGTGTCCGTCACTTGGTATTCCGATCGGTCACATTTGTTGCGAAGAAGTTTCCAAAAATCACTGAAGTGTACCGAAACGACAGAATATTAGAAAGTAAAGTTTAAATGAAATATGAATAAAGTTATTCTGGTATAAGAAGAAAGCTGTTTTTATTAAAAAATATATATTTACAACATTTTAGTAAGTCATAAGGTATAAAATCATTAAAAAAAAACATACAAAAAGTATAAAATTCAACCAATTGCTATTATCAATTTAATTAGCCTACTTTGAAAACCGTAACAGTTGTTTAAAATATATTAATCTGTTTAAATAAAATAAATACAAAATAAGATAAAATCTAAAATTATCCTCCATTCAATCCTGGTCACGTAAAAATAAACTATATAATCGACGATAAGGATTCAATGGCGCATGTTCACGCCTTCCGTTACGAGGCGATTGAATCTTTTAGTGAAAAGGAAATTGGGCATCGCACGTGTTGCACGCATTAGTCCTGCTATAATTTAATAAACATACATACATATTGGTCAAATAACTGGTTATAGTTGTCCAATATTGGTAACTTGCAATAATTTTTTTATCAGTTTCACGATAATCCGCATAGCTAGAGTAGGCAGAGGGAACCTATTGAACTTTACTCCGTTCTTCACTTTCCATTCCATCATTCGGCATTGCGTGTTAAGTAGCTGAACTCAACGCCGAGCTTTTGCCTTGGAGCCAGAGAGAAGAAATGAATAATAATAGATAAATAATTTACTACCCCGAGTGGGGATCGAACCCACCAACGTCGCGTTACGGTCACCCTTGCGCCCCTGCGCCACTACGGCTTCTAAACTATTAAAATTATGTTTATTAAAAATAAAAATAAATCAGTCCACAATCAACAGAGAAATCAAGAGACATACCTACGTAATATGCCTAAATTTCAAAATATTTTACTGTCGAATACAGAACATTTGAAGACGGTTAAAAAGACATTAAAAAACAGATTGAAAATCTCACTTAACTAGTCATAAAGCTTCATTTGTTCTTGTCTCTCACTTGCAGGAACCCAAAGCGGTATACCTATTCTAATACTTACGACGAATATATGGTGAAAAGAAAACGAGCCCAAAGGCAGACTAACCAATTTGACAATACTCATTGTTTTCCCAATTGCAAGCCTGATTAAACTTGTGGAGCGTCTCCAGGTAAATAAATCTTGCAATCAGCCGAACAATGAAATGCGGAATCCAGACCCTGGGGGTTTCAGAATAATGGGATTCGCCTTAATCTTGAGGAACAATGACACCGCTTGCGCGAGACGTTTTGCATACAATGTCCCGTAGCGTGACAAGCGAACGGGTCGGGATGGGGAGAACGTGACAGCTCGCTCGCGGTTTGGAAAATTGGGACAGGTGCACTCATCATGGCATTTATAAGAAAATATATACGAAAATTGTAAGTACCTACTTAGCAATCAGCGCGCTTCTTTAAAATTGTTCTGTTGCTTTTATACATTTTTATTATAAATATTATGTTTTATTTCTATAACTCTTTAATAAAAATTATGAACATGTCAGTAGTAATTTGTAACAGTAAAAACAAACAGAACAGGAAAGCAATATGATGCGGTTATAGTTGATTTAGTTTTGTCTGTTCCAAGTAACTCGTTGTGTCACAATCGACATGTTCGATAGGTTTTAACCGCAACATGTCAAAAAATACCGAACGGCGTGTCAGTGTCACATTGCGGACAGATAAAATAAAATATTTCAATATTTATTTACTTTTTTTAAAAATTTATTGACAAAGACAACATAATTGACAGCCCCGTTGGTAATTGTCTAAACGTGAATTTAAAAAGATTGCGGTTAACTAAGCCAATAATTTGTGGTCTGTGGACTGTCGCTTTCGCCTAACGAGGACTTTTAATAATTTAAAAGGTAAAGAGGGCCTAACAAAAATAATCGCACTCGTGTCCGCGACGCCTCCAGATAGCACTCTGTGGCACGGATGATTGGATTGATGAATAAAAGATCCGGCAATTTGTATAATATAAGGCGAGCGGACAATTATGCACCATTCAATTATTCTGGACTCGAATAATACCAACAAATATTCAATTTATGTAAGTGTATGATATTGCATTATTAAAGAGGAAGGGAAAACGATAAAGATATTTAACATTTAAAATATATTTTCTCGTACATAATAGGGTAGGCAGAGTATAACCAAGAAGTGTTAAGACACTCCGTTCACGTTAAGACACTTTCGTTCCCCATTTTGAATTCTGGAGTACCTATATATTAACAATTAACTATTTTAGACGATATTTATTAGCCGAATGATATGGACATTAATTATAACAAAGAAGCATAACTAATTGGAATTGACAATTTAGCTATACGCATTTTTGTTCAACTGAACGAATTTAAGACCGTTCATGCGTTTCGATTGCTCTGGACATGTGTCTGTACCATGAAGGGTTGAATATTAAACGTACACTACTACCTACTTTTAACCTACTGTTCCAATAAATAAATAAATAAATAAATATATAAATAAATAAATTAATCGTTTATTATCGTTAACAACGTATTAAATATTGAATTTTATTTATGTTATAACTGCGAATATTATGTTATGTTGTGGGTATACCTAATGACAGCATAAATCACAATGAAAGGGTTAAAATTTCATAAAAATATACGAAAACTATGAAAAAAAAAACATTATAGCCCTATATGATAGGAAAGTTAAACTTTATATAGAAATCCGTTCATTAAGCGTTTGTCCATTTTCGACGTTATAAGTTTTGTATTAAAAAGTTTTGGCACTGCTGTGATGTAAAGTATGTCAAATTTAATGTTCATACATATTCTACTTTCAGGATTACATTTTTTTATTACTATAACAATTAAAAACCTAGATATTATTAATCTTTTATAACCAACTAATAAATAAAAATAATTAAGATGTGTCTATGAAATCTATAACAATAATTTTCTTAGAACATTTTGCCTTTAAGCAAAGTTTTGCAAGTAACTTTAAAAAAAAGTTATTTACATAATTTATTTAAATACGTATACTATATAATCATATACATTATCAATATAAAAAACAAAAGCGGCATTGTGGCACGTCCCAGCGGGGACCACCCGTCGACTTAAGCAGTCGGTTCCATCTGCCGCTGATATCTATGCTGCTTACTGCTGTCACGGTATAAATATGTATTGTTTTGCACGCAAATCAGTGGCTGTCTCTTGCAAATACTCCGTAAAGATATTATTATAATTCTTATATTATTTTTCATGCTGTATCCCACACACATCACAGTAGGGTAGGCAAAGGGAACCTGGGTACGTAGTGTTAAGACACTATCTTCCCATTACTCGATACAAGAGCGAAGAAATGAAAATAAATAAATAATATTCATATTCAATAAGCAATTAAATTCCTTTCAAAAGATATTATGAGATCGACTTAATTGTTAAACTTCGCCACATCTGCCAAAAATTATTCATCACTAAGGGTTTTTCGCTTTCTTAATAACTCAATTTTAATGGAGCAATATGTAAGATATGAAGCCAGACGTGGCGCAGGGGCAGGTTCTGGCTTCGATTCTCACTCGAGGAAATGTAATATTTAAAATTTTCATTTCCTCATTCCACTCAAACACTCAACACTCAATGCATGCAGAACTAGACGGAAAGTGGCGTATGATAGGATCAGCGTAAAACTAAAAAAAATTCAACATGATATCAAGATACGAAACAACCCGACGAACTGCAAACTAACATCATAAATTTCTCCAATAAGTGGAAATTATATCAAAACCGGCATACTCTCGTAGGTACCTGGCGTGAACACACGAGCACCTGCCTACCTACCCTCATATGTATGATAAGTAATATAAAGTTCAGGGGTTACAGCAGATCTCATTTGTAGACTCCTGGCACAGCGTATCCGCGGTAATCATATTGCCGAGACTAGAGATGAAATAAAGTGCACATATGTTATATTAACCGTACGCCGCCATCCGCTATTGCAAATCATAATTCTGTCGTAGATAAAAAAAAATGTATTTTTGTTATATTATCTGTGGAATAAAATGTATCGAATGTCATACAGAGATTGACAAAAATAATTAATCTTATTAATATTACTTTACTGATAATTCAACGAAAGATCCGTCAAAATATGCTATTGCAAATAAATCCACAAATTCATACAAAACCTATAAAGAGATCTGTAGTAATAGTTTTTTTACGGCGTTGAGTTCCGCCAGTCAACGCAATGTCTGTAAAATTCAGCTAGAAGTGGGAGTATCTTAATAGGAACGGAGTGTGTAAGTACACTTGACACTAGATTCACAGGTTCCCTCTACTTACCCTGCTATGTATACAGCGTAAAGCTAAAAGAAAGAGGTTTTTTATATTTTAAGTTATATACATATATGCTGACTACTCTAATGCCCCAATTCTTTAATTGCGCCAGTGATTTTTCCAGCGTCATGGAGATCTCTGCGTATGTCAATAATTAAAGTTTTAATTAAATGGAAAATATATATATTTATGAGAATATATATCACTTCAACGTCGTATAATTACTATGTTTTGAAATGGAATCATCAGTAACGTAATAAATACATATACCTAACTATGTCTTGTGAAGTTTTGAACTAACTTCTTTTTTCGAAAAAAGCTAAAGCTAAAGCTATAAAAACTTACTGACTTTAATATCCATATTTTACTAAATAATTTTTCTTACAAGCTAGCTAGTTCCTCGTTCTCGTAACGTTCCAAATTCTCCAGAATTCGAAGGAAAGTGGGGAACAGAGTGACTTAACACTAGGTTCCTTCTGCCTATCCTGCTACATGCGGAATATAGCTAAAAAAAATACTTAAAAAATACACACGATCAAAAACAAAAAACGTTGCCATATGAACAAGTGTTTTAAAAATTCTCTTTTATAACATAGAAAAAAGCTTAGCAAGCGCATTAATAGGAGGTCCGAAAGCTATTACTCAGATATAAAAGGCTCGTCGTCCACTGGCCGGCCGACACAATGCTTTAATCTGCCGCGTTATTACACCGGGGAAGACGTTGCAAAAGCCATTGTTGACACAGTATAATTGTCGGTGAGCCTGCCGGGATGGAGTTGAGAGGATCTATTTTCGCCTGTCTGCCTCTTTTATGGCGACTTACAAAAAATTATCTCAATTCGAGTTGACAAATCTTATCTAAGAAAGTATTATAAGATTTTAGCAAAATGTTATATACAAAACTAGCGGCCCGCCCGCGGCTTCGCCTGCGTGCACTACGTTATTATTAATTTGTATTAACGAAGTTTCATACAAACTTTCGACCCCAAAAACAACTCCTTAGAAATCGAATATTGCAAATTCCCGTCTTAGCGAGCACCTACGTCCTATAAGTAAGTCCTATGCAAAATTTGAGATTCCTAGCACTTGTAGTTTCTGAGATTTGTGACCTTTCGATTTTATATATATAGATATAGGCAATTATTATCGATTCGTTCAAATAACATATTCAAGAAATTTCCCGGACAAAAATATGTTATTTCTATATTTGCTCAACTTTAATATTAATACTAAGAGATTTAAATATTAAATTTTGATGATATTTCCCACAAATATTTTAGTGAGGATTGCACTTCGGGTCTAGGTAATCATGTAAAGGAAGCATGAGCAATACGTTCTCTTGTCAAATAAGAATTGCTACAAAATTAAAAGTCTGTAAATTCTTGCAAAAAATAAATCGAAAAGGAATGAGATGAAAATTAGATAAAAGCTATTTCTTCGCAAAACGCAGCTGCTTCGAACGCTATCTGTAATTCTGCAAAACGTAACTAAAAAATATTCAATTTAAAACAAATCTGCTTGCCATTTCTAAAATAGGCCTCAGAACACTTAAGCATAAAACATTTTTAAAATCTATGAACAATGCCAATGCAATTTACTAAGAAGAAACTAAGTAAAACATTCCCTATAATTGTCATTTCTTGGCTCTGGGACCAAGGCAAACGCCCGGCGTTGAGTTCCGCCATTAAGCACGCAATGCCTCGAAAAATTCGGCGGAAAGTGGTGTACTGAGTGTCTTAACACTAGGTTCCCTCTGCCTACCCTGCTGTGTGGGGGATACAGCGTGAAGCTGATTTTATTTATATTCCTTATAAGCTTGCTTGAATACTTGCACTATAGTAGTAAACCAACACGATACATAAAAAAATACAAAAATAAGTACTGGCAAGAGCCATACAGCTCTACCGGTGGCAACTTCAGTCCTTGGACAAGGAAAATGCCTTACGGAACGAAAACGAAATGCGCAGATTGGCTCAGTTTCTTGAAAAAAAACACATTCCGCGCGGTATTTCGCACGTTTTGTATAAGCTAACCGCACTTGTGTCAAAACAAAGAGCTTTTCGACTAGAGCCTCATTCCTCGCGATATTCATACTAGATTTACGACTGCACGGACTGGGGCCAACCACGCACTACTGCGACTACCGTTGCGTTGCCGACTTGCACACCGGTTCCAACAATTTGCGAAAACTAGGAATATTCGTGCATGGGAAATTAAGCCAGCTTCAGGTGGTAACAACGACTATATTAGCTTGCAGGTACCAGGCCTCGCGGCGGGGTAAACCGCGGTGATTGTCCCCAGCACTCGGCTTTCACGTCTCCCTCGACCGGCATTATGCCTCTAATGTCACTTAATTTGCCGTCTAGAGCCTCCTCAGGTGAATGCAGCTTACGAGAGCTGGTTTAATATAAAAATTCGCTCGTTTTTTTTTTCCCTCCCGTGACGCGGGTTTATACGTTTTACTGTTGCCTCTTTTGAGAGTAAACGCGTAGAAGTAATGGGATTATGAGATCGGTAGTTTTGGTTTTCGCTAGGAAGGTTTTAAAGGGAAATTAAATTATATAGAGCTAAATTGAAATCAAAATTCACAGGCCCGATTCCTAGAGTGGAGTATTGACGTCGGAATTTAAAAATTCTCTTTGAAATTATCGGACTAATTTGTGACGATGCTAAGTCTTAATTTTAAAATAGTAAATTTTCTTTGAATATTTCGCTACACGTTTAACCGTTAACTAGCTTCAATTTACCTACTTGTTGTGTTGAGTGGCAGAACTCAACGCTCAACTCAACTTTATAAAAAAAAAAACAACTTCCATTCTCGGTCAATAAAACTGTCAGAATTCCAACATACGTAGTCAATAGAGCTGTTTTGCTCCAATTAAATGACCAAAAACGTCAATGAAAATACTGAAAGAGTACCTCCACCAAAGTCAGCGCAAATGGTAGACGGAAAATGGTCCACAAAAGCGGGTTTAGTCGTTATTATACCCGTTAACGAATCTAAACGACGATGTATCGATAGCGTTAAATGAAATGCTGACGTGAGAAAACATTCAACCGGGAATTAGTGTTGTGAATTAGAAACGTATACGTATTACATTTTGTATATTATAGTAGAGAAAAGAAATGGGAGAGCTGAAATCGATTTTTAATATTAGATATTTTTTTATTATTTTACTAAAAGTCTTAATTATTATTTAATATTGCTATTAATCATTAAATCCGTGAGTAACTAAGTTTTTAAAAAATTGCTATTCTATTTAATAATTAATACTCATAACATTCGAAGAATACGGATTTTCAGTTACACTTAAATAATGAAATTACTCTTCGAATTGTAATTACTTTACAATTGATCTTACCTTCAAATTTTAGCTAAAAGGTGCCGCGTATGAAGAGAATAACATTCTGAAACAAACAAAATAAAACTTTATTAGTATATTATATACATCGTAGTTAAACACTAGAAATAAAAAAAAAAGAAAAGGTAAGAAATTAAGATTTTTTGGACCTTATTACCGTCATAAGAATATTAGAATAAACAGCTATTTTTAAATGATAGCATATTATTTTATTTTATAAATATATATTACAATTTTAAGTTGCCCAGTTATCATTCAGAGCTGTATAATTTCGTAGATTATTACGTATTGTAGACAATATGAGAAAAAAGAAAACTAAACTATATTTGAAGCCAGTCGTGGTGCAGGGGCACAAGAGTAGCAAGCACTAAACCGGACTGATTTTAGTTTCGATTACCACTCGAGGAAATGTAATAATTAATATTTTCATTTACCCAGCATTGCCATCATAATTCAACAGAAAGTGGGAAACGGAAGAGGCTTAAGGTGAAAACTGAGTGTCTTAACACTGCATTCCCAGGTTTCTCTAGTCTACTAGAGAGATACAGTCTGAAGCTAAAAAAAACAATACCAGAGAAAAGAAAATTCCTGATATTCAAAAGTACCCAGTCAACAATAAAAAAATAATATAATAAACCACAAATCCCGAGACCTAGGAACTAGCGAACAAACTAAACAAACAAGACGCTTCCCGAAACGTAAACAAATAGACACGATGACAATCAGCTAATGGCAGATGATCTGTTTGTTTACAGAGCTATCCACCGTCGCTCCAGTGCACGGCTATCGTGGTAGGAATAATTCTTTATGTTTACATTAGACAAATATTATGTGAAATATTACCAGTTTCACGCTGTATCCCGCAAACAGCAAGGTAGACAAGATTTTTCAAGGCATAGCGTGTTGAGTGGCGGAACTCGATTCAGCTTTTGCTTTAGTACCAGAGTGTAGCAGCAAATGAAAGTATTAATAAATAATAATTCTTTCCCTAGAGTGGGGGATCGAACCCACAACCGTCAAAAACCAGAACTTCATTAGGGGTGCATCAAAATACATTATAAAATAATATAATAAACGTGTCATTTACCTACCATTTCTAATTAATTATCAATTTTAAGTATTTACAGTAAACATTCCAAAATATAAACTAAACAACCAACTAAAACGAAAACAAACTACAAAAAAAATCAAAATATATATGAAAAGACCACCATAAAGTAAGTGTAAGGAAGGTTAGATTAAATATTTGCAACGTGTCCCCTTATCTTGGATCGAATGAAGGCAGGGCAGCGCCGGCGCCGGCGGGCTCGAGGGTCGAGCGCGTGGGCGAACGCATCTAAGGCAAAAAGCCGCTTGCTCTTCGGCATTCCGCCACCGAACCGGTCCTGGCTGAATGGACGACGCGAACATTTACACTATTCTACGTACCTATATATCGAGTAAAACACGACCTTTCTGTTTGTTTTTTTTCTGTATCCCGCGGGCATAAGCAGAGGTCACTTAGAGTTGAGACACTCTGTTCTCTATTTTCCACTGACATCTGGCGGCATTGCATGTTGAGCTGTGGAACTCAACGCCGCGTTTTGCCTCGACACCAAAAAAAAATTAAATATTAAATTTCCGCGATTGAGAATCGAACCCACAACCGATGCACAAGGCATTATAATCATATTATGAACAATAGAGGACGAAAGGTTGAATGATGGCAGCCGCTACGCAAAATATCAAATGGACGTTTGGACTCAACTCATGTCGTGCCGATGGAGATTTGATTGATGGATTGATAATGAAAGTCAAACGGAAAGAATAACTTTTAATGTTATATATAGAAATTTTAATTCGAATAAAAAGGTACCTATTGAACGTCGACGCATCTTGCATTTTTTTATATTTCCAATCCACTTGTAAATAAAAATAAACAGCAAAAGGAAAACCTAGTGTTCAGACACTCCGTTCTCCACTTTTCGCTCCATATAATACTTATTATTGAATTCGCAATAGAAGCTCTTTATTATAGAAAAGCATCTCCGGTGGTCCATCCTAATAAAAAAACTAGTTTGGTAGGGGAGAGCGGGGCTAAAAGTTACCGAGGTAAGTTGTTCCGATGGAAATAATTTCGCGGGGAAAAGTGATAGGAATATTTAGTAAACACATAGTGAAATGCAATGTGATAGCGCACCCATGGCCAGCATATTGAACAATCCAGTGGCACCCGAAACCAATGGAATAGCACACGGGTGTCGCTGGTGCACGATTGTAAATATTTTCGCATTTGATATTTTTGGTCTGTGTCACAAATTTTAACGATTAGCCTCGAGTATTTTAGTGTTTCTTTTACATATATTATCTACTATTTCGGAACACTATTTGTAAATTATTTGTGTTTTTCCTAATCTTATTTATATTAATTTTTTTTTCAACACGTGTTTTTGGGGCTAGATGTTCCCTTTTTTTGGGGCATGTTGTGACCTCGGAAAACTTTCGCTAATTCATTTGTACCCATAATGGGATGTAAATATTGTAATTTTTCATACTAAAAAGTATTGTAATTTAGTAACATGCGGACTTATGCTCGAAAATCAACTCGAGATTATGTGTCATATGAGTTGATGCAAAAAGCAGCGGAGGTGGTTTTGAAAGATTGCAAGAATAAGATAAAAACTTTTATCAAAGGATTACATATATATATTGAGCGCGAAAAGATAAAGCTATAAAATCTTTGTTTATTATTTTGGTTTAACAAAATCAAAATAAGTTTTATTTTATATAAAATTATCTTTTACTTTTTAGTTCGTTGTTTTACGGTTCAGTTTTTTTTTTGTTCAAAATTAATTCTTTTTACGATTTTAAGTGTTGGTTGTGGTGGTAGTTGTTAACGAGTGTCATCTGTTGTGATATGTAAAACTTGACTCAATTAGGTATTATTTTTTGACTCAATTAGGAAACTAACATTTTGGTATATTGACAAGAAAATACATAAAAAAATATTCGGGCGAATTGGGAACCTCTCCCTTTTTTGAAGTCGGTTGAAAATGAAAACATATTTTTTGAGGTTGGTTGAAAAGAAATGCAACGATGGGGAATCTTACTTCTGACAATAATTTTAACAAAGTTTTCCCTTGTAACTATTCCAGTATAATTAAAATTTACCAAAATAAAAACAAATTCTCTCAATTTTGACTAAATTTTATAATCGGAACCTAATCAAATTTTCATCAAACTATCCTTGAAGTGTATCCTTTTAAATAAGAAAAAAATCATTGGAATCGGTTAGCGTGATATTGAGTTATTCGTCATTTTGTCGCACACATACCAATATAAATTTAATACTTATGTGATTTTCTCATAGATACCATTGTCAAAAATAGAATTTAAAAAAATTGAGTCCCACATGGGAAGCACTACCTTTCAAATAAAAAAAAACATCAAAATCGGTTCACCTAATCAAAAGTTATGAAGTAACATACTTACATCAAAAAAACAGTCAAATTGATAATCTCCTTTTCTTACAGGAGTCGGTTAAAAAAGATTTGCTTTTGCGCCTGGTGATTATTATGATACTGTTGATTATTCCTTAAATAAATAGGCTTTGTTCGATTATTTATTGTTTTTTATTGTGCAAATAATAGCTTTAAAAAATATAGTAACAATTTACCCCGGTCTGTTAACAACTTACCCCAAATCGGGGTAAGTTGTTACTTTCCGACTTCAGTCACAAAAAAATTCATAATAAAAAAGTCTTACAAAGAATACCCCAAATTACTGTTTTAATTGCAAGTCTAGATATGTAAGTTCAATTTGATTATATTGTATAAATACTGAAATCAAGTATTCGTAGCAATATTTGAGGTTAAAAAAAAATCGGAACTTTTGGCCCCGCTCTCCCCTATGTAGTTTCTAGGTTTGTAACAAAAGCTATAGCCGCGTTATTTTATCCCCATAACAATTACAGATTGGACTTACATAATTAAGATTTATTATTAAAATAAATCAAATAATATTTTTAGAAAAACTTAACTTTAAATATTAAATTTGAAAAAGCAAATTATAGTTTAGCTTAAATTCATGTTTACATAATTTGCTATGGTGTATTGATATTCGTTTATTGTTATGTGACGTTAAAACAATTAAATTGCTTATTGCCGATTACTTAAAGTAATAAATAATATTGTTTTTTTTATTATCTGTATTATAAGCCAGACAATAACCATTTTCAAAGTATAGAAGCAATAAACAAGTAAATGACTTAATTCACATTTTATTTGTCTTACTTTATAATAAAATATGTTTAAACAAGACTATTAAAATAAAAAAAAACTATTACGAGCGGATCCATAAAATACAAAACAAAAAATGACTAGTTTTCAAACACAATTTAAATAGATCAAATAACTAAAACAGCATAGTTCAATTAGGGGAGGCCGAGTGACGTCACAAAAGGACGCCTTAGGTAGGTAGGCCCGCTGTTCCTGGAAGAGAGCCGTAAACTCCTGCGCACAAAGCCTCGCCGGACGCCAAAAAGATATGAAAAATATTCTTATTTTTTTATCTTTTACGGAATTATTTTATGATGTTTGATATTAATGTGAATTTGACTTTCTAATTTATTTATATTTATTATTTATATCTTTTTAAATGTTATATTCTTCTTTTTGTTATGAGTTTATCGATTTTAACAATGTATAGGTAAACTCGTTATATATAATATTTTTACTCTGTCGCTTCATAAACTAATCATGAAATATTTAAAAAAAAAAGGTTTTTAAGTAAATTGTATATAGTAAGGCTGTGTCCTAAGATTAATCATATTGGCACTCTTTTGTACCCTTAAATAACATCTACGTTCGAAAAGAAACAAAGCTGCGAATGAATCTTGAAAGCAACGAGCAACTTTTGCAAATAAGCGAAATGGACATGGGAGAAGATAAAAAGGGTTTCAAAAGGGAAGTTCCTTTGAGTTAATTTATAAAAATACTTAACAGATTCCTTTTTTGCCAGGCATAGTGGTGTTGCTTATATCATAATATAAATAAAGAAGTCACGCTGTTTCATAGCAAGGAGACATTTAAGTTAATTAATTAGTACAATTTAGGATAAAAATAAATTAAATAGCTTCTTAATAACTTTTATTACTATATAAAAACTATAAATATCTATCGATAAGACGATGCTACGAAACGTAGAATACACAAGTTGTTACATTAAGGAATGATAAAAATAAATATTTGAAGTCTAGTCTAATAATACACAAATAAATATTAGCAACACAACCGTCCAAAAAGTTTTATTAATAAATATTTTTTTCGTTTACGTAAAAAACAAATAAACGATATTTTTGAAGAAAAAAGAAAAACAATTACTTTAGCCCAGTGTTGTTTTAAGAAATTTCAAAATACGTTTCTTTTAAGGTTTCCAAACTTGGACAGACCTGAGGAAAGCTTTCGCAATTTTATTTACAACTCCAATTACGTTCAGGACCAAATGGTTTTGGTTTGAGGCTCTCAATTTCATTACGCAAGGCCATCGATAATTTTATAAACATGAAAATTAATTGCTATATCAATCTTTACTTAATAATTGATGCATAAAGTGAATAAATATACAACTGAATCAATAAATAAATATCCAGCTTCACGCTGTATCCCGCATATAACAGGGTACACAGAGAGAAGCTAGTGTTAAGACACTCCGTTCACCATTTTACGCCGAATTCTAGAGGTTTTGCGTGTTGAGTGGTGAAACTCAACGCCGCTGTTTGTCTCGACATCAGAACGAAGGAAAGAAAATAATAAATATTGAATTTACTCGGGTGAGAATCGAATCCACAACCAGTCACGTTTACACTCACACACTTGCGCCACGACTGGGCTCAAGCAAACTGTATAAAGGCTTAGTTAAATTAGATTAAGATGTGATACCGGCCTCAAAGGCGATGGCAAAGTTAAACTAGAGTACAAATATTCTTCGTTCGGAAAACCAATTCCATCAATCCCAGTAGGCAATTAAAGACATTAGTTGGTGGGACGAGGCCCGCCCGATTAGTTTCACTACAGTTGAGCCGTGCAAGTGTATATCAGCCTTGCGGGAGTTGAGAGAGACTTGCGAGTTGATAGGACATACCGTATTAATTAACTAAATAAGTCTGCCAAAGCGAGCGCGTCTCCTAAACACGACGACGACGTTGGCGACTCGCAAGTTGTCAGCGGCGTGTCAATAAGACAGCTCGAAACACGGCGGCTCAGGGTTAGGGGGACGGGGGCCGTCGGGCGCGCCCCCCGGTGTGTGGTTTCCTTTTGATGTCATCTTCGCGCAAACTTTACTACGGATCGGCTTTGAGATAGAGAGACGGAGAGTGACTAATTTGGCCCAGCATTTGATCTCGCTCGCTCCCGCCCGCCGCCGCTGCTACCGCCGGCTCCTCTAGCTCCTCGCAAAATTTCTCTTTGATCGCAAAGTTAAATTATATGGGAATTGAGCATTAAATGGATACACATGCGAGGCGCACGCGAGCGCCCTGCCCCCCGGCCTCCGCCCCGCGCTCTGTCCGAACAGAACGGGTGATATTGTCAAAAATAAATCCCGGGGGGGTCTTTGACGATTAGGTAGGACTTACATAAATAATAAGCTTGCGACTTCCAAGCTCGTATTTAACTCCGCCTAATTTGTCGCGAGTACGCAGTAGCTAGGTACCTTTAGTACCTTTGAGAGCGCCGTTTTTACTAGTTTACGAAACAGATATTTTCGCCCGCCTCTCCCTTTGATACAGCACTTTGTGGAGCATTTTACACGAGTTTCTTTTGAGGCCATTCAGACGGTGAATAACGAAAGGCTGTCTTTGATAAACACGTGCGAGGACTCTTCAGTACTTATTAGGGGTGCTCTCTTTGAAAGTGCTTCTTGTGAAATCTATTTGAAACGTTCAAACTCAAAGCGGCACCGATGAAAGCTCTGCTAATTAAACTGTCACTAATATAATTATGTGAAAAAATCGAACTTATAATATATAGTATTTATCGGGGAATAACGCGAATAGGTGGAGGATATTAAAGCTATTTTCTTTGACGCGAGCTTAGATTGGCAATAGAATAATTTATTCAATACTTAATTATGCAAAAACAAATAAATTGGAATGGACGTTAATTCTAAATGTAAAAGAGTTGAGAACAAGAGCTATTAGTAGGTTATTAATGTTGGGTCACACACACTCTCGAGACAAAGTCAAAGACGACTCCACAAAGTGGCGCCTTTGTGAGCGACCGCCGCCGCCGCGGGAAGCGCCGTGTGTTTCTATACGCCAGTACGATAAACTCTTTGTCTTTCCATGTCTTCACAATACATATTCGTACTTTAATAACAGACATCGACATGAGAAATTTACTTTCTCGATATTTGCTGCAGTTCATAGTAAAATAACACATCTTCATATATTTACAACGAATAATTTATATTAAATTTGAAATGAACGACAGAACGATTAAATTTTATTGAAATAATAGAAGCCACCCGACTTTGAAGTCACCCAGTACATGTACAATTAACATCAGAAGGCACGATATTACGTGTTAGTGAGTTCGCCTGTATCGATGATGTCGGAGATCAAAGACCCTGGGGTACACTTTGATGTTTAATTCTAAAAAGACTTGAGTGATGTCTTTGTCGTGGAAATTCGTATGGGTCGTGTGTTTTAGTCGGAGGTGGCTCGGCACCGGCCTCTTGGCGCGTCGGTACTCGGACAAAGGACACAAGCTCGGCATCTGATGAAAAACTAACGAGCACACTTGCATACTAAACTCCCTCATTACATAAAAGTGGACACTCTCAATATTTTTACATATGTCCTGGGAAAATATAAAAAAATATGTTGAACAAAGACAATATCTATACGAGTCTTTTTATTTAATTTACACTATACCTAAGTATAGTCAAAATTATATATGAGACTTACTTTATATGATATTATAAAATATTCAGAAAGGTAATTAATAAGTAATAAAATTATTTTAACAAGTTTACAAAATTAAATTATGTACTAGAGCGTTCCTTTACATAAAATAAATATGTCTTTGAAGTATTTGTATAGAATATTTAATACTGTTAACAGAGATAAAAAACAGTGTTTCTAGGAAAAACATCTTCAAAGCGAGCTGCGCCAAAAGGGAAAAAAACAATCAAGTCTTATTAAAGCAGGGATCACTTGGAAGAAATCAAAGGCACACCTAATTCATACAATTGCAATTACACCGGCAGTCGGCCGAGTGAGGGAAAAAAAAAATTAGAAACAGATTACCGAACACTAAATTTAATTACAGAACCAACTCGAACACAACAAATTGGAGAGGATAAACGCGACAAAGTGAAAAGAGAAAACACACCCGAAAAGGAAACTCGCAGCATTGATATAAACGAAATTTAAATTAAGTACAAAGGGAAAAAGGAGATGAAAAAAATCCTTTCATTGAAAGCTCTCATCCCCGAAGTCAGAGGGCCGGGCGGCTACATCAAAGACACCTACCTCCCGTCGTGGCCTTATCTGCGTCAACCGCCTTTGGAAATTAGCAGAACGATACATTTCTTGGGAGTAGAAGACGCCCGCGCACCCTTTCGCCTCGCTTTCAGCATTACATTTTCATGAAAAGTTTTTCTGTACAGACAGACGGACAGAGGTAATGCGATAATGTAGCTAATGACATATTTTATTCAGGCTTTAAAGCGCCGAGTTCGCTTAATTCAAAGGCGAAACGCTAATGTGTCGGGATTATGCGGGGCGGAGTGCTGTGCGAATGATTTTTCAAGTTTTAGCCGGCTTTTAATGAAATGTAGGTTTGCAGCCGGAGCCGGCTACCGCCCGCTTCCTTGCTTCATGTTTTAATTTTAATACGTATTTTTGAAGGGTTCACTTTGATGTTGCACGTTAGACAAACTCGCTATACTAAATGAAAATGTTTATCGTTACCGACTGAACTCGCAGGCGCCATGTTGGGTAATTTGCAGCTACGTTTCAACTATTTCAATTTATCAAATATAATTGGAATATTTTGGTGAATTAATATGCAATCGAGTGATTGCTATGATCAAAGTATTATTGGTACCAGTTGTATATTACTAAACCTGTTTTGTGTCAGATCAAAAGGACATTATATAATAATACTAGCGACGGAAACGCGGCTTCGCCCGCTTATCGTTATAATAAATTATATAAAATATTTACATAAATTTTTGTTGTTGTTTTATGTGCAATCTATATTACTGACAAGTTTTATTTGAATCCGTTCAATAGTTTTTGTGTGAAAGTGGAACAAACATCCATCCTCACAAATTTATTATATTAGTAGGACAACTTTGCACTCAACATACTCATAGTTTCGTACAAAATATTAAAAATATAGTTATTAAATTAATGTATTAATTAAGTATAAGTAATTGAATAATAATCATGGCGTTTTTTAAATACAGTTATAAAATTGATACATATAAATTTAAAAAAAAAAATCTAATATTAATTTGTCCCACGAGATAAGATATTGGACCGCGTTGAAGTCTTTTCTTTGAAAGTACGCAATCGATACTGAATAGCAACGAAAAGTTTTAAAAGCTTTTTCATTTACATGCAACTAGAAACGCATACATTTATTGTTATACTTTTGTGCTATACAATATTAATAAAAAAAACAACAATAACTAATAAACGTATTCAACATTCACGAAACGTAATTGAACACAAATAACAACATTGTTATTCAAAATGTTCATAAAACAAAGTATCGCCATAAACAATAAACATCAAATATTATTCCAAGCACTACAAAAACAATGGAAAATATCGCAGGGGGGGCTAAAACAATAGGGTCATTCTAATAAACATTTGACACAAGGACTCTAGAAGTCCCATCAAACAATGCTTGCATACCGTCGAGGGATGCCGACGCCGTAGGTGAGCCTGGTTGAGAACCTCGTCACTTCAAAATTTAAAATCTTTTCAAAAATTTAGTGTATTATATTTATACCTGATATTTTACACGTTCAAATCCAAATTTAATGAAAATCCAGTTTAATATAATTACACTGATATCACTTTCACAAGACAACACTTTTCCAAAACACTTTTACGTGAAAAATTCAGTAATTACTATTGAAACACAAAGTTTGAGATTTACAATCGAGTTACGTATCTTTTACCACGAAAATATATTACGGGAGCAACGATACCACTCCGCTACGAAGCACAGAAGAAACTGGCAGAAAGCCGTCGACAACGTGCGCGCGTCGCACGTGGTCTCAAAAGGAGGAGGAGTCGCTGAGCACTCGGTGACACCATTGGACGAAATCTTCCTTTGATCGGCCGCCGGCAACTAACAACATGTCTGTGCGCCTTAATCTCTGTACTAACGTCCTTTTAAAACAGGTAATTTTATTAAAAGAAAAAAACTTGGGTCACTTTTATGGTCAAGCGTGAGCACAGCCAACAACAGGCAAAAATCCAGGGTTTCCACTGTGCACGAGGACGCAAGTAACGGCGAATGCAATCCCGATAACGTATTACGCAGCCGTGGTCAAAGGATAAAAGGTTACCTTTTTTTGGTCGTACTAACCGTTTTTAAAATTGTACGCATCCCTTTGAAAGCCGCACATCAAAGACATTGCATGGAAGCCAAAGAAATAGGTTACTGTGTTCCAAATGTACGAGCTAAATTTAATATTGACTGGAGCAATATCTGATAATCAGAGCTAAGAGACACCGAAATAAGCTTATTGCTTCCTATACTTACAACAAATAACTTTCTAATAATCCTTCAGTCACACTAATATGATAAATGTATGTTACGATTTCACGCCAAAACTGCTCTATCGATTATCATGAGACTTTGTACACATATTCTTAGAGATATAAGAAAGGACATAGACATTTTTTTTTTTTTAAAATAATCCTTTGGCATTGATAAAAAATAGGTTTAAGCAAGAGAAGCCGTGTTTGAGTCTGTGGTATAAATGCGAATAGGAAAGTTTATGAAAATGGATGTTTGTTCCACTTTCAAGTAAAAATTACTGAAAGGATTAAGATAAAACTTTTAAGTAATATAGTTTATATATCAGATTAATAAATTAACTACAGATTATGTAATAATTTTGTATATTTTAACTATAATATAAGAATAAGTTTAAGAAGGTCGTTTGGGTCGCTAGTATAAAATATATTCTTGAAGGTTTTGAAAATGCTACATACGAAAATGATCGCCATAAGCTTCTAAAGGTACATGACTAAAATTATATATTTGTACTAAAATTAAACTTAATCTTACAATTTGTATCATCTATAGTAATCTATAGTATATACTTATTTATAGGTGACTAGAAGCAATAGCAAAAAACCTCAATTTAATAAATAATACTGAATTGAACAAATAAATCTTATTAGTATCAAGAATAAAGTATGTTAAGTTTTGTTTTCGAAACGACGAAACAGAGTATAAAAATGAGACAGAACCTAAGTTTAAAAATTTATGTTAAAACAGATAACAATAAAATTCAGGGTTCGTCTCCACAGCAGATGTTAGCTGATAACAACAAATGATAATTACATATATAATTTACATTTCAATTCCAATTGATATTTGATATTTTAACAATTTATCAATCCATTCCTAGCAATGTGTAGAGTACGTATGCCATTACGTATGCCATTTTATATCTTTTTCCATGACTTTTATAGTCAGAGATCTCATTGGCAAGTGCTGAAGATGAAGATTTTTTTTATTTCTTCTACTGGTTGTCATAAGAAAACATAAAAAAGTTATTATCATTAAAAACATGCGCTTGCGCAATTTATATTTTCCAACAAGAACTTTCTCTAACATAATCCAGTGTAAAGTTATAATATCCCTCACTTTTCGACAAAACCAGTTACAAGCTGACCATAAAGTACATAAAGCTGTACATGTCTTTCTATGATTTTTATTAAAGACAACATTCACATGTTATTCACTATTTCATTAACATGTGCACGTTATATTACTCGTAAGGCTCGCACGTAACAGATTGCCGCTGCCGCCGCCGCTCGCGCTCGCCACACACGCCCGCGCTCCCCATATAATGTCAAAGGGTGAGCGCGCCGCCTCACAAAGCGTAAGTGCAACCACTAAAAGCCAATCCTAAGTTTTATTGATACACATTGTATTGCGACAAAGTCTCCGTCGACGGCGCCCCCCTCCACCTCCCCCACCCCCAGCGCCGCACAAAGACAATATCGCGACGTCAAAGGAGCGCCGTCCCGCGCCCGGCCGCCGCCCGCCCCCGCCCTCCGCCCTCCCGCCTGGAGGAAATGAAAAATTAAATTGTCAACACATTTAATATCTGCGAAAACGTGCGCGGCGTCGCCTTTGAGCGCGCCTCCTTTGCGGCGACGGCTTTGCGTATTAAAATTTCAGCCGTAAAATTGAAATTCTGTTTAAGTTTAATTAGACGTCGCCGGAGTTCGAAGTTGCATTAGATCAGCGGCGCTAATGAGGCCCGCGGTGAGCACACGTCGCGGCGGGGCGGGGGGCGCGGGGAGGGAGCACGGGGGTGGGGGGCGCGCGGGGGAGGGCCGCCTCGCGTTTGATCGGCGCCGCCGCTTTGACAATTATTAAAATTTGCCTCGTACCTCTCGGGTCTCATCTTTTTCCGTCGCCTCGATTACGCCACGGGTTTGTCTCATTAGGGCTTTTGTACAGTATCGCGAGCTCCCCTTTGATGTGAGGCGAGGAGACAGTCCGTCCACCTGCACTTTTATTGTTCCCGCTCGGCCGCGGATTAGCACGCTTTACTTTGAGCTGCCTCGTTTGAGACTGGGGGCCGCGTTCTCCGCTCTCTACTCTCTGCCCTCTGACCGCGGAGACGTCCGCTGGTCACCAACACTGGCTACAATCAGTTCGTTAATTTGAAATCGGAGCCACCGTGTTTCAGCATGAGTTGTTCAGGTATCGCAGGCGGCGTATCCCGGCGCGCAGTGTTTGCGAGCGAGGGCGGCGCGCGATGAACACTCGACACCCCTTTATTACTTTTGTGCCCTTTGTGCGCGCCATCATCATCGAGCATACGACTCGAATTAAAACTTTACACAGCGATTTGTCACGCCGCGCGTCCATTGAAGCTTCACGTTGACTGCGTCGATACAGAAAAACAAAGCCATTAGCGTTGCACGAGATACGTTAATTAAAATTGTTGTTTTATAGACAAGATAAATAAAACCTTAAAAAAAGCACCAGCTTAACGCTGCATCCCGCGCACAGCAGGATAGGCAGAGTGAACCTTGTGTTAAGACACCGCACCAAACTTTCTGCTGATTTTCGAGGCATTGTAAGTTGAGTGGCGGAACTCAACGCCCAGCCTTAGCGTCAGAGCTAAGAAATAAAAATATTAAAACATTCCCTCAAAAAACATACTAGGGTAATAGTCACCTGCCGTAGATAACTCCGATTGTTCGGACCCTAAGCACACACATATCAAGTCCAGACCTTCCTTGCGTACAAATAAAAAATTAAGAAAAACAACTACCCTACAAAAGAGTCCACGGACATCATTATATACAAGCATTAATTACTAAACAAATACACCTTGTGTGCGCATACTTGGAGCGGCGCTCACAAAGGCATGGCAATTCTAGTCGAGTTATCACAGACTACGTGTAATAAGAGAACAGAGAACGGAATCTTCGCGTTTTTAAATAAAAACCGGGGTTCAGAGGAACACAGAGGGATAAAAGAGAATATTCCTGTTTGTATTAGTAGGTAAAATAAACGCGACATTCGTCGGTACACAGTCGGTGCCTTTGTGTCGCTTACTCGCCGAGGATCTCGACCGAACGCAGTCATTGTAGGAAATGGAAATCATGGCCTCGACAAATGAATAATACTAGATATCTATATATATATAAAATCGAAAGGTCACTCACTCATCACGAAATCTCAGAAACTACATGTGCTGGGAATCTCAAATTTTGCATAGGAGTTACTTATAGGACGTAGGTGCTCATGGAGACAGAAATTAATAATAACATAGTACACGCGGGTGTAACCGCGAGCGGGCCGCTAGTATTATTATATGCATACGTACATCGTAAAACAATAAACAGGGGTAGGCCCGTTGATAACTGTTATTTTTTAAACATAACAACTTTCTAAAAGTTTCCACAACTACGAAGTATAATATCGTATAATATAAACAAATTAACTGATTACAAAACCTCTCAAAATTAATTGATTACAATTAAAACCTTACGGAAAAGGCTATTAGTCCCTGTGCGAACTGTAGCTCTACATTTCGTAGGGTCGACGATTTTGTAGGTAGAAAATACGTTTAATTAATTTACTCAAATTAGTTTTTTTAGCTTCACGGCGTATACCATACATTGCAAGGTATTAAGCATAGTGTTACGTCACTCTGTTTGCCATTCAGAGAATTCCGTTCCTCACGTTCAATTCAATTCATTGGAGGTATTGCATGTTGAGTTCTGTGTAGCAAAAAAATAAAATATTACATATTTCATTCCCCCAAGTAGAAACGGAACCCACAACCGTTGAGTAGACAAGCGCTTCGCACGCTTGTGCCTCTACGTAAAGATGGCTCCCTCAAATTAGAATTAAACCAAACGCTCCGACGACGGGACGCCTGTTGCCCTAATGCCATAAATATCATTGTCATTAGCTATAATTAATATAGTTAATTATTAGCTTCTGATATAATATTTAAACTGACTGACCAATATCTACAATATATCTTTATGTAACAAATAAAGAACTTAAAAAGCTTAATACATATATTAAACACCACCCACTAAATCCCATCATACATTATTAGCCGTTTGATCTTCCAAAGTGCATCAAAAAGTCACATCGCGACACCCATACCGCCTTCTCTTCAGAAGGTATGTGGAAGTGTGAAAAAAGTTTACCATCAAAAGCGCGACACAACTGTGCTATACACTACGCCAGTACAAGCGCCCTTTAGACAACAGCCCCTTTGTCATACATATGGGGGGTTCTTTAGACACACCTTCACACCATTGCTTGCTACAGTGAAAATAGCTGATGGATTAAATGAACGCAAATTGCCCTCGAGTGATTGAAATAGCTATGTATTACAAATTAGGTAATTATCACTAGATACAAATATTTTATTATTTGTTGTAATCTATAGAGATAATAAAATTTTAACTCACTGTCAGTATCTGAAAGATACATGAGAAAATCTATCAATTGAAGCATTTATTAATGTAATAGTAGAACCCAAAATAAAAATTTAAAATTTATGTTTGTCTGTGCATTTGTTCAGGCTATTCTCAGGAACGGCTGGCGATTTAAATGCAATTTTCACAGTGTTTGTTTTGTTTCAATCGGTTCATAAATATATCAACATAAAGAAATGAATTGGCTGAAACTTTAGCTATCAATATTATATTTAAAATGATAACATTATTAAATCACGAAAGTGAATCAAATAAGAAAATAAATAATTGTGTAGTACAAACGGGCGAAGCCGCGAGCGGGTCGCTAGTAAAATAAAATATGTCTTAACGCAATGCCACAAAAGATAAAAAAACGACCACTCTCCCGACGTATTCAAATATGAATACATCTTCTTCTTCATCGTTTTCTCCTCCACAAACAGTAATAAAGCCTCCATGAGCGCGACATTTGATTGTCCCGGGCTCGGTGCGGGGTCGCGGTTCAGATTGAAATAGTAATTTGGGCGGGAACTGCACTCCGCGACGTTAAGTAAATTCACTTCGATCCACCGCTATGAGGCTGGCGAGAAGAATAGAAAAACGCTACTGAGAATATATAGGAATATTTTTTGTTTTTATATAAAAACTGTAGGTGGTTCTAATAATTTTAGATAATGTTTTATGAAATTCTACGAATTCGTTAACTGCTTATCATCGCACAGAAGCTACAAGCTAATTAAAAAAATCCAGAAAAATAAGATAGTAATTGTAAGTGCAAAAAGTTGGAGTACATTTGGTTTTATAAAAATATAGGAAAATACGCAGTTTCCGATTAGATCTTTTGAATCGTATTTGAAATGTAATTATCCACAAGTAAAAGCCCGATAAGTTAACCACAAACGAGACGAATTCTAGAGCGATCTAAGTCTTTGAGAGATTTCATTTACAAAGCTTAAATAAAGATTTTGCTTAAGTGTATTTAGTACAATTTATTTATTTTCACGGTTCCTATAGGGTACTTACCGTGGACTAACAATTATGAAATTTGGCACAAAGTAAGAATTCATACAAATAATGTAAACACGACATTTCCTTACTAAATAATTACATACCTAATTCTCTCCTTTAAAAACGCAAACCAAAACAAAAAAAACAAAATACCAACAAATCTTCAAGAAATTTCCAGCTCCACCGCTATACAGACAGGTCCACCACCACTAGGAGTACATTTTTCTATTCAGCAGCATCGGCAGGCAGATGTTTCTCACGGATTGAATAGTCAATGCGATAAATTCGGTTTGAGGCAGACGGCGAGAGGCAGAACGCCAGCAATCTACATAATGCACGAGGCGCGGGCGGGGAGGGGGGCTAGGCGGGATGCCGCTAAATTGCATTGTTACCTACATTAGACCATTTTGGAGGATTCGTTCTTACGATTTGCTTAAAGTTGAGTGTTGGCCTTTTGTGGCTGATTGATAGTGTTAAAATTTAATAAAAAAATAAAATAAATTAAATCAGCTTCACGCTGTATCCCGCACACGTCAGAGTAGGCAGAGAGAACTTAGTGTTAAGATACTCCGTTCCCGATTTTTCATTTCATTTCACTCGCTGCAAAGCCTTTACCTTGACAGTAAAGCGAAGAAATATTAAATACTTAATTTCCTCGATTGGGAATCGCATCCACAACCTGTCGCGACACTTGTGCCCCCGCACCACGACTGGCCCTTTTAAAAATTAGCATTTTTTTTATTTAATTAAAAAAATAATCTGTGAAACTGAATTTAAAAAATAATCACAATAGATTACAACGTTTATTATAAAAAAATAATTTACATCACTAAAAGATACAACTCACTAAACAAAAACAGTAATTCGATTTTAAATGAATTCTTAAACAAAGCAAAAAAAATATGTGGCCAATTATATCACTAAGAACAGTTATAATAAGCTCAGTAAAAACAACCACCCAGCACGCACCACGAACGACATTCTCGACAATCCACAATTTTAATTACGAACGACGAATAATAAAATTACATACAAAAAAGTATACAACGTAAAAGATTTCTTTAAAGTAAGATAAAACTAAAATTAATATAATTCTCCTTACACCTATTTAAATATTCCTTTCGACAAGTGAATACGAGCTAATTTGTAGATACTGAAGTCATATAAAGAGGAAGCCGATACCACACCCTTCTCCTAATACCTATTCTTAAGACACTCCGTTCCCCATTTCCCGCCGTGTTCTGGAGACATTGCCTGTTAAGTAGCGGAATTCAACGCCGCGTTTCACCTTGACACTAGAGCGGAGAAATGAAAATATTAAATACTCCATTTACCAGAGTAAAAATCGAACCCACAACATGTCGCAACTTGCTAAATTGAATTTTAAAATAATTGAAAATGAATTACCACGTTTATTATAAAAAAAAATATTTAATTTATCTGGTTAAGACAACAATACTAAAATAAAAAAAATAAGTTAACACGATTTCAAAATCGAGAAAACCTGATTTCATTCACAAACAAAAATAAAAATAAATACAATTCCCGTTAGAACTATTTAGATATTCCTCGGAGTCAACACGAGCTAATTTGTAGATACTGAAAAGTCATATAAAGAGGAAGCCGACACCACCCCCTATTCCTCACACCCCCCCTCCTGATAGGCAAAGCAAGTCAAAAGGCTCACTTAACCTTAGCGAAACTCAATAACTTTCACTTTAAATAATAAATTCTCCTTTGAGACGAGCCGAACACAACTGGTTCAGGGTTGTGATGTTTAAATGAATACATTACCGGTCTGTCTTTAAGTTGCACGAAGTACTGAGGCCAATTAAAATTTACTGCTCAATAAATCTTTGGTCGGTCGTTATGTTTATTATGTATATAAAAAAAATCAGCTTCACGCTGGTTCTCGCACACAGCAGGATAGGCAGAGGGAACCTAGTTTTAAGACACTCCGTTCCCACTTCCTGCCGAATTCTGGAGGGATTGCGTGTTGAGCGGCAGAACGCCGCGCTTTGCTTCGTCACCAGAGCGAAAAAATGGAAATATAAACGTAAATGAATATTTCACTTCCTCGAGTGGGGATCGACCCCACAACCATCGCGTTGCAGTCACACGCTTGTGACCCTGCGATTTAGATATTAAAATACAATACGCTTTATAGATCTTTACGAAACATCCTATATATTTCAGTGCGAAAATTAATCTGACAGCCCTATAATGTTCAAAATTGGTGATATCGGAGAGGCGGTGGAATCCTCGTAATACAAAGAATTGATTGTGGAACACAGACAAAAGCCTCATTGCGCCTTTATTAATTTCGCTCTTTCTGGATGATATTATTATAAAACCATATTAATATTTAACAGATTGTTGGTTTCGGTGTCTGTAATAACGCTTTTGTTTTTAAATAAAACCAGCCAAGTGCGAGTCGGAGACGCACACGAAGGGTTCCGTAACATTATCTTTAAAAACGGCAAAATCATGCATGTTGTATGGGAGTCCACTTAAATAATTATTTTATTTTGTATTTTTAGGATTTGTTGTTATAATAAAAGAAATTCATCATTTGTAAATATTTCAACCGTCTAACTATGACACTTCACGAGATACAGCCTGGTGACAAATTGACAGTTTTACCAATAGAGTTCCGTTTTACCCTTCGGACACGGAACCCTAATAAAACTTTGCAAAGTTTTAAAAGCTTCTGCACCAGCGCTCTAATACAAAGTTATCGTTGACATGTTCAGACGGAGTTAGCCAAGTTTCAATACGGCGAATGACAATAACTTGAACACAGTAAGCCACAGTTTGACGTGGCTTCACCTGACATCAGAGTGGATAGGTACTCCATCCAATACCTATAGTTGGACAACAGCGCTAATGGAGTTCAACGGTTAATTTGCTTGGCCGGCGGTTTGTTCATAATTAGTTTAATATTCGTCCCACAGAGAGCTCGAGCCGCGCCCGCGCCACGCGCCACGCGGCCCGCTATAGAATTAACTAAAATTGCATTGTCAACGAGAATTGTGGCTAAAGTTGTGTTTACTTTGGTCAAATAATCAAATAAATTATAACTCACTCAGGCCAGTCGTGGTGCATGTTCACAAAGTGTGACTGTAAACGTGACAGGTTGTGGGATTCAAATCCCAATCGAGGAAATTAAGTATTTCATATTTTCAGTATCGAAACAAAGCGCGGCGTTGAATTCCGACAAACAACACGCAATGCCTCCAAATGGGGAAATCCTCCTCCAAAAAAATGTCGAATTTAATGTTAATTTATGTAACATTTTTCAAATTATAATTTATCCAAATAAAAATATATATTTAGCAAGTTTTCAACACAAAGCGATACGACAAACGCAATTCCGAGACCAAGCACAACACCAATCCAAGAAGGTCTGACATTTCAATCAGCGCTCTCAAGAGGCAGACACCGGCGTTGACACAAGAATCTATAACAATAATCGATATCAGACACCACCACCGCCGGCTGCCGGCTCTCGTTCTGATCTTGTGGCAAACAAAGACCGCCGTCAAAGCCTCTGTGTAAAAAGGAATCCAGTGATAGAGGTAGTCGACAATGGGTTGAGCTTTTTGCAATTTATGAGCGGTAGCGGGTATCAAATAATAAATATACAAAAAAAAAAGTTGACATTAGCCTGGACGTATTTAGGACATTTTCCGGGGTCTGCTCTGGGCTTAAACTTTGAACAGAATTGATTATATAAACATAGCGTTCACGTATTTTTTTATTAGTAAAATTTGTGGAGTAGGACTATTTTGGGATGATCCCAGCCCAACTAGCCCATTCTATTCCTAAGTCCTAATCTGAGGTGGGCACGGCCCCCCTCTTGCTATGCCCATGGTAAAATATATAGGTGGTTAATATTATGGTAAACTTTTTCTCCCGCTACCGCTTATACGTAAAATCACACGTATTCGCGCCGTGAGGTGGGCTTCCGGAGTCGCTTTGTGGCGCTGATACCGAGCCGCCGATAAATATTGTGGCGAGCTTCACTGCCTACCGACCGCCCGCCTTCTATCTGCCGGTGCTACGACACGTTTCATATTTTCAAATTACTAAACAAATAGTATGTTTTGTATAGAAAATATTTTAGAAATATTGAAAGTAGTTTTTGAACATTGATTACGTCAACATAATTGAACGATCTATAGTTAGACCTAATAAGGTATCATACTAGCTTACTATTTTATTATTAATTTATTATTATTAATAATAATTATGTTTATTTTAAAAACGCATATTTGACGTGTAAAGGATAAATTTGGAGTTCAATACCAAAACAATAAGAAATGTAGTAACTTTGTTTATAAATTTCAAATGTGTGTATGTGCATTGCGTAAGACCAAATGTACCTACCTAATATGAATAATAAAAGAAACATAAAATTTTTTAATCGTCGTTTATTTTAATTTGAAATGCTAGATTAATTATAATTATCCTTACTACGAGCATATCTTATAGACATATCTACTATACATAGATGGAAGCAGTATCAATATGTCCCACCCACCAAAAAGCAAACAAACAAACTAAAGCACAGCAATATCAAATCTGGCATTACAACCAGCAAAGGGATCCAAGTGCGAAGTTCCTTGGTGTCGTCCCAACTCAAACATCATAAATCGCGTGCGGTGCCCGCGTGTAAACACAATCGTAATGCCGTCAAACGTTGGCCCAACCACCACCAGCTAGAACAGCCAACATGGAGACTTGTTCAGGTTTCCCTATTTACACGTATTGGTGTTTATTTGTCGATACGTTTGTAGCACGTTGGTCCAATGTGTGGAACTAGCGTTATGATCTAACGTGTGTCGTGAGGCAGCCTTTGACGGAAACCTCAAAGCGCTTTGGGCGCTGACGTCATCCGCGCTTGATAAACTCGTTTTTGCCACTTTTGTTTGTTCATTTTCAACGCGCAGGTATTTATTTGATGTCTCCGTATATATTCTATACATATAACGATTTTATTCATATTGTCTCTTGTTTTATATGGTTGAAAAATAAAAAAATATATATACCAAGAAAATACATACTAGAAGAGATCTAAGAGATTTGAATTTAACGATATCCTAATAATTGCTTTTTTTATTAAAAACTACACTTGCCTTACGATTTAAGAAAAAAGTCTTAAGACAAGACAATAATGAACGTAAAATTAACAAATTTTCTAATTCAATAATAAACCTCCTTAACCGACCCAAAAATATATAAGTAATGCACAAATAGTGTGCAATAACGTTCCAAAGCAAACACAATATTGCAGCATTCATCTCATAAACACGCGCCGGCGACAAAGCAGACAAGATCTTAGATAATATAGAGACGCGCTGGTGTGTCGAGATCACTGCGCAGGGCTGCTAACCGGAAACGAGTTAACATGCCAGTATAAGGTAATAATACTTTTTAGAAAATATATAAAAAATTTGAACGTAGCGGGATTTGAACCTGCGCTTCTTGCAATGGATGGTTTTCAAGACGCTACGTTAAAAATTTTATATGTTTTCTGTGTGTGGAGAAGGAGAGTGTGGAGTGACACTTTGAAAATGTAAAAAATAGTGTAAAGTAAATTTTGTTTATTCAATAAAACATAGAAAAAACTGCAACTCAACTCTGTCTATATATGGAAGATGTATGGGAAAATCTATTATTCGAGGCATTTATTAATGTAATAGAATCCAAAATATTTATTTTTAATTTTTTTGTCTGTTTATCTGTGCATTTGTTCATGTTAATCTCAGAAATATCTTAACTGATACAGCGTACAGTACACATGCGCGAAGCCGCTAGTGGTAGTTAAGTAAGCATTTACCTAAAATAGATATTTATATTTATTTTTTTAATAAAATATCACATATACTTACACAAAAACATAAAATAATTACAAATTCACCGAAATAGTATAAAAGGTGGTAATTAAACAAAATATTAACTACCATTGCCACTCTTGAGACCAGCCGTGGCGTTTGATTCCCACTCGAGGAAATAAAATATTAATTTAAACTTATCTTATCTTCGTTCTGCAAAAGCGGCAGCAGAAAATAGGGAACGAAGTACAGATCTTATCACTCTGCCTACCCTGCCGTGTGAGAGATACAGCGTGAAGCTAATTTATTTTTTTTAATATAATACTATATTAATTAGAATTTTCAAATATAATCACTGAGCCGCGAAACACAGTCAACCCTATACACTGGCGGCGCGCCTTTGATCTGCCGCCGCTCTCACGCCTTCCGCGGCCGTGATTGATTTCGCTACATTCGCACTTAATGTGAAGGAACATGACATGCCACTATGTATGACATGCTCAAGGTATCCAATACTGTTTGTTGACAGTGTTTGTGAAATTAATAGATAAAAATAAATATCAATCAGCTTCACGCTGTATCCCGCACACAGCAGGGTAGGCGGAGGGAACCTAATATATTAATTGATTTACGGATGATTTTTAAAATAACGAAAAATGGTACTATTATTTTTATATTTAATTACACTTTCTTATATCGTGAATTTCAATTTTAGCATTGAATTCATTAAGAGCTTGTACAGAAAACAATAATTTGTTATTTTACTATAATTAATTATATTTAATTAATCATTAAATAAATATAAAGTGGATAATATATTGCTTAGCTCGCTGGTAATGCATTTTCATGATTTTGAATAGTATTTTGATTTCCTCAGCGCGGCGTAGGGTTCCACCACTTAATATGTAATGCTTCCAGAATTTGGTAGAAAATACGGAAGTGTCCTAACGGGAACGAGGAATTTTTCACTAGGTTCCCAGGTTCTCTATGCCTTCTCTACAATGTGCATGAAACTATAATTTAAGCCAATAAGCCGCTACAAATTCATATTTGATAATATTTATTCATAAATATTGAATCGTTCACAAAACGACTCGTTCCAAAAATATATACCTACACAAAGTAGGTCGAAAGGTAAACAAAAACAATCTCTGAAGAAAGTTCCTTTTAAAATTTCATTTCGAAGCAAAAAATTAGAGGAGAAAAATCCGACAAAACTGTTTACGGAAGACGAAAAAACAAATTTAGCAACGTTCACACGCTGGAGCGGCGCGTTCCCTTACTTGCCTTATTGTAGTGATGTAACCTGTGAGAGGAACCCAAAACCCAAAAGAAAAAAAAAACCAACAAGTCCATAACCGACCGACCGAGGTGCGAAACGCCGATCCTAGCGTGAAATTGTACAAATAAATAGCGGTAAAGATAACAAATTACGTGGAAATTGCTAATGATGAGAGGAGCGGGGGCCCGCGGGCGGTGCATTAAGCCGCCGGCAAACATCAAAGGGCCCTTTGACCGAGCCGACACTCCCACTACCCTCCCGCGACGCCCCGCGAGCTACTAAAGGTGTGTCACACTGATGGAAACGTTATGTTTTTTTAATTTATTTTTTTAAAAACAACATTTTCATGACTGTGACATGTTCATCTTTCAGCGAGCGCAAAGATAACAGTGATAATATTTACATCATAAAAAAAAAACTATTAACAAGCATGTTATTTAAAAATTAAATAAAAGAGTAATTTAACAACTAAAACTAAAATGCAAATTTTACTTTTTTTTTAATTACTAGTATAGCTACTGAAAAAAAATGGGTTTTTTTTTCAACCACATCACATCCTGTACCCCCCAACGTAGCCCCCCACCCCCAGAATGATATACCAATTAATCAATGACTCCCGTATTTGGTCGACGTCGCGCCTTCCGGGCTTCGCTTTGTAAGTTTTTGTGCGATAGTGATTTAGTGGGGGCTTAATAAAGTTTCGTTTGAAAGAAGGCATAAGTCGTATCCGATTAGCCCCTTTGATGTGCCAGTAGACAGATGAACCATATTTTATATGTTATATTAAATTGTTATAAAACTTAAATAAAAAAAAATCTGATTCACGCTGTATCCCGCCCACAGCAGAGTAGGCAGAGGGAACCTAGTGTTAAGATACTCCGTTTCCCACATTCCGTTGAATTTTACAGGCATTGCGTGTTGGCAGCGAAACTCAACGCCGCAATTAAAAAAAAATAATTATTTATTAATTAATCTCTATAAAAGCAACATCATATAACCTAACTTTAAATAAATAAATAAATAAATAAACAAACATACATTTATTAACATATAAAATAAAAAATATTAAATAAAAAGCGAAAATAACATAATCCTCATCACTATTATAGCACCGTGATGGATTTGTGGCAGTAACCAATGTCGCGAGGCTGAGAGGCTCGTTATCGCGCTCTCCGACACCTCCTCACACATAGCACCGGCACTCTAACGATACACTCGAGTGTCGGGGCTTTCGGGCCGCACGCGTGCTTTTTCATCAAATTGGATCTTCCTATTTTAAAGTTACTCGGAAAATTTCACCAAATTTTCCAATGTTGACAAAATATAACTGTAAACTTAGTTAACGTTAATGGTAAACGTTTAGATAATACATTTATCAATAGTATAGTTTTCTTATTTTTAATAATACTACTTTTACTACTACTTTTTTAATAAAAACTCATATTTTAACGGATCCAAATTTTAATATTATTCTTCAACAGATTAATTACTTAATAACGTGAAAAAAGTAGAAAAAAGAGACTTCTTCTTCTTTCACTCTGTAGAAAAAAGTATAATAATAACTATCAACGTGTAGTAAGTAATACATGACTTTTAGCACCATAGGTACGTCACCTTTGCCTGAATAATTGAAGAATCCTAACTCATTACATTGCTTAAGGAAAAGAATCCGCTCATACTCCTATAATTATAATTATAACTAATTTTACTAGCTAATGAGGCCAGCCGTCGCGCAAGGACACAAGTTGTGGATTCGATTCCGACTCGAGGAAATGAAATATTTAATACTATCGCTCTGGTATCGAGGCAATGCGCAGCGTTGATATCCCCCATTCAACACGCAATGTCTGCAGAGTTTCGTGGAATATTCGGGAGCAGAGTTAATACTCTCCGCCCTCTAAAAAGAAACAACTAGGTAATTTCACATTGTAATTCTCATCTATAATATAAAGTTACTCTACAAGCACCTATATCGGATAAATCACCGCCATCACGACGTCGCGAGGCTGAGAGGCTGAGAGGCTCGTTATCGCGCACCAATACAGAACCGGCTCGTCACTCGTGGCGCATCTAACACTAGCATCTGATGTTGTATTGGACGCGCTCATTAAATTTAGGATACCGGTGACAGAGTTCAAACGAAAACTACTCTATACCTACTTGGAATTACGCAATACGCATTTGTATTTGAAAAATTGTATCGATTTATTACATTTTACTTATTTGTTTGGACACACAATACTTGTTACATTTAGTCATGCATAAAATATTTAAAAAAAAAACCGGTCAAATGCGAGTCGGACTCGCTTACTGAGGGTTCTGCACAAATTTTAGAAATGTATTGCAATTTATGAAAGTTGACAACCTTAAGGTTTCCACAAATTTCATACAAAATGCAGCAAAAACGCCCATATATTTTGATTGCGTTGCCTTTGAATTTTAGATTGATATATCCATGCGATCTAGAGATAAATGCTCTTGACAGATGGACAACTCAGTGATCCTATATGGATTCCGTTTTGAAGTACGGAACCCTAAAAATAAGAAACACTATGCACTTTGGTGATACATTTACAATTTTATAGCTTATCTAACTTACAATATATAAAGACGTTTTAAAAATACGTCATAAATTATAATGAAAATAGACAAAAAAATATCATAGTTATTTATTAAACAAACAGTCAAGATCAAAGATTAAGACAGTATTGTCTTCTACAAGTCAAAGTTCATAATTAACAATATAACTAATAAATAAAAAACTAAATTAGAATCAAAAGTAAAACACAACTGACATCTTGATATCCATCTATTAAATTGAATCAAATCATCAAAAGATCCTAAATTCATAACTTGCTTTAGTCAAATATTTTTGTTTTTATTATTATTATTATATAACAAAAGTCGTAAATAGGCATTGAGATTTAAAGAGGCATTTGATATAATGAAATTTCGTTTGTCTAGAAAGTTGTTAAATTGCTTTAAAACATAATTATATATCTCACTACCTACGAAGTGCGGACGATTGAGGTTTCGCCGTTCGAAAATGTATACGAAATATGATAATATCATAAATAAGTTATATAATTTTCAAGATCTACTACGATCAAAGGTTTTTGCAGTATGGTTAACTTAAGACTTAAATAATAAGCTTTGAAGACAGACAGACCTACAAAGGTACTCTTTTCAATACTATGTGAAATGTGAATTTAATATACTTTTTGTTTCAGCTGACGCTGTATTCAGCTGGAGCGTAGTGGGCAGAAGTAATACAGTGTTACAACACCCCATTCTCTATGTTCCGCATTTTCGAGCTAATGTGTGTTGAATGGCGGAACTCAACGCCGCGCTTTTGCTTTGATACCAGAGCAAAGAAATGAAAATATTAACAAATAACGTTGCCGTTACACGCTTGTGCCACTGCGCCACAACGGCCTTAATGGAGTTAATATAAATAAAATTTAAAATAGCGTAAACTCTTTAAAAAGATTTAGTACAAAAACAACACCAATCCCCCCTACCTCAATTTAAAACAAGTTTACGGGAATATCTAAAACAATAAATAAAAAATGACTAAACAAAAACAAAGTACCTACTACAATAAAAATATATATTTTAATTGTTATAACCAATAAAGATGCTTCTAAAAATTAAACTATTAAATGAACACCCAACAGCCGTGTTTATTGGTGTCGTGTAAACGGGATAATTGCATTCTATTGATTGTCAGTTGTTATTATTCAGCCCTTGGCTACACAGGGACCCTAATTATAGACTTTCTCACTTGGTACTGTCACTAGAATTATAAAATGAAAAATCAAATCAGCTTCACGCTGTATCCCGCACTCAGCAGGCTAAGCAGAGGGAACCCTAGTGTTAAGACACTCCGTCCGTTCTGTTCCACTGTGTGATGAAGGACGAAACTCAACGCCACGCTTCGGCTCGTCACCAGATCTCGATCAGAATCGAACCCACAACCTGTCACGATAACAATCGCACAGCTATCCCCCTACGCCACGACTGGCCTCCATACAAAACTTGTTTATTATAAATTCCGTCTGTTTCTGTCAAGTTGGTAATCAACTACTACTTCATATTAGGTATATGGTAATTATTCAAACGTACTCAATATTATAGGTGAGTCAATTTGCAGATTAGGAATATCCATCCATTACCGCTGACGTGCGCAATGTGGTTTGAGAACAAAAATTTTATGAATTGACTCTGCCATTTTAAATATATTTTTTCGTAATACTGCCATTTGTGGTGGAGCATTTAATAACTTATCTGTACATTTTTTTCGTTCAGCTTCACGCTGTTTCCTGTATGTAGCAGGGTAGGGAGGGAGTGAGCCTAGTGTTAAGCTTGTCAGTTTCGATCGAATTTTGAAGGCATTACGTGTTGAATGGCGGATCTCAACACACACAGGCCAGGGGCACACCCCTAGCCTCAAGAAATAATAAATATTTATTATATTATAGATACGAGACAATATTGTACTGACATGTTAATTAATATAAATCACAGACATATTGCACACATCGTATATATAATCGACTCATCAGTCATCACGGTACAGTACGCTCAACAAGTCGTGGCCACCCTGAACTTAGCTGTAGATAGTTGCGCTGATTTCATTTTAGATTCTCCTTGCTTTTGAATAATTGTCCCACCGAATGAACGTTGCGCAAACCTTCAGAAAACCTAACTTCACATCGGCCACGACTCCTTAACCGCACTGTAACGAAACAGAAACGGCGCCCAAGCTGGGGCTAGGGCTGGCAAATTGGCTTCACAATTAATGGGCACCTGCCGCTACTAATCGACCGGATAGTATTAAATGAACGGACCGCACTAATTGCCCAGTAAGACAAAGGGGGCAAACACTAGCCTTTGAGATCGATGTCTAGTGTCACTTGAGGCGTAGGCGGGTGTATCTCTATGTTGTAGCTGCAGGATACACTTACACTTGGAGTGGAGGAGAAATGTGGGCAATTGTAGATATGTGATTGTTAAACGTGGATTGGAGGCAAGAGGCTTGTTTGTGAGGATTGGTCTTGCGTTATACTACAGCAAGACATGTTGTGATTATTGGTGTTTAATTTAAGTTAATTTCTTAGCTATATCCAACTTGGGAACGGGAAAGGAAAGTTTAGGTCTTTTCTAAAGGAGAGAGTAAATCGCGAGCGATCGCAGCGACACTGAGAAGCGGAGTGCCTCAATACTAGGCTCCATCCCTGCCTACCCTGCTACATCGGGATACAGCGTGTAGCTGAAAGAAAATTGATTAAGTAGTATTTTTTTATATTTACTCTTTAAATATATGATAAGTAGAACATGTCATAAAAAGCCCGCATTTACCGATTACGAAGATGCATTAACGAAATTCTTTTCTGAGACATTAGAGAAACTTTTCGTGTTTACCTCGGCAGCGATGAAAGAGTTCAAAACTTGATGAAGAACGCGATCCCTCCGCCCGCATATCGGAGTCTTACCAACTTTTATATTAGACGATTGGGAAAAATTCATAGCGAATAACCAACTGAGGCCGTTGTGGCGTAAGGGCACAAGGGTGTGACTGTAACGCGACGGTCGTGGGTTCGATGCTCTCGAGGGAATAAATTATTATTTCTTAATATTTTCATTTCATCGTTTTGGCACCAAGGCAAACGCCCTTTGCGCAGCTTTGAGTTCCGCCACTAAGCACTCAATACCTAGAAAAGTTCGACGGAAAGTGGGGAACAGAACAGAGTCTTAACACTAAGTTCCCTCTACCTACCCTGGTGTATGCGGGATACAGCCTGAATCTGATTTATTTATTTGAATAACCAACATAAACTTGAAAACACATTTTTTTCACCTGCGTAATTCTTTTGCGCCAGTGTAACTAAAAGCTTTCGGCTACTACATTACGTAAACTATTTGGCTAACGAGTTTGTTTGTCGCTGGTGCATAATGCGAGAGTGGTCTTTGGATCCAGAATAACATTTCTATATGATTTTGAATTCCCTGTTAATTTAATCATCTGATAATTAATTACTTGTTGTATCCAGTTTCAGAACTTACGCAGATACTGCAATGCTATTGCCATGACCATGGACATATGAATAGGGGAAGTCGGGTAGTCTGTGCCCACTCCAGAAATTTTATAAGCAAAAAATTAAAAAAAAAAACATTTACACAATCATATCTGTTCAAAGCTAAATCTCTAGATTCGCTTTTCTTATTTATTAGCTTTAAATAACTATTAAATAAGACGATTCATTTTAAATTCATGTCATTTGCACTAAGTTCCTTATATCGCGGTTGTCGAGAAGTTATACTAAATGTCCTATATTGTTTTTGTTATAATATACCTACATAAATATAAAGTAAGTATATCAATAATAATTTACAATGTAATTAATAATGGCAATTCCAGATTTTTTTAAAGAAAAAATCGATTAAAAATAATTCTCTCAAAACGGAGAGAAAGGTATTTTTTAAAATTATCCTCTAATATTTTTAACATAATATAAAACTTCGCACACACGAACTTGGGAGCCAGACACGATAATTCTTGCATTGCGAAAAAAAAAAGCCGGCAGGACAGTAAGTCCCACTTAGACGACAAAGCCATGAGTCCTACTCTGTGATCGTCCCCTTTGCAATCCGACTCCTTTTGTCTCATTATTGAAACGTCCTAACTGTTTGTCTGCGGGCTTTAATTATTTTTCTCGCATATTGTTTGAAATTTAAGTGTTATTGTTTGAAAATAAGCTATTACTAGAATTTTTCAGCTCAGTCAAAAAGCAAAGTGGTGAAAGCAATAATAAAATAAACCAAACTGATTAAAAACTATTTTTAATTCTATAAAGCATACACAATGTAAAAATTGACAATTAACAACAACGACAATTAATCGTTAATTACTACAGTAACTGTACTAGAGCGAAGAAATGAAAATATTAAATAGTTCATATCTTCGAGTGGGAATCGAACTTGTCGCGTTTACAGTCACACGCTAGTGCTGCTGCACCACGACTGATCTCTGACTTCTAATGTAATATTATTATAATAAATAGGAATCATAATTGAAAAAAAATTGCAAGATATGAATATTTGGAACAAATAACGATTTCGTACAACCCCACTCATCTATAATAAAAAAATCTAATTAATCTTTAATTAACGTATTCAAACACCACATAAGGTGTCACAACTTCCAATACAATAAACTTTGTAATACAAACAATAAGGTATATTATTTTTAAATAAATATTATAGACCGGTATATATGTGATATGTCGGTTAGGTCGTTTGTGGCGCGCGGCGGCGGTATTAGCGCAATGTCGCATCTTCAGAGGGCGGCGAGATCAAAGGATAGAGGTACACAGCAACCGCTCCCATTGATGTCGCGCACAAAGGGAATTGATTGTTGCAAACCTCCTTTTTTTTTTTAGAAAAAACTAGATAGATATAAAGAGAAAGGATCGATCTCGCATCTGCCTTTTTATTAGCGTTTCTCTTTGAAGCATTGATTATGATTTTATGCAAATATTTACAATTTAAGTTTTCAGCTAATAACTTAATATATATTTAAGTATAACGGTGGTTTATAATGATGTCCAAAATGAAAAAAGGGTAATAATAAAATGCAATACATATTAAATTTAAAAGTGCTCCAATTCTAAAATATAATATTCTTTGACATTTTAGTGAGTTTTATAACATTTCTAGCGTTTCATAAAATAGTACAAAGGCCAAAAGAGTCTATGTCAGACTGTTATTTCTATTTACATTTGTTTGAAGCGGTTGAAGATTATTTGCTATCACAATGTCAGATGAAATAAGCAAACAGTGTTCATTCAGTGTGACTGGTTTATTTGTAAAATGACTTATTTTTTTAATTTTAGGAAATATGATGTTTGAAAAGCACATTGTGGTGTAGCGGCACTGGTTCTGAGTGTAAACATGACAGTTCTGGATTCTACATCCAATTTTGGGGGATGATTTATGTTCATTTCTTCACTCTGGTAACACTGGACAAAGTAAGACATTTATTGCTGCTACTCAAAACGTTATGGCTGGAAAACTAAGAAAAAGTGGGCAACAAAATGCCTTAACAAATTATTACCTCTGTTTTTCCTGCTATATAACTAGGTATATCTGGAATAATGTGATGATAAAATAAAAATACATAGAATAAATAAATAAAATTGTCTAATTTAACTAAAGTAGATAGTCTTTTTGGATATAGTTAAAATGTAAAATATGTCCCATTCCATTAATATATATACAAATATTTTGTTTTTATATGAAGCAAATACTAGGAACTCAATGATAAAAAATTAAAGCAAACTTAGAGACAAAATATTAATAAAATGATTCTTTTTCTAAGATATCATTATATTATTTACATCTTTAGTACTTGCCTAATAATAAATAACTAAATTTATCACTGAAAAATATATTTAAGAAAATTTGCTAAAATTACCATGATTCTAAAATTTCACTATTTAAAACAATTTAAAGTAGTCATTCAATATAGTGTTAGTTGATATTTATGAATTTTTTGTTAATGTTTATTAAGATTTAAAATTTAATTTTATTATATTTTGTATTAAATATAATAAAAATTATAAATGTCAAGCATATATGGTAAAGTAGATTATTTGTTTGCATTAATACTAGAAGTAACTTTTACCAAGTCAAAGGTAAACAAAGGAGAAAACATAAACATAACAATTTAAGAAATCATACAAAAAAAATGATTATATGTTTAGTTAATATAAATGTACAGTACACAGAAACGTCCAAACTTTGAAGCCTTCAGTAGATATTTGAGTAGACAAGACATAACCTTACACAAAATTATTTATAACTATTACCTGCCCCTGCGTTCTCGTAACTCGCGCAAATAAAGATAATTACTAAGTTCAAGAGCGGTTAAACATGCTTTAATGCGTAAAATGTTAATTTTAGAAGTCGTAATCTGGAAATAAGCTTCGGTTTCTTACCTCGTTGACACCTGAATTCTCAACTGATCCCAGAGTTCGTTGTAACTTTTTACACTAAACTTTGAACTTTAAATAGGGAACTTTGACACTTAACAATTATTGAACACTTTAAATAACTTTTCCAAATGTTCTTTCACTTATAAACAAACATGAAACAAGAGTTTAATGTTGAAAACAAAAAATTATCCACACACGGTTGACGTCGCTTTCGCCATGGTGTTGATGCACACGAGGGCCATCTAGTGATGGCGAGAGAAACTATTAAGTAACTGAAATTTCTTTTTACGCAGAATTGTCATGACAATGTTATTAGTATAAAATGATACTAAATTAATAACTATAATATTCAATTTATAATAATTATACATGTAAATATTTTCATTGATATCTGAATAATAAATTAGGTATATAATGAATTTTATATATAGTATAATGAATTTTACTTAATAAAATAATATATTTTATCATTCTTTTTTCAAAAAGTAGAGTGCGTTCATTTTTATTATAGTTTTGCAATTAGTTAAGCCTCATGATTGTTTTAGTTATTTAAATAAAAGTATAAACACAGCGAGCTATCATTATATATCTGTTTATTTACATGATTAAGACGAGAAAGAACAATATTTTTTTACTTACCCTGCAATATTTATCATTAAAAATGTCAACATCGATCTTAAGGTCGATGTGGGTTCGATTCCCATTCGGTGGAATGAAATATTTAATATTTTCATTTCCTCGCTCTGATAACTAGGCAAAGCGCGGCGTTAAGTTTCGCAACTCAACACGCAAAGCCTCAGAATTTTGGCGGAAAGGAGAGATGTCTTAATGGGTACAAACTGTCTTACAACTAGGTTTCTTTGCCTACCCTGCTATGTGTGCAATATTAAGAAGTGTATGTGGAGCTGAAAAAGAATTAACCTTTTTAACTAGCATCTCTCCATTTGCAACTAACCCATTCAAATAGCATCATATATTTTTGCATAATTTATCTTACTTTCTTTAAACAAAGTTTAATAACATTTGATATAAAAACGTTAAGAAATATATATCTTTAATCTTCTTGCTGAAAGTCAATAGAACTTAAACTAAAATTTAAATAAAACACTTCTTTTTTATTTCATATTTATTAATCCAAAGTAGTTACATTTCAAATTTTCACATGTCTCAGACATGGTCAATAATAAGAGAAAACAAAACTTTACAACATACAAAAACAGAAACTTATGAAAATAACAAAGGTCATGAAGCATAAAAAATAATCATTTAATATAACTAACAGCTCAGTTCCTGAAATTTTGAAATAAGTTTCATGGTTATTTGTTCTTTTGGATAAAATAAGTTTTAACTAACAAAGTTAAAGTAGATGAAAGAAATGAGATATTTCGATAATACATTATTAAATGAGTTCGTCGTATTTATTGAGCAGGTACTAAATAGCAAACAAAATTAACTATAACAATGACTAAGCGGCGTGACTTTATCTTAAGTTACTAAAGCCCGTGTTTACAAGCCGTTCTCAACGCTGAGATCGATCTTGAGATACCATACCATTTTCATCCTTAAATTATAATCTATCAATGAAAACGACATCTCAAGATCGATTACAGAGTTGAGACTTAAATACGAGACCAAAACATAAATTATATTTAATGTTGAAAAACGTTACACTGAGGTAATTCTTATTAAGGAACTACTATAACTTTATAAGAAAGTTACTTCTAAAATATATAATCAGAGAATATTTGTAGCCAATTTGTTTTAAATTAATTTCTTTCGATAGAGCTCTTTTTTAGGATACAATATGTGTTTCCGAGTCATTTAAAGAGTATAACTTTAAATTTAAAAAAAACAAGTACTTCATACTTAAATATACACCTTTAAGAATATAAGTATGACAATGGTTATGTATATCGTGACAATAATTATTTAAAGACACTGACATTCTTAAATATACAGTCCACACTATAAAATAGTATATACCACAATCAAATTTGGTGTTATTATAAAATACCTAAACTAATTACTAAGCTACATATATTTTGTTTCTACATAGAAGAATTTGCTATATAACTTATTGAAAAAACTTATGACTTTCAAGAATATTTTATAGTATTGAAACAGAAAACAAAAAAATGGCATTTCAAGACATTTAATTTGTTTTCAAGTCAAAGCCTATCAAAAATGTCAAATAGACAAAAATAACATACATTTTGTGTCAATAGGTATAAAATTCCTCTTTAATCAAATATTACTAGTACACATATAAAATACACAACAATCAGGGTAATGTTTCCAAAAATTTTACAAATACTTCATAAATTCTAAAACTTCATTTAGAGTTCCGTTGTTTTTCTTTTAAGGTAAGAACTTTAAAAATAAAACTTCATTTTTAAATGTTTAAGAAAGAATTCTAGGATTTTTTCTTTAACACTGTCAGCAGTAATTGACACAAGAAGCGCATTCTTATAATAATAAATATTTATTTTAGAATACAGCAACCTAATTATAGCTTCTAAAATATAAATAATAGTTTAAATATTTATAAGAAGTTCAACTATTATATATTTGAGAGAACTCATATTATTGATATAATTGACTATTACTTTCTTAAATCGTATTATTTTTAAAACTGCTTCTCATCATGTTCAGGTTTTGAGAATCCTTATACACTCTTGTTTTAAACTTTTGTTACAAAAACTATTACGCAAATTAAAAAAAAAACATTTCATAAAGATAAGCATACAAAATGAAAGTAAAAATAAGACATACAATAACTAAAAAAATATTTTATGTTAGCATATTTAAATATAAAACGCGATATTTCTACTTTTCAAGAAGATTAATGATGTTGTAATGTAACTATAAATTTGATTAAGTTATTGACGATTTTCATATTATACTGTTAGAAATCACAGCAACAGCCTCTAGATATTACATTATTTTGAACTTATGTTACTAATTCTTCATATTATTGCTCAGTATTAAAAATACGACATATTTAATATTTTTAGTAATGATTAATCAAAATAGATATAAAAATAGCAGATATAAATAATATATGTATGATGTTATTTAAATATCACACTGAAATATACGTGTTAAGTACTGAAAAATGATAGAAAAATAATTTTACAATCTTGCTGACAAAAATAATTTACCAATATAGAGACGACATTAAAAAGTGTAATATTTCATTTATATATAGGCATCTCGACAAACTTATTGTTGTTGGGAAAGTACACAGTAGAAGACCTAGAGGCTGACCTTGCCGATGGTCAGACGACGTCAAAGAAATTACTGGACTCTCCATGATTAGCGCAATAAGACAAGCAGTGGACAGGGAGGCACGGAAGCATCTCGTTTGCTCTTCCACAAACACCTACCAGAACGGGCACGACCTTCAGTAATGAGGAAAAAAATTCTATTTAAGCTTACTAAAGTTTTAGCAGAAATGTTGCAATATCCAGTGTTTGAAACACTATTTATACAAAGGAGTGTTATTATTAATAATTTATTATTTTTCGATCGTGTTGCTCTCTATAAGGAGAAAATTTCGTCTACTATTCAACCAATTTACTCAATTATTTCATTATTGTATTTCTATTTATGCTTATATTCATAATTATTTAATTTTCAAATGTCTTAATATTAATTTTGTCTCTATCAAATATATGAGATGAGTTCTAAGGGATCTGAGAACACTTTCTTGAATCATTATATTGACATCGTGAACACCTATTAAATTGGAGCAGCAAATTTACTTTACTATTCTCTATTTATATTGCATACAATTTTTTTATATTAAAACATGTAGTCAGTTTGGATTTTGTAGTGATTCTCGTTTTAGAATATGAATATATCATTTTTTCGTATCAGTTTTGCAAAAAAAAATTATAAATTTACTTTTATACTTTCAAAATGCTCATGCTTTCATTTTCTTCAGGCACTTAACAAAGTTAGTCATATCGTATTCTTCTTCATATTGTTTGTCGTCCCAAAGGTCCGGTAGAGTTTCTATGAGGGCCTTCGTCCCTGGGGCAGAGGCCTGAGAGGTAGACGGACCCGGAGTACTCGATAATTGGAATAAGTCTAACAGTTGGTCGGTGCCCATGGTCTCCATTGCTGCGTTCTCGCTACTTATTACTGTGTTCGCCGTCATCAGTTTGAATTTTTGTAGGCTGAAAATTATAATTTAATATAAGCTAGACAGTAAATATTTACAAATATACATTTTTTTAACACTTTAATATTTTTGACATATTCTGAAATAGTTTTCTTTTTTTACATTTTTTTGAATGATAAGAATATTTAACGTTAAATTATTCCAATCTCAGTTACATTATTTCAATGATTACATATTTTACAAAAAAATATATATTATGTACTAGACAAAAAAACCAGTGTTAATGTATTCCATCTCAGTTCTACTATAACAAATACATATTTTGCAAAAATACGTATAATGTTATTTCTTAAAATAAAAACTATAATTAATAAAATCTAAATCTCATATCCTCACCCCATAATCTTCTCTTCAAGCGTATCTCGAGTAATAAGCCTATACACGTTAACGACTCGTTTCTGTCCTATACGATGAGCCCGGTCCATAGCTTGTAAATCTTTCATTGGATTCCAGTCGTGTTCCACGAATATGACTGTATCTGCGCCGGTTAGATTCAAACCTAGACCTCCCACCTGTAAATAGATTTTGGTTTTAGAAAATAAACATATCATATTACAGTTTTAATAAATTAATTACTTAAAAAGTAGTGTATGTATGTTTAGTAAGTTGCACTACAGTATTTCATAGAATACTTAGAAAAAAAAAGGGAAACATTGTAACTAAACATATAAAAATAATAATTTATCACACACACACGCACGCAGGAATGCACGTACGCCAGCACGCACGTACATAAGCACGCCGTGCGTGCGTCCGTGCTGCTTTATAGCTCATTTTAAATCTCCATAAAAAGTAAAAAAAAAAACAATAACAATATAAAAGCACAAATAAAAAATACTCACAGCGGTAGTAAGCAAAAGTACATCAATAGAAACATCAGTGTTGAATCTAGTCACTATCGAGTGTCTCTGGTGCGGTGGGACACTTCCGTCCAAACGCAAGTAAGTGACCGACGGTAAGTGTTTCTGTAATAAATCTTTTTCCACAATGTCCAACATTTTCTTTAGTTGGCAAAATATTAATGCTCTGTGTTGAGATACGACTGTGTCAGATTCTACTGTAGCGGATGTGCCTATACCGCAGTCTAGAAGGAGTTGTCTGGAAATAAGATAAAATTTTAGAATAGAATAGAATATACTTTATTGCACACATAAAAGAAATATATACAAAGAACAACACAAATAAAATTGAAAAAAAAAAAACACGTATGCAAAGGCGGTCTTATTGCTCTAAGCAATCTCTACCAGACAACCTTTGAAACATTACGGATAAATTGTAATGAGGAGAAAGGGGACAACGTCTCAGTGCAAATTTTATGCAAATAATATATAATAAAATAAGTCAATAATATAAAAATAAACTTACATAAAAAGTGTTTAATGTTTATTGTGTTAAATAAAAAAAAATCAAGAGAAAATAGAAATAGTAAATATTTTTTTGTCCTCGAGTAAGAATCGAACCCACAACCTGTCATTTACAGTCATACGTTTGTGTCCCTTCACCTTCACCATTGTGTAAATTTAAATAATATTCAACACAATATACAGATATAACTCACTTCAAAGCAGGTAATTTAGCTCCGTGTTCAATATCATCCAATGACGAGTTTTGCTGCGCCAATTGGCGCATAACTCTCATTATTTCGGGATGCTCCGGCACGAGGACCAACTTGGGATGATTGCATACATTCTGTAGATAGTGTAGAGCCTGAAAAGAGAAAAACATATGTTTGTAAATAATATGTTGTAAACCAATTTTTATATAATTTTAACACCATGCATTCCATAAATGTTTACTTTAGCTTCACGCCGTATACCGAATGTAGGAGGCTTAGGCAGAGGGAGATTTATTAAAAATCACAAAAAATAAGAAATACCTGGAACACATGAGTATGAGCAGATATATCCTGTGGCATGTGCTCCCTTGAGAAGTGCTCGTACAATCTCCGCTGCAGGGGACTGAGCTCGCAGTAGTAGTCCTGCGTTATCTTTGGTGGCAGCTCTCGTAGTACGTCTTCTTTTACACGACGCAGGAGGAAAGGAAGTACCTGTAATATACAAGTTTTGTTCAATATTACATATTATAACTTTGTTATGTTAATGATCATTTGAGTCTTCAAAACAAGACTTACAAAACGCGGCGTTGAGTTCCGCCACTAATCAGGCAATACACTATGAACTAAAAGTGAATTGTCTTTTATTATCTTTATTTAATTACGACATATATAAAATTGTTTAATAAAAATCAACATAAAATTTATATATCAACATACATAAAAAATACTATACCAAAAATAATAAACACAATGATATACCTGTCGATGCAAAGCCTCACAGGCCAAAGCACCAGCTTGCAAGTGATGAGGAGACGCTCGAGGATCGCGAGCGGCTAGTATGGGACGCGAGTAGCGCGCTGTGAACTGTCTCTCAGTACCCAGCAGACCTGGCATTAGGAAATCGAAGAGCGACCACAGCTCTAGCACGTTATTCTGTTAAAAGAAAAGATAAGTAAAGTTAAAAATATGTATAATATATATTCTTGTTATCAAGGTGGACAGAGGGGCCCAAATGTTATAATATGTTGAACCGGACGTAGATTATTTGACGCATGAGGCATGTAACTTTTTATTTTAAATAAAATTATTTGAATTTGATTTTAAGACACTTCACTCTCCACTTTTCGCCAAATTCTGGAGCGTTGTGAGCTGGCGCTACTGGAGAATAGAGGAAAGAAATATCAAATATTTCATTTACTCAAGTGGGAATTGAACTCACAATATGTAGCGTTTTTACAATTCTGCTAAGATTACATAATTATATAAAAATCAAAATTATTGTTAATCAAGGTCAGTAACTCGATGCTATTTGTTCTACAGCAGCATGTTGTTGTTCTTTGTAGCATGTGTAATTTATTATTGGTTGTGTTGTGTTTATTTTTAAGTTATTGTTTGTTGTTATTGTTAAATTTATTATTGCATATGAAGCCCACCTGTGAATGATTGAGCAATTAGAAATGATTTATTTTGTTTTTTTTCTTTAAAGGCATGTAATAATTGTATCAATTGTTGGCCTACCAACTAAATAAATAAATAAAAAAATAAATAAATACAGTAACATCAACTATAAAATGCAACGAAAATTTATCACTAACATTAATCATTATAAATTAACGTTAGCGAAAAATTTGCAAATATTACATTAAAATAAATAAATAAATAAATAAATACCTGAATAGGCGTCCCGGACAAAATCAACCTATGATTAGCGACTAGTTGTTTGATAGCTTGAAACGCTTTGGTTTTACCATTCTTAATAACATGGCCTTCGTCCAAAATGCAGTAATTCCATTTAATACTGCTAAAGAAATCAATATCTTTTCTAACTATATCGTACGAGGCGACTATTAAGTTGTAGAATTTGACGTGTAACCGAAGTCTCTCTCTCTCCAACGGAGGGCCGACGTACTGCATAGGTTTTAGATATTTGGTTGGTATAAACTTGTTGACTTCGAATACCCAGTGGCCTGAAAGTAATTCTAAAATTAGTTCAGAGAAAGGATTATTTTTTTAACAGCTGTATCTCGCTTATAACAGGGTTCCCACTCAATTTTTGAGACGTATGTTGAGTAACGGGACTTAACGCCGTACTCTGAGTTCAATCACTTTTTATAATATATAATAAATCTAATTTTATTTTTATTATTAATAATATTTAGGTATAATTTTCAAACATTATATCAAAAAAGAATGTTAATAAAATGTATAAACAAATTGTAATTTTAGTTACTTACCAGTAAGTGTAGGTGGACATATAACAAGAGAAGGCATATGCGGACGTCTCTCTTTAGCGCGCTCGTAGTGTGAACCTGCTACCACCACAATAGACTGGAGGGTCTTTCCTAAGCCCATGTCGTCACATAGGACGCCATGCAGCTTATATTCATTTAGGAATCGTAGCCAATTTACTCCTGCCTGTAAAATTATACATGTAAAAGTTTTATAAATAGTTTAAAAAATTAAATTAAGTTAAAAAATGTTTCTTTAAGTTTAATACTACTGAGTATTTATTTATACATTTGGTATTTAATTAAGCTAGCACTAGCTCCAAAGTAAAAAAAAGAAATATCAAAATCATTTCACCCAGTCAAAAGTTCTGAGGTAACAAACATTAAAAAAATACAATCAACTCGATAACCTCCTCCTTTTACAAAAGTCGGTTATTAACTATTATACTATAACAACTACCTTTATAATATAAATCCAACAATTTTTATATTGTATATACCTGTTGATAACTCCTCAATTCAGCGGAAACTGCTATGGGTATTTTATAATCTTTAATGGACTTCGGATTGAATAGTTGCTCTAGGAAATGTTTATCTTTCTGCCTTCTCTCTCTTAATTCCTCAGAGAGACCTTCAGGTTCAGGTATGGCGCCGTCGAGTGGCATCAGTTGTATGAGAGTCGCAAAACAACGGGTAGACATCATTCGTACAGATACGTTGCGGTCACTCATTCGACCTATATGTTTTGAAGTACGCGTACTTTAATATTAATTGTTATTATAATTGAGGCTATTAAAATAAAAATTTTGAAGACATTGAAAACTTGGCGCGAGGGCACAAGTGTGACTGTAAACGTGGCTGGTTTAGGATTTGATCCCAACTCTAGGAAATTAAATATTTATTTAAATTTAGATTTTTATTTCTTCACTCTGGTGTCGAAGCAAAGCGCGTGTACCTACTGATAAAGATAGCTGTTTGTTGCACTTTTGCATAAAAATAACTAAACGGATTTAGATGAAACTTTAAGAGTAATATAGCTTATACAACAGAATATAACATAGGCAATAATTTATTTAAATATTTTGTATAATCTAGCTATAAGTAATATAACAAACCGTTCGAATTTTAAACGTAATCGTCGTCGTTATAAATTTCATCAATCTATTTCTTAGAACAGCTATAAAAGTTGTTTTCTTTTTTACAGCTTAACTCTGTATCCTGCATGTAGCAGTGTAAGCAGCAAGCGTAATATTAAGACACTCCGCTCTTCACTCTCCGCCGACTTGCCTCGACTTGCGCTTTTTATAAACAAATTGACTAGAAAAAAAAACAATATTACCCAACAATGGCACAACAAGCAGCGCTATGTACGGCACTAGTTGCAACTGCAAAGCGTCCACAGTCCTCGATAAAGCCTCGGCCGCGCCGCACCGAACGCGGTCACTGGATAGGTCTGATAGAGCTTCTATTACCTGTTAATTGTATTATTGTATGTTAGTTTGTTTATTATTATAACTCTTTGTTGATATTTTATTGTTTTGATTGGGAGGATTCCTAGGGTATGGTAAGTTGTGACAGGGAAACAGTTATATATCAATTAGATTTAACTTTATATTAGAACATAACAGTGGCGTAGCTAGGGGGGTGCGAGCGGTGCGGTCGCACCGGGCATCAAAAGGAAAAGGGGCATCAAAGTCGACGATCACGTTTTTTTTTTAGAACTCACGAACGTCGACGATCACGTTTTTTTTTTAGACCTTAGACCATTTTAAAGGGCATCAAATCTCCTAAGCCGCACCGGGCAGCAAATACCCTAGCTACGCCACTGGAACATAATGTGATTACACAGTTGTATTTCACCTACTTTACTGCTAATATTTTATATCATTCTACGAATTAAATAATATAAAACAAATATAAGTATTAAAAAATATTTAATATATAATAATAAAAAATATCTTATCACAATAAAATTACCGACAGTCAAACAAATGAGAAAATAACATAAATAATAAGTACTACAAAAATGAAAATCAATTCCGTACTACAGCAGGACTTTCCCTACCAATGCCACGGCGCCCGTTACGTTCACTTGAAAGATGTTACCTCACTAATAACAGTTCGCAAGACATAATGAAAGAGAAGAACGCGATACAAAATAACATATCCACACACAACAAGTTGCTAGTAAGCAACAGTCAACAGCACACACAGTGCGGGATCCTCTCTCTAAATAGAGCGAACGCACCTAACGCTCACATTCACTTCAAACATACAATACAAAACAACACACACAATAACAACACGACCATCTCACTAACAACAACTCGCAAACACAATGACGGACCCAATTTGTCACAAATTGATCACTTTCACAACAATCCACTACAACAACATAACAATACCTCACAAACAACAGCACGCATAACACAATGCGGGTCGCGAGCAGCGAGTGCGGCGAGCGCGCGCGCAGCCATGTGGCGAAGGGCGGTGTGCCGCGAGCGCGCCAGCGCTATGCAGGCGTGGGCGCCGCGCACCACCTGCGCCCACAGTAACGCGCACACGTGGCCCGACACCGCCTCTATTACTTGGAGACGGGAGATCAGCTCGTCTACTGCTTCGTCCTCTATGGTCTCCAAATCTGGCGGAAAAATATATTTTTTAAAATGGATAAAAAAATATTTAATTGGTAATTTTTTCTTTAACACTTTTAAGTGTTTGTTATAAAAAAATGTGTTAGCCAAGTAAATGTGATAATAAGCTCACCACTATCTGTTAATATTTTCTCCAGAGGTTCCGTTATGAATTCCCATAGCTTTGGTAATTTGTTTGGAAGTTCATCACCAAAGTATTCAGTTAAGCTTGTCAACGCCATTGTTGCTCCTCGCCTTTGGATCCTTAATAGTTTTCTAGTCTAAAGATTAAATTAATTTTAATTTAAATACTCTCTAAGTGACAACACATTATACTATAAAGTAATATATTGATCATATTCATACATTCAAGGTAACATATTTTCAAATTGCCCTTTAATTATTTCTTCACAAGAAACTTCAATAAGAACAGGCTTATTAACAAGATCCAAAAAGAAATCTAATCAATTAACTATACATCACAAAATAATTACTAAGAGCACCAATTTTTTTACCTTCACAGGCAGAAAGAACCTAGTGTTAAGACATTCCATTCTCCACATTCCGCCCATTTATCAAAACATTGAACAATGGCGTAACACAACAGCGTGCAATCTAAATGACAATTCAATCACCTCATCCTCCTTAGGCAACAGCTGTTCCAGTGATACCAGGTCCCCGTGCGGGTGCGCGTTCGCGTTCTGCGCGGAGGGGGGGCGCCCCCGTCGCGGCACTACGCGCTCGGCGCTGCGGTGTTGCTCGCGTAGTGTTAGTATGCCGTTGTATTTTGTTACTGAGGAATATAGGTTTTGTTTTATTTATATTATAATAAATAAGCGTGATTCTGTCAGTTCAGTCAATAATTACAATTAATTTAAATTATTTTATCCATTATTTTTACAAAGCACTCCCGTAATCTTGTCTTCATTATAAGGTATTATGAAAATTAAAATACATAATTGTAAAATATGGCAGATTCAATGATAATTATAGAAAAATATAATAGGACTAAATTCAAACACAGAAATTTATATATCTTGTAGAACATTGTATAGGAAGATTGATGGACATTTTTCATATGTACTCAATTAACTTAACTGGCAAAAAAGTATAAATAATTCCAAAACAAATTAATTGAAACATGCCAATAATTATATATAAAATATATTGTTTTAAATAAATCTGTGAATAGAAACTTACGTGCAGGATCATACTCAATATTCACTTTCAGCTTGCCTTCTCCACCACTGTCGTTACTACCAGAGTCGACGTTCTCTTCTGAAATCTCCAACGTAATACGCGGCGTGAACTCTGGGTCGCATCTAGAATTGTCAAATACCTTTTTAGAAAATGTATAATGAATTGGCCGTACTGTATTAATGATATTCTATACAAAAATCGAAGAAAAACTAAACATATTGTGGATGAAAAAAATATATCAAAGCTTTGGAAATATGCATGAATGTAAAAACTTTTAACAACAAATATTATTTATTAATCATAATGTTTTTATTAATAATACAAAACGTCCATACCTCAAAAAAGCCTTCAGATTGACCAACACTTTGTTGTTAGGGCATGATTCTCGTTTCACTAGCTGACCCAATAACGCTGCCAACGTTCTAGCTGAGTTCCTCTGCAACTCCTCCGAACATTCCTTCTTTATACTCTCCATTAGTGGTCTTACTACAGGATTAAGGCGTTCTGGAAGCGCTGCTAGGTAAGCCACTGCTGCGCTAAGAGCTGCTTGCACTCTATAATTATAGAAAAAATTTAAATGTAAAAACATATTTCAAATTTGTATATTATATTGAGTTGACAATTTTAATTAATTACAGTATTAGGATTCAAATGTATCATGTACATACTAAATAGGTTCTTAAATAGGTAGGTATAATGATTAATAGAATATAGAGAGTCCTCTGAAAATTTTACTGTTCAGTTGCGGAACTAAACGTAGCACTTTATTTTGTCACTAAAGCGAGAAAATAAAAATAATTAATTAGCCCAAGTGGGAATTGCTATGCCGCTACGTTTCGACGGCCTATTAATAAATATCAAAATACTCACGAAATATTCAAAGTAGCCTGCTCCTGCGCACACGTAGCTACGGCGGAGTGCAACGCCGCACGACGTTCCTCCAGCGATGTTTGTACGCGCTTCGTCTTTAGCACAGCTACTAGTGGTTGTGTCACTGTTGTCATTGATGATACCTGGGAAAATTATAATTATAAATTAACTAAATTTGAAAATACTAAAGTCGTCTATTTTTTTATATTAAAATATATTTTATACTTTAAATAATCATGTTACAACTGCATCAGTTGTTATTTACACTGATCATTATAAAAAAGGCTGAGCAAGCAACATTAATGTAAATAAGCGAGATTATTTGGAAATATTCGTTTCATAATTGTTACTAAATTTTTTTTCTTTACTTAAGAGAAAACAGTGGTTTTACTAACATTTTTGCTTAAGAGTGTTTTTAAGAGCCAAGACATACTGAATCTCGGCGACTTATTGCCTTGAGTGAAAGAAGTTAAGAACTATGTAGAGAATCAATTATTATATACACACTGTTAAACACAAAGTTCTATAATATTTTCAAGTGAAGTTATTGGTTGATGGTTATAAATTTATTACTTAACTATAGATGAGTTCGATATAACAACATACCGATATATGTTTTTAGAAAACTTTTTTGAACGCAAAACTTCGCAAACCTCAAACAGTTTTCAAACAAAGTTGCAAATCAAAACTAACTTCCTCTATTCTACATAAGTCTCGTATTCCGAACGGGCGTAAATGAGATAAGTCGAATAAGTGATAATATATCGAATACCAAATATCGATTTTGCAACCGTTAGCGGAAAAAAACAATACCTCTCATGTCACATGTTTTTATTTATTAATTAATTTCATATATTACTTGTAATGATGTACATTAACGTACACTATTACTTCAAAAAATTGGGTAAAATTTCAAACCCACAACCTTTTAAAGGCGTGCTAAAGTGAAAAAAACGCCTTTCCTCCGAAAGCCTTATAATTTACAAATGAACCAAACGATAGCTTGAATTATTTCGTTACAATGCCATCTATGAACAGATTTTGGTACTAAGTAACTTTCATTTAAAAATATATATAACTAGCAACCCGGTCCTGGCTTCGCCTGCTTAAATTACTGAATTACGTCCGTGTTTTAATATATAATATACTTATACGAAACTTTTATACTTTTAACATAGCGCCATCTATAGAAATAGGTAAATTTCATAGAGTCAACAGATATCGCCATCTATTTAAAATCGTTTGAAGCTAACAGATAATCCAAAATGATTGTTCCAAATTACTACTAATAATAAACAATTTGTAATAAAATAATAATATTGCAATGACACATTGAGATATAAGCTATCCTATCTTTCAGGATGGATCAAACTGTACACGTTGTGCAAATTTGATTAAAATCGGTTCAGCAGTTTAAGAGTCCATCGAGGATATTCAACGTGTCACGTAATTTATATATAATAGATTAAAAAAAAAGTTAATTGATTATAACATAAAGAAAATAAGACATTTTATAAACCTGTTCTAGCCTCAATATATTATTAAACTCTTCATTGTCTACTGGTAATTTGTAATGTTTCATCATTGCTAGCAGATCCCGTGCCTCTTGTAGTATTCTAAAAGGAAACGTAAAATAAGTGGATTACATATAAAAATATTAAAAGATTTGAGTGTACCGCAGATTTTTAAAATTTTATTTATCTTAAAAATTCTGTTTTAAAATTCGCCACCACTTACCTATTACAGTTAAGTGCGACTTCATCGTAATAAAGTGATTGGTTGAGCGCTGTGTGAAGTGTCGTTATCAACAATGGCGGCGCCAGTGCAGATATATCATTTAGCTTCTCATCTTTTTTATCTTTGTCATTTTCCTTTAACAAAACATTATTTTCAATATTATTTAAATTACTTCATTCATGTTTTAAGAGGATTATAATTTAAAATATTTATGTAAAATACTATTTATTCCACCTATAGCTTCACTTCTAAGCTGCATTTACACTTACATTTAGTAAAGTATTCATATTAATAAAGTTTTCTAATTCTGATTAACACCATATTTGAATATAACATGGTAACTTTATAAATATTATAATAAAATTTACTGAAATTAAAAACAAAAATCCTTTTACCTCATTCCCGTTACAAATAGTATGTATACAGGGTGGATATAAACTATGTTCAACTGTGTGTCTCGCCCACGATGATATTACTAGACTGGCCACTAGCCTCTGTAGTGCACTGCCTGAACGCAAGTACACTATCATAACCTGTCAAATATTAAATAGAAACTAAAAACCGGAACCTCTAAACTAAACTCGTTTGTTAAATCTTGTAGTTATTTTTTTTTAAATTGTCTTTTTTTAGAGTCACGCTATATATATAGTGAACCTAATGTTAAATCATTGTTTTACACTTTCCGCCCGAATTCGAGACAATACGGGTTTAATGGAAATTAGCTCCGTATTTTATCGTGCTCAGAGTGAGGAAATAAAAAAATCTTTGACACGACTGGGGATCAAACCTACAATCACCGCCACTGCGGCCTCGAATTCGTATTAAAACTTTATAAAATATTCTTTACTTTTTTTCCCAATTTAAAGAGAAAGATGTAGCTAAATCGCTATTTACATGAATAATATAAGGAAACAGTATTCAGTTAATGATATGAAACTGTAATATTGTTTACCTTGACATAACAATCTATTGGACTTTCATCTAACGCCTTGTACTCAATGCCGGGTGCCGGCTGCACTAGATAGCAAGAAAGATAACCTGAAAATGTACAACAATATCTTTAGAAAATTATAGACCAGAATATTATTTTTTAAAATTTCTAACGTCTTGTGTCTTGTGGAATGTATGCCATATATACTTAATCAAATTCTACTAAAATTCTCAATATTAAGTAAATTAACTCCTCACCCAACATATCAGAAGCGAGACATCTAGCGCGGGTCACATTAGCGTCTCTTAACGCCGCCGGCTGATTTTCCCCACCGCCTATATACCATTTCTGTCCGGGTCGAATGTCACTGTCATTTGGGTGATTTTCTGTGGTATTATCACCACCACTTACGGCACGGGCTCTACGTTCCTGTTGATCGTTGATAGAAGGTATTGTATTATAACTATAGAAATATTTTGTTGAGATTTCAATTTCCGTTCTTTATTTATCCCGCACATAGCAGAGTAGGAGACAGGGAACCTGAGGATAACATACTACTAAGACACTCAGTTCCCATTAAGATACTTCCACTTCCCACTTTCCGCCAAATTCTGGAAGTACTGCGTATTGACTGGCGGAACTCAACGCTGTAACACAAGAAAAGTCCAACGACATATCAAAATATTATAATAGGTATACTGGTTATCAGTTGCAAAGGAACAGACATACTCGCTAGAAACCCTCCATTTTCAAAGGAAAAAAAGACTAAATAAATATGCACACATTAAATAAAATATAATTTAAATAACATATAAATTATCATAAACTAATTGTAACAAGAGTATAATAATGTATGGTATACGATTTACTGGTCAAAGTACTTGAACTGATTTTCAAGAGACATGATTTAGAATTCCACTATGTTCAACTTTAATATATTTCAACAAAACCAATAAAATAACAGTTACCTTATGCGGTGCCTGCAATATCAAAGCGGGGTCTATCGGCAGGCGAGGCGGCTGCATTGCTAAACACAGCCACAGTGCTAGAAGAGGACACGCAGCCACCAGTATGGTGCCGAGAGGCGCGTGACGCACTAGATTGTGCCATACCTGGGGAGTAGAATTTTGTTTTTTTTAATATAAATAAATATCTATAAATTAAGTTAGCTATTTTATTTATTATTCTTTTATTTAAATTTCCATCTATTCTGTCAGTGAGCATTTATTAATATTATTATATATTCATATACCAAATCTTATACTATTTTATTCTCCTCATTCTTCATAAAGCAATATCACATTAAAAATAACACTTAGTAATAAAAAAATTACATATACAAAAATGTCAAAGACATATACAGTCTCACACTTGTGCTACCGCACCTCAAAAACCCCAATTTGTATTTGTATTAGCGTCCCGCTGTATCCTCCTATCGTTTGCCTTGAAACCAGAACGAAGAAAATGAAAATATCGAATAGGAATCGAACCCACAACCTATCGCAATCAATAGTTACAATATGTCCCTGCGCCGCAACTGGCCTCAAATCTCAAAAATTTAATATAAATACATAATTAAAGTAACGTAACAAACCTGTACAGCTATTTCTTGTATATCATGGACATGTTCAAACAACACTCTTTGGTATATATGTCTCATTGCCTCTTGAAGCAGTTCTGGTGTCCAATTAAGACATTGGTCAACTTCACTTTTATTTTCATTAATTTCTAGATTCTTTTCATCATCGGCATTTTCTTTATCACTACTTTCGTTTTCTTTTTGGTTTTTATCGCCATTAATTTGTCCATTTGGTGGTTTTGAGGTTATTAACGGTCTTGTTATAGTGCATAGGGTTTGTACAGTCGCTTTTCTCACCGAACTAGTTGAGTGGTCGAGGTACGGCCACAAACGAGGTAGTACGTCTGCCAGATCAATGGGACTGCAACAATAATTAAATATATTATTAACAATTTCCAGTGTTTTATAAGAGACATTTTTTTAATTTGTAGGACACTTTCAGAACAAATTTGAAGAAATCTCTAGCCACTGTTATCAAAGATTTTGACGTACAAAACTCATTGAAACTACGTCCCTAGATCCTATTATTATTATTTTTTAATAATTCAGCGATTAAATAATATATGAGTGGGTGTTAGCTTTTAATTATAAAAAAAAACAAATACATACTGTAAATTTGTAGCAGCAGCGGGTAGGGCCATTAGCTTAGCAAGCAACGCCATATACGCGTGAGCGGGGGCCGCCAGGTCATCTTGTTCATGTAGTAACTGCCAGAGACGAGCTGCGAGACGCGCCAGTCGCTCGGGGCGGGCCGCGGCGAGCGCTGCGGCCGCCGGTGCCAGGGCCCCCGCGGCTGCTCCCGAGACGTCCTCTGCACTGTCTTCCAGGCCCGCTGTTAGGAATTCTAGTGCACCGCATTCTATTGCTAGCTCCTGGAATTGATAGCATTAAATTTTATTTTAGATTTATTGCTTTTTTTCCTATATTATCTAATTATTTTATAATTAAAAAGCATCCTGTTCATTTTATTTATAAGTAAAATACGATCAATATCAAATTTATGTCCTTAATATACTTTCCTAATACAAACGCAACTTTATACAAACACAAAATGTTTCACCTGTCTCGCAGCCAACAAGTATTTGAAGGCGAGCAGCGCGCCGTGCCGCGCCTCCCACTGCGCCTGTCTCGCCAACGCCGCCACGCGCGCTGCCACCAACCTGTAAGAACAAAAATATTGATATTTATTATAATATCAATATCAACGTCGATACCGGTCATTTTTAAAGTATTTCTCAAAATAATTCGAGTCGTCGTTGTTCGAATAATTACGAATCGATCCTTTTGATTAATAATTACCAAAGTATTAAACAGTAAAAATATATATTCGAACTAGTATTTTATTGTATCAGACAAAGCAATGTTTCCGGTAGCAAAAGTAAACAGACTTTTACGGTTTTAGATTCTATTTGTATCAATATCAATCAATATCGGATCAAAATATATCGATAGATGATACTTTTTAACAAGCCTACCAACCTGACGCGCTCACTCCGCAACTGAGACAACGCTACGCCAAGCGTTTGAGCGCACGTTTCCCGGACTGGTGCTACCACCTGTAACAATAAAAGGAAATTTATAATTTAAAAAACGTATAAAATATAGAAAGCGCTTTGACCATTAAGCCATAAGTTTTTTTTAAATTACTTCAACTTTACACGTTAGTTACAACTTATTTATGTTGTTAACATCTCTAGTATGGAGTTTTTGTTAATTGCCAAACTTTATTTATAAGAATGATCAAGAGAAAAATATAAAAAAAAAAATTAAAAGTGTAATTTCACACTAAGTACAGAAAAAAATTCCGGAAACATAAAAGTGTAAACTTTTCTTCGTCTTTTTTTAAAATTGATTTATTATTTAAAAAACAATTTTATTGTTTTATTGTTAGTATATTTGAGGATTCAATTTAAAAACATATATTTTTGTATTTTTTATAAAACTAAGTTGACATTAGTGAGTTTAATTTTCAAAACCATTTCAATTACCATGACACGTTAAGTATTACCAGCAAGAGTATTGTGGTCATTTAGATTAAATAAAATCATACAAATGTCAAGCTATCAATATGAGCAAAGTGTGATTTAATAGTAATACTGAGGGTTGGCTAAGTAAATGTGTCCACTTTATGTCTTTTTTATATTTATTTTTATTATAATTTGTAATAATTATAATCATTTTAATAAAAAAATGGATACCATTTAGATATATTAATTTCATTAAGTTATAGCAATTTTGTAACTATAATTTTAAGTTATTTGCTATATATTTTATAAAATTTACCTGGTCTGATACAAAATCACCAAATCTGTCTAATGCAAGAACACATAGCAACCTCAACGCCATGTCCTCCAGCCATTCCTGATGTGCATCTTCCATCTGAAATTAGAAAATTAAATTAAATAGTATCACGCTGTATCCTGCGTATACCAGAGTAGATACACGAAACTTAGTGTTAAGACACTCTATTCCCGCCTTAACATTCAATATATTGCGTGTAGTGGTGGCCATTTTCCCACGAGGAACTAAATATGTGCGCATTTTAATAGCATACAAACATGCCATAAGAGCCTGTTTAACAATCACTGTCAAAAAAATAACATCCTTACTTGACTAGCACTAAAGCCAGTTCGCCACCCAGCAGACGCAACGATGCGAGACCTCAGCAGTTCTCGCAGTGCCCCCGCAGCGCCGTGCCGCGACTCCCACGCGGCGCTGAACAGCTGAGCTTGCAGGGAACCACACCAGCCCTCTAGGGGCCAGCGAGAACCCTCGGCCCAGGAGCCGTCGCGACGCGGTGCACATGGGGCGTCCACTGGAACTGAAATATAATAATAATAATATATTTGAGACTAGTCGTGGCTGTAAACGCGACAAATTATTGGTTCGATTCCTACTTTAAGGATTTAGTATTATCATTTCTTCGCTTTGTTGTACCTATAGGCAAAACGAGGCGATGAGTTCTCCCACTCAACGCCTCAAGAATTCGATGGAAAGTGGCGAAGGGAAGAGTTTGAGTTAGAACAGTGTCTGAACATTAGATTCCCAGGACTTCCTAATGGAGTCAAAAAACAAAATTTCAAATTTTCTTTAAATTAAATAACAATCTACAATCCAACAACGTCAACAAAGCAAAATATATAAATAAATTCAGAATTGTTATACAACATTTATCATAATTATCTACCAATTTTATGTCGTGATCTAAAACGTGCAAATATAATCCAGTTCAAGGACTTTTCTTAAAACGTTACTCGATGACGCATTCAAAATATATGAACGGTAAATAAGTTGTGCAAAAAACACATCAATTCCAATGATCGAAGTACTAAAATAAAAAAGTGGAAGAGTTGCCATGTGAAAAATTTGAATAGATCAAAATATGATTGTATTTTAAAGAGATCACCCATCACCATAAAAAATATTTTGGCACAGAGTCTGATTTTAAACGCAGTTGTAGGTTTGATTTCTATTTGGGCGGAATTAATTATTTTTCTTTTTCTCGCTTTGAATTCTCTAGTACTCACAGGGAACTTTAAGTTAAGGCACTCAGTATCTTTTTTAGAAAAAAATATAATAAAAGGAATATTACATGACATATTAGTATTACTTTAAATGGCAATAATAAGATTCAAAATTCAATATTGCATATTTCATCATCTACATAAATATGTCACATATTTAAGCTAAGAACATACTAAATCATTTCACTGATTCCATTTTCCTCAAAACGACTAGATTAAACTTTATTATTATAAAAAGCTACGTTAACACAATAAGTAGAAAGAACCTATAATAGGTTCCAACTCTTGCGCATAAGAAATGGAAGGAGGGTCTTTTGGTCCCTACCGTAGTATCCAAATATATCTTTGACATGTGTTACCTGACGTTTCCTCAACAGTTTCCATCTTAATCTTCTTCCTCTCAGGCTCGATGGGGAACTGGGGCGCAGAGGTGGTAGGCGTTAGGGGAGTCAAGGGAGTGGATGGGGCGTCGTCGCAGTCCCTCGACTTCTGTTTGCTGAAGGCGGCGCGCGCGCGTCTTTTCGCGAGGTTCATTTCTCGGGAACTTAGGCCTTTGCATTTTACTATTTCTTGTACTGGACGCTGTAATAATGTTGTTTATTTTTATTTACTTTTCTATATTAGCTCAAATATAATTGCATCACGTGTAAGGGGTAATAGATCCTTAGATGAGGGAACATGCAACGACAGAAAGTAAAAATATTTTCAATATAAAAGTTTACATCGTCATATATATTTTTTGATACTTTATAACTATCATAATAAAAGTTAGAAGGTAAAATCTTAAAAACTATCTATATTTTTTTAATTAATAGTTGTTAAAAAAAATTAAGTCTTGTTAGTTCAACATACCCTAGTAGCCTCCGGTTTTATAATAATTTTGTTAGGACACAAATCTTCATTAGTATAAACTCCGCTGATATCCATGCCAAGGGACGAGGCCACGTCTAATCCAAGCCTTGCGTTGAGTTGTTGACGTTGTTTTGCTATACGTTCTTTTATGTCTGTCAAAAGGGAATAAACATATAAGATTTATACATATATTGGATTTTTTTTCAGCTTCCCGTCGTATCACGCAAATAGCATGGAAGGCTAAAGGAACCTGCTTTAAGACACTCCATTCTCTACTTTTCACCGATTTCGAGGCACTGCGCGTTGATTGGCAAAAAACTATGTCGCGTATGCCTTGGTACTAGAGCGAAAAAATAAAAAAAATAAAATATTAAATCATTCATCTAAGTGGGAATCGAACCTACAATCGTCACACGTTTGTGCCCCTGTTACTCTCCCACACAACCCGGAAATCGCTGACGAAAGCTTCCCACAACATTTCCTACAGTCAGCACAGAGATCTTGGAATTGTAATAATCTGTTATATGAATCCTCGCATCATTTTACACCCATTGTTATAATCAACATTAAAATTAAATGTAAATAATTCTTGTCTCCAACTGTGAGCAAGTCTCACCTGTCTAGTTATAAGTTAATTCTAATAAAGTATATTAATTAAATCGGTTTTTTTTGATCCCACGCTGCCACCGTACTTAATGATTTAAATATAATTGCTATTCATGTGACTTGTAGTCGCAATTAATAATTCTAGTGATAAAATATTCTGGGTTTTTTCCTGTCTTTCTACTGATACTAAAACACTGTGTAGATTTAAATTAATACTAACATAACACACTTCCTGCATTATTGGAAATGTTGATAATTTTAACAACAGAATAAATTTCGTAGTATATATCGAAATACAAGTAGGCGCTTTCGTTTAATTCGTTATCATTATTAATTTAAACGGTATAAATTAGTAGTTACTTATATTATTAAAATAACACTTTTTTAAGAAGGTATCATTAAATTAAATTTTAGTCGTTAACCTTACTAATATCGTAATAACGTTAAGAAATAAGTGTTTTATCAGAAGTAATTTATCAATTATTATTTACTTTATAATAAAATTATTCTGCTCTACATTTGCAATATTATCAAAAATATAAAGTGAGCGTGTTGTTGTCACGCAAAGTCTCAAAAAATTGACAAAAAGTGGGAAACGGAGTGTGTTAACACTAGGTTCCCTCTGCCTACCCTGCTGGTATATTAAAAAAAACATACAATATGTAAACCGTAAATGTGACAAATCAACGTAAAATCGGAAAAATCAATAATTTCACAAACTGTAAATGTGACAAATCAACAAATTGAATACATATTTGATTTAAAATTTCAATAATCCCCACCTGTTGCCGACAAGGCCTCCTCATCCATGTCATATTCATGTCCTTCAGAGCCCATGAGATGGGCCCCATGTTCCAAGACCCTCTGTATATCAAACGTTTCGCAACGGAGACGTCCATTGTCATCCTGTTCAATTTCTTCCTCTACAACAATCAAAATAGAAGCTATTTTAGAAAATCAGATTTTTAGTTTAGTTTAAAGTAAACGGACCCACCCGAGGAAATTAAATATTTATTTAAATTTAAATATTCATTTCGCTCTGGTATCGAAGCAAAGGACGACGTTGAGTTCTACCACCCAATGCCTTGAGAATTTGGCGGAAAATGAAGAACGGAGTGTCTTAAGACTAGGTTCCTTTGCTGTGTGCGTGATACAGCGTGAAGCTGATTTGATTTGATTTTTAAAGTAAATAAGGAGGATGTTTACTATTAAGATCTATTTGTAGAGAAATTATCACTTTAACAGTCTTTTGGTGCAAGGACAGAATAATATTATTCGTTCTTACGCTAATGCTTATGTACTCATATCATGTGTTGAGTTGAGGCAAAAAATATACAAAAGTATATAAGGAAAATGTAACCAATTATTAAGCTTTATAGTTTTTATTTTGCGATAAGAACATAGAATTATTAATAATTTGAATAAAATTAAAATACATCCTGCACATAGCAAGATAGGCAGTGGCAATCTAGTGTAAAGACACTCCGTTCTCATCAAGACATTTCCGTTGTCTACTTTCCAAGAAATTCTGTGGGCATTAAGTGTTAAGCGGCGAAACTCAACACTTTTATTATATAGTTTGCTTTTATAAAATTAATAAATGATTTTTATTTGTCATCGAAATAAATAATATTTATTTGCTTTTTGTAGATTAATTTCTAAATTAAGTATCTTTCATTCAAAGTAAATCTTAAAATCTCAAAATTACATAACTTCCAAATGCTTCAAAAATAAAATTTCAAATTACAAACAATAAAATACAAAACAATCATAGAAACTCAGTTGAATAATATTACTAAAAATAGATAACGTAACTGTAAGTGTTATAAACATGATTTATTACTGATTATAAATTCTCGAAGGTCAACCACGAGATTTTTCCCGGTGCGGTGAGTGGCAGACAACTCAACACGTCATGAAAAGTGACTTTTTCTAGCTTCACACGTTATCCCGCTAATAAGGTAAGCGGAGGGAACCTGGGTATCTAGTGTAAGTACACTCCGTTTCCATTAAGACAATTTCGTCCCCAATTCACCGCTGTTTCTGGAGGATATGCTTCGTCACCGTAGCGAGTAAAATGAAAACATAAAATTTTTCACTTCCTCGAGTGAGAATCGAACCCACACTCCTCGCGTAACAGTACAGTCACATATGCCCGGGCCACGACTGGCCTGAAAGTGACAATATTATCTATGCTTTGAGATATCACTATTTCTTCGCATTAGGTCTTTTATCTTACACGATTTTAATACACGCGTGTAAATTGTAATAGATTTGAAGTTATAATCTACAAGGTTAATCTATAGGTATGAAAAAGAATAATATTTTTTAACGGAAGTAAGATATTGTATCTATTACTTATAATAAGGAAGCTAGTAGTAACTTTCTTAAACGAGAGCGGCACTGACGCCGTAATATTATATCTATTAAGACAGGTACTGTATCATATTCGATACTTATCCAATTAAATGTTGTCATAATAATGTTTCTTTTTTTTATTCAGATAGCACAAGTAAACATCAGACATGCCGAAGACACTCCGTTCATGTTCCGCCAAATGTGGAAGAAGGAACATGCATGTTGAGTTGCAGAACTGGGCATCGAACCCGCAACTAGTCGCGTTGACAGCCACACTTTTAGCCTCTTCGCCACGACTGGTATCAAAGTTAATACTTCTATTATAATATAAGGTATTTATCACACTAGCAGTATTTATAAGGATTTTTCAAAATATTTTTACAATTTCTTAATAAACTCTATGACATACTTTGTAAGTAAGCACTAAACGATGTCGTGACCTTCGGCTTTGAATACCTTCAATTATTATAGTTATCAGTGGCATTATGTATTCACCAATTACTGCAAGGTCACCAGTAAATAGAGAGGTTGACTTGAAAATTGAAGAAATTTATTATTTTTTTCCTTAGTAGGTACTACTGTAGAATGTTTTTATATCTATAATATTAGTAAAGGATTAATATGGCACTTATCCTTATTTTTATAAATAAAAACTAAATTGGTTATAGTAATTAGTATATAGGCTAAATATAGGTAGTATTTATTAACTTAATTGAAAAATATAAGCTTGTAACATTCTTACATTTTATACAATCTTTAATAAAATGTCTTCTCACAAGATTAGTAAAATTTTTGATAATAATGACGTTATTATTCATAAATTCTCATTTCACAGAATAAAAATATCCATTCCTTAAAATCCTCATAAATATGGAAGTTTTCTCTGTCAAAGTCGAGTTATCGTTATCCAAAAGACGAGTCAGATATAAAATGTAAATATTTTGAAATTTTCGTTGCGTAAGTAACATAGCTCATGGCTAACGTAACCATTCTTTTTTCCATACAAAATGGGACATCGACATTTTCGTTAAAATGCAATTTGAAATCTTTTTTTAAAGTTATAATAGGCAAAAATTTAATGTAATTTTATTGTTTTTACTGGATTATTCCATTCGATAAGAAAGATAATTCGGCCGACCAAATTTACATCGTATTTCAAAAAACGGGACATTTGTATGTCTCGTTGCCATGTCTGTACACCGGGACAAACCAACGGAAAAGGAGATGGTCCCGTTCAAAACGGAAAGTCTGGTCACATTACTGATGGCACACAATGATTCGTTAAAATCCACACAAGTGTAAAAATGATGCCAATGTTATTAATAAATTATGACCAATTAGTATCTGCATAAAATGCATAAAATCAATAAAATATTTAAATCCTTGTTTAATAAACACATCTAACTGTCTGTAAACGTATAAACGATAATGCAACTGCAACTCATGACTGATAATGATAAAAGCACATAATACTTATTATTAATATCCTACCCAGTTATCGTACCTAAATGTAGACATTATTTATATTTTAAACAGAATAAAATAAAATAGCGGTAAGTAAATAGGAATTCAACGAAATGTTATACATATATCTAAACAAAAAAGAAAAAATCAGCAACCAATTAAATACCTACAGGGTAGGCAGAGGGAACCTATTGTTAAGACATCCCGTTCCCTACTTTCCACTGATATTTTCGAGGCATATGCATGTTGAGTGGCGGAACCCGACAGGATATCGAACCCACAACCGTCGCATTAGTCATACCCTTGTGACCCTGCGCCACGTCGACGTCAAACATAAATTAAATACTATAAAATATAATTTATATACAATACTAATAACACCAGAAATAATTAAATTTATTTGCTGCTATTTAGAGACAAGCAACCATATTACACAAATCAATAAAATACAAAAACGGATAACGAATTATCTTAACGGAGTGTTTGACTCTATCTACTCTGATAAAAGTAAATCTAATGCAAAATACTAGAACAATTTCTCAAAAAATATTATGAACTTACAAAACCCGTCACATCAGTCTTAGTTTTATCATAACTAATTACCAAAACTGTTACTTAATACTAGAGGGTATTTAGATAACTTTATATCTAGAAACAAAACAAAGGATAATCTGATAACGGAATGCTAAATCAACTATTCCAAATTTAAATAATTAGGTACTAAAAGAGACTATAACAATAATTAGAATTTATTCTGCTTCACCATTTTTCCCAAGTATACCCGACTTAGACTCATTTAGGCTAATTGGATTCCAGAAGGGTTGACAGAGCAACCTAATGTTAAGACACTCCGTTCCCCATTTTCGTTGAATTCTGAATGTATTGCGAGTTCAGCGATGGAATTTAAGAGCGAAAAAAATGGAAATATTCAACATGTCATTTCCTCGAATGGAAATAGAACCTATAGGTTCACAACCTGTTGTATTTAATTTGAATTTAAACATATTTTATATACATATATTATATATATATATATATATATATATATCCTTGTTATTTTCAACCCCACACTAATCTAAATTTAAAGCTCGCTCTATCAAGTGATTGTTGCTATTGTAGTGGCAAGGTCGACACAATATAGAGTAATACAGAAGTAGGTCACCCCAACTGTCCACAGCTCGCAGTTAGACTATACATCCTGATATCATATATCTTACGTCGTATTTATAACTACAAATTTATTTTATTTTATAATATATATATATTGTTTTAATTGCTAGTCTTATAGGCTAGTCGATAGCGTATGATTGTAACACGACAGTCGGTGGGTTCGATTCCCACTAGAGGAAATTAAATACTTATTGTTTTAACGCGCAATGCCTTCAGAATTTGGCGGAAAGTGGGGAGCAGAGTGTCTTAACACTAGGCTCTCCTGCCTACCCTGCTACATAGGGGATACAGCGTGAAGCTGATATATATAAATAAAATTTGCTATATATTTTAAAAGGTTATTTACACTATATTCATAAAGAACGTATTGAAAATCTTTAATATGGTGCGTTTCAAAAATTCCATAGAGAATGGATAGGCCTGTATTATCGAACCAGAATACAACTTTACCGAAATTGTTATAAACTAAAATCATTATAGTACTACTAGACTATAAATACACGAGAAAATGGGACCACCATTACTGAAGATATGTCAGATTTTTATCAAAAAATATATCCAAATATAGCAAAAAAAATAAAGGAAAAATATAACAACAATATTTTAAGCAACATTTTGGCTTATCAAATGTTAACTGCCATGTTACGACATACATATGTGGCAATAAAACGCAGTAACAAGCGATACGTTATCACAAATTTCAATCTTTTAAATTTAAGATGTAGGTACCTATTATGAAAAAAACAACAGTTGCCAATATTGGCATAAAAGGCACTTACAGCCGTATATTTATATGGATATATTTACATAATATGTAATGTAAATTGAAAGCTTTACTAAAAATGTTATTTAATTTTAAAATACAAATTATTTTATTTTATCTATTTTATTTCATTTATTTATTTTAAATTGGGAAACAAACAGCTTTTACAAGAAATAATATTTAAAATGGTTAATTTTGTAAAAATGTACTTACTATCACTAGAAATTGTCATAAATTTCCAAAAAATATATATAAAAAAACGTAGCAAAATCCACCAATACAAAATAAACTTTTATAACAAAAGAGGAAAATTTTACATTTTTAAATAGAAATTAATATAAAAATATAATAAATTACTATCATGAAGTCTACATACAGCAAAAGGAAAAATGTCATAATCAGATGACCTTTCTCATCACGACAAATTGAATGACGGCAAATTCGTTAAACTACATTAGACTTTTAAGTGACATGACTACTCTCGAAGTGAGGCCTCAATGTAAAATAATATATGTATTTTTAAATGGGTTACTATAATAGGAGAACGTTTATTTTCAGTGAGGTTAAATTATAAATAATTTTAAGTTCAATTTGCAACACCTAAGATCGTTAATTTCTGACTGAGATGAAAATTATTAATTTTTGTTTAGATAATCCTGTTTTTTAGATGCTCTGCTCTCCTGCATATAGCAGAGTAGGTAGGTCTCTGCCTGATACTAAATGCTTATGCGGAGAAACCTAGTATAGACATTTTGTTTCCATGTTTAAAAACAATTATAAATACAATAAATTCAAATTGTCTATGCATATTATGCACTTTTCTATAACATGCTGAAAATTTAAAATTAACTTTGTTGTTCAATTATAAAAAAATCGCAATGTCTGTTAGTTGGTGGCACAAAATATCGTATTCTGAACCCTATTTGAATATATCTATATGAAAAATATTCCTGCAATTTCCACGTCTACATAATTCGTATATTTCGTTATAATCACTAATTAATATGTTAAAATAAGCGCGGCGTTGAGTTCTGCCATTCAACACACAATACCTCTAGAATTCTGCAGAAAATGGGGAACGGAGTGTCTTAACACTAGGTCCCTCCATCTACGCTGCTGCGTGCGGGATACAGCGTGAAGCTGATTTAATAAGTTAAATAGTTACCTTTGACTAGTGCAAACGGTGGTGGATGCCATTCGGGAACATTTGTCAATATCGCTTCCACCGCCTGTTGGGAAAAATGTGACTTGTAAATAACTTACAATGAAAATAAAAAAACATGCTATTTATATACAAGATATAAATCTTTTAAAAAATAAAATAATAATAACACCTTGACCCTTGAATACTGAAGTCATTCTTTTATACTTTATTAAATATGTCTGACATCATGTTGTTCCTAGTGCATAGATACCTAGTGTCACGATTTAAATGATATTAAATGACTCATTATTAATAATCTCATGTAATATATATAAGAAAAATAAACATGACAAGGATAAATAATCATGAAAAAAATATATAGTACAATATTTTTACTTCAATCTCTGAAGCAAATTATTCTTAGGTAGATCATTTTATGCATGAATCATTGATTAATGTTAATTAGCATTATTAACTATTGTTTAAAAGTATAGTCTATTTATAAGTAAACTCTATTTTTTTTCAGCTTCACGCTAACCTAGTATTAAAAGATTTCGTTCCCAACTTTCCGCGCTTTACCTTGTCACCAGAGCGAATAAAGGAAAATATTAATAAGTAATAAATCATTCTCCAAAGTGGGAATCAAACCCACTACCATCACGTTTCCAGTCACACGCTTGTGTCCCTCAAAATATTACTAGAAAACAAAGCTTTCGAACCTGCGTAGCTGCAATTCTAGTTTCCCAAGCTGGTGAACGTAGATGTTTAGTGAGACGTCCGAGAAGACGGTGCAACTCCTCAGGGTGGGCCTTCTGTACCTCGCCGAGCTGACGAGCCGCGGCACGCCGGGTGGCGGCGCCAGCGCCCGCCTCGAGCAATACGAACAAGCGGTCTAGTCTGGAAACCAACTTTGGAATTAATAAATTTTTATAAATTACTTTTTTTTAGTATTTCGAGGATTCTGTATAACCAAAGAAAAAAACGGAACTCCTACAGGCTCATTTTTTCTTAAGTTTGCGTAGCCCCTTGGAGTACAGAAAAAAATAGACTTCTAAGTCAACGTGATCAAAAGAATCGTTCACGCATTGTTTTTGCTGCATTTTGTATGAAATTCGCCACATAATCAAAACTGGCATTCGCACATGGACCTATAATTATGAAATTTGGCAAGAAGAAAATTTACAGTAAAATTAAAGAAAAAGTATACACAATATTGTAATTCATTTCATATATAATGAGTGTAAACGGCCGCAAACTTAACAGCTGACTTATAATCATGAAATTGGTATGAAATCTAGATAATCGTACGGTAGCTAGATAATCGGTAGATAGACTCGCGCTTGGCCAGTTTTTCGTAACAATCAGTTACAATTTTCAAGTGCCAATCGATAAGTATTAAACTGTTACAAAAAAACAAAAAATGCAAGTTGGAAATGATATTAAGATTTAAAATATTGTCACTAACTGTTATTAACTATGTGATAGGTGATATGTCCAGCTCATATTTATTTTATGATAATAAATAAGAAATTAAAACAATCAGAGTACATTTCAATACCTACTTCATTTCATATACAGAATTATCTCTCGATACAAAAAGTTTCATCATATTTAGAACAATGTATTTATATATGTTTCGAAAAGTCAGTTGACAAAAAGTAGTTAATATTTTTTTAACTTACCGTGATGTCATTTTCTTCAGCTGATATCACCACATATATTTTTAGGGTCCTTCTATGAACAATAGATTAAACACATCTTTTAAAAAATATATATTTAAGTTATGGCATATTGGGATACTTATTAAATTGTGGTTATGGGTTCAATTGTCACATTTTACATAAATTAAACTTTTTCCATTACAGTAGCTAAAGTGTGACAGTAACTTCCACCATTTACTATTCAATTTTATAAAGATTGAGTAGAAAGTTCCCTCTGCCTACTTAAGAGTATAGGGAAAAAAAGTGTGAAACTTCTTTTTTAAGTTTTATTAATTCCAAGAATGTTGCAATAGACACTTCAAATATCTCATATCATGATAGATCATGCAGATGTCACTGATAACCTATTCTTAAAACATCACTTTATGAGGTCAATAAACACTTTATCTCTTTATGTTGGCATACTTATAAATTTATTATTAAAACATTAAACTCCTATAATTCTATAACTGTACATTAAACATTGAAAATTAAACAAATATTTATGTTCTTAACAGAATTATCTATACCTAGTGATTACAAAATACAGTCATAACTTCTAGTTTATTGTAGAATCTAGTACAGTTTTAGGCAACAATGGCCAAGTTTCCCCTTGATAGGTCCCATGGCATCTGACAGTAAACAAGGTAACCGGTTCAATCCCTACTAGGGTGGCATGAATTATTTTAATTTGTTATTCCTAACACTTAGCTTACCTCCCTTAACTTAGGGCAGAAAGCAGGGAACATAAAGTCTTAATACTTAGTTCAGTCTGAAATTAATGATGATGAAAATTGATGAATTAATATGCAATTAATTTTTAAATTGATGGAATTGAAACTTGTTTAAGTAATCCTCTGCTGACATGTTATAAGGATCTGAATAATTAAGAAATGTAACTCCTTTGTAAACAATTAATTTACTGTTTTGTACTAACTTAGAAATTAACTAATTAAAATCTATATTTTAAAAACATGTAATTGTAGTGCAATATTTAAGAAAAATATATTAAACTACACAAATATTTGTAAACATTTGATTTAAAAAATTCAATATTGATAAGTAATCTCCTAAAGATATTAAAGAACTTGTCATAACATTTAATATTTCTCATTACAATTAATTATAAAACATCCAAATCATTGAAAATGCATCAACATACCTATTTTCTATGTAATATATTTAAAATGTGAATACTATTAGAAATATCATAATCAAATATAGCAGACTAGTTGCCATTATTAATGATAGGTCATTGTTAGTCTGTCTACATGTACTAAAACTCGGAAATACAAATTATAAAATTGAAACAAAACGATTTATAAGTTTAATTATCTACGTCACTGTCTTAGATATGATCTACATTCTCACAGTATTAGGTACTGCTTTTTGCATAACAATACAAAAGCGCAGGTTCCTAAAAATCGATACTTCATTAATCAACGCATTCGGATGCAGATTGGTGGACTGTCGAATCATATATTTTGGGAGCATCATATTCATTGTTATTTTATGTTTAATAACTGAATTAAATCTGACTACTATAATAAAATGGAATTGTAACGGTACGTGTAACGTGAAACGTTCACACAGGCACACATGTTAACATATGGCTGTAAAGTATAATAGTATTGATTTCCAAAACTATTCCGCTTACACAGCTCATCATACGTAACACTTTTACTATTTATTTTATTATATTGATTCCTATAAAACGGAAAGTTTTTATTATTAAATCGTTAAGGAATAAATGATCGTATTGGCAACATTTATTGATATTTAAATAATGATATTTTAATTATATTAATAACATTACATTATCTAATCTATTATAATAAGAGCTCTCACCTTGCATAATAAGTCACATATCACGTCACTACACTGAAATCTCTCCATTCTTTATACCACTGAAATTCATATACGATAACATTTTCGTCAATATGCACAAACAAAAAAAACCAACGTGACGAGAGGAAACGCATCGTTCAAGCTTCAAATATATACTGACAGCCATGCTGCTGATGAGTCCGTCTTTATTGTGCACTTGGGTGCTGATTGGCGGAAAACAGACTATAAAAAAAATAAAAGATGATATTTTCCACCAATCGCTAAGAACTATTTCTAATTATTAGTATCTTGCCAAAATTCGCTAATATTGTACGATAGAGATAGACAATATATAAATATAAATTAGTATTAACTATAGATTATTAAAATTCCCATTAATTTACGTTTCGATTTTATAATAATTCACGCAGCAAAAAATTACCATCGCAAAAAAAGCAGTGTAAGTAATTTTCGAAAATAATAATTATTTATTTAAATTAATTTCATGATTCGCGTTGTATCCCGTTCCCCATATTTCACCGAATTTTTCAAGACATTGCGTATTGAGTGACGGAACTTAACGCCACGCTTTGACTTATTGCCAGACTATTAATTAACGAAATGTTAGAAAAAAGAAAAAAGCGGTTAGCGTTTTTAAAATAAACACATGTAATAAACAACTCAATCAATCCTCAAACCTTCCAATCCGCCTACAAGCAACTGCGTCCGTTTGACACAATTCCACTGCTTTTATTGTCTTTTTCACCTAAATCTACCCACATTTACTCATGTAATATTCCCCAGAGTGGGAATCAAATCCACGATGGTCGCATTCACACGGTTGCGTGGATTGGTCAGCAGTTTTAAAATATTATTAATGTTTAATTAAATAAATTTGTTTGGTAAACGGTGTATATATTCGGGACACGGAAGAACTGTCTCTTTCATTTTACTAAGTAATATTTCGGATTTTTAGTCTGTAGATTCACTTAGGAATTAGGATTGAGCACAGATTAGCAATACGAATTACAAATTCAAATACTATTGTTTAAGGTTATTTTGTCATATTAGCCGTGTGTTTTAGTAGTGTGCTGTGTACATATTTACAAACAACTGTTTATTTTTTATTAAAATATTAACTATTTTTAAAGAAAATGGCAAAGAAACGAAATAAAAATTTAGAGAAAAAGCGGAAGGTTAATTTAGTTTTTGATGAAGCTAAGAGAAAGTTCGTAAATTTTAATTATTTTTTCCTTTTATTATAAAAACTACAATAATAAAACTAGTTTATTGTATTAACAGGGATTTTTTATGCGGATTTCGTAAAAGAAAATTGGAAAGGAAAAAGAAAGCTCAGGAGGAATTGCAGCGTATGTTAAAAGAGGAAAAACGACGCATCAAGCAAGAGGTATGTTTTTCTATAATTTTTGTGAAATATTCTTTCAAAAAACATGTTAAGCAAATCGAAAATCTGTTTGTTTTAGAATAAAGAATCCTACAAAAAGCTTGTTGTATCTAGTCGGCCTATTCCAGACATAGAACAATTACTTCAAGAAGAATATGAAGATGAGGATGTTAATGTAAAAATTGTTGAGCTTTCATCTGATACTTTACAGAAGAAAGATATAGTTATTGGTGAAAATAGGCCTAAGGAAATATTAAAGAGTAAAGAGAAGAATGCAAAACCAAGTCCTAAATTAAATAATGAAATTCCTGGCATGAGTTCTCATGAGGTAGAAGAATCTGACCATGAAGAATCTGATCAAGATAATGAATTAAAAAGTAAGAAGGAAGTAAAAAAAATACTTAAAAATCAAGCAACCAAGAAATTGCAAAAAAGTAAAGTTTTTCAAATGAAATCAAAATTAGATAGAGTACAAAATAAGAAAAACCAAAAGAAAAAGACTAAAAGTGATCAACGAAAAGAAAAATCAAAGAAAAAGAACCATAAAAAGAAACATTAACTTGAAAATCATTTTATTTAAGCCCTACAAAGATTTCAAAACATTTGTTTCATAATTTCTCATAAAACAATACTTATAATCTAATAATTAAATCATAAAAATAATATGTAGTTTTTCCTTTTCAGCTTTATGCTTTTTCCTGTATATTGGGTAGGCAGAGAAATTCTAATGTTAGGACACTAAGTTTTCTACTTTCTGCCTGAATTCTAGACATTGAGTGATGAATTTCAATGTACTATTGCCAAAATGGAAAAAGACATTGAACCCATTGCATCTATAGCCAGGTATTATTAAATTTCAACCTCAGTGGCGTAGTGAGCTTAACTCAGCCCAGGGCAAAATATTTTTACAGCACCCCCAGGCGAACACAATATTTCATATGCATGTTTAAATAGTTTTGTGGACTACTTGGCGCCCCATTATGAGCGGCGCCCGGGGCATGATGAACCCCCTTGCCCCCCTTATTACCCCACTGCAACCTCTATATGTACATAGTTCTAAGAACATTTATTCTTTTTTGAAGATTTTTTTACTTCAGTGACATTTTTAGTTATTTCATTTTGTTTACTTATTCTTGGTGATTTCCTTTTTAGATCTTTTTTCGTATTTATGTTATTTACCAAATTTTCACTTTCTTTAACTTCTTTTTGATCTGGTTCTTTTACATTTCTTTTAGCTTTTGTTACCTTATTACTTTTTTCTGAACTTTCTGTGGCATTGCTGCCTATAATATGCTTAGATTTTTCCTGATTCAATGATTGTTTTGATAATACATCATCACCTAAATTTTTATTTGTTTCTTTTTTGTTTGGTGATTTAATCAGATGCTTAGTATTTTCACTACAATTTTCTTTCTTAACTATTGTATTTTTGTTAGATTTTTTATTTGGAGACTTAGCAGGCAATATGTCATCATTTATCTCCAATTTAATTGGGGACTTCTTAGGAGATTTTCTTCCTTTACCACTTGAGGGACAGATATCTCTGTTTAAGCATTCATGGCACATGGGGCCTACTGGTAAACATATTGTTTGGCCAAAACCAACCATTAAATGGTTAACCTCGCTCCACAAATCAAAAGGCAGCCAAGTTTGCAATGATTTACGAGTATCTTCTGGAGTGGAAGTAGGTTTCTTAACCCATCCTATTCTTTTACTTATTCTATGAACATGAGTATCAACGCCTGTAAGGAAGCAAATTTTGATTATTTACAACAAAATTGTTGCAATTTTTTTTTGTTATTAACTTAGCACTTTAAATAGTCAGAGACATGTGTGTTGAGAGAGACTGAAAATCAAACTTTATCTTTAATTTACCTATTGGTAAGTAAAAAAAAAATTCTCTTAGTGATTATTGAACCCACAATCATCCCATTTATAGTTATATATACTATCTTACAGTGTCACAATTCTATCAGCTTACCTATTCCTGTAACTTTGTTCCATGCAACTTTCATACAAATGTGGGCCATTTTGGGCCCAACTCCAGTCAGCTTACAAAGTTTTTCCACTGAGTCTGGTATGTCACCATCATATTGATCTTTTAGTGTTTGTGTTGTTTTCTTTATGTATTTCACTTTAGTCTGTAAATTAAGGCCTTTTTATATTTGAAAAATACTTACAAAATTATATAATTTACTTATTTATATAAAGTACCTTCCAAAAGCCTACAGGATAGATAAGCTGTCCCAGTTCTTCATCACTCATGGCTAAAATATTATCAACTGTAAGTCCTTTTTCGCGTAGGCGCTCCATAGCAGCAAATGTTACTTGATCTTTTGTTTGGCTTGACAACATTAGAGATATCAAACTTTGATATCTTATTACCTGTGTAAGAAATTATTTAACTATACAATGAGTTTATTAGCAACAATATTTAATTAACAACTTTCATGTTTAGTACTAATAAAATTTAATTACCTTTGGTGGAGCACTTTCATCCATGCACATATGGCAACCCATTGTATCAACAGGTGCATCATTATTAGCTCTCATAATTCTTAAATTAATTAAAAAATCTTTCCAATTAGGTGGTTCCCAAAGTCCTTTAGCTTCCTGAAAACATTCAATAAAATTATGTTTTACATATAGTATAAATTATTGTTCGATTAATTTTTTTATAAAATTAAAACTTTACCTGTTTAGGAGATGTATCTTCTTCGTATTCAATTTTTATATGAGGTTTTTTTTCAAATTTATACTTGTTTAAATCCATGACAGATTGTTGTTTAATTTTTACTTGTTCCTCTTCTAATTCGGGGATTATGCTTTGCTTAGCATCACCAGAAGTGTTGTTTACTATGCTGCAAGCAGCTGATAAGTTTTTAATATTTTTACGAGACATTTATATATACTTTTTTCTAACACTAAAAATTACTTGTCTCATAAGTTAAGAAATTCGAAGAAGATGCGCGCATTTTAAAACACAGAGCAGCACAGATATCTAGAAAACAATGTAGATAACAAATTAATAAATGCACATATGCATATTATGTTACGTTACCGTACCGTACCTATAAAATATTGTTATGAGTACCGCATTATTATTGATAATTGAATATATATCTAGTACATGAAATTTATTGCTTGAATAATAATTATTAATTTTTAATAAATCCCATAATGTACGTAAGTGGTATTGTACTTTTGAGCTCATCCATCCCATCTGTGGCCTTTTGAGTAAATGTGTTCTGTGGTCCTAAGCCGCAGTTTAGTCGACATTTGACAGGTAATAATAGTTTCAATTTCAACTTTCAATTTCAATTAACATCCATAATTTATATGTTTAATTTTGTATTTGTACTCTAATTATAATTCTCTTATTTTTCAGAAGGTCCAAGCATGACAGAATTGTTATTGGATCCAAATATACGACTATGGGTGTTTTTACCTATAGTAATCATTACTTTCCTAGTAGGAATAGTGAGACATTATGTATCAATTATACTGTCTTCTCAAAAGAAAATTGAATTGTTACAAGTTCAAGACAGGTATGTATTATTGTAACCGATAACGATAATTCGATTAACTTAAAAAAATAATAATTTTTTGCTAAAATCTTAACCTTACTTTTAGTCAAGTAATGATTAGAGCCCGTTTACTTCGTGAAAATGGCAAGTATCTTCCTAAGCAGTCTTTCGCTATGCGACGTCATTGGTTTAATAACGAAGACACGGGGTATTTTAAAGTTCAAAAACGAGCAGCTGCTTCCCAGGTAAAATTATAGTGATATATAATTTTAACTAATATATCATATTCAATATATTGGTTTATAAAATTAACAAACTTTTTATTATAGAATCCTATGACAGATCCTGGCATGATGACTGACATGTTAAAAGGAAATGTAACTAATGTACTTCCCATGATTGTTATTGGTGGGTGGATTAATTGGATGTTCAGTGGCTTCTTGACAAGTGAGATAATTATTGTTATATTTGTACCAGCATGAATTAATTGATAAGTCAACTTGCATACATATTTATATTCACAATTACCATTAAGATTGTTTTATTTTTATGGTAAATAAATGTCTATTAATAAGAGAATTTTACTGAATAAGCCAAACATGAATTTTGATTGAAACTTATTAAAGACCTAATTATAATTTAAAAGATGTAAATGTGCTTAACTTATCAACTTATTCAAACAGTGTTCAAATGTCTATAAAATAAAAATATTCTTAATTTACAGCAAAAGTCCCATTCCCCCTGACACTGCGTTTCAAGCCTATGTTACAGCGTGGTGTGGAACTGGCTTATCTAGATGCATCTTGGGTATCTTCAGCATCTTGGTATTTCCTTAATGTGTTTGGTCTGAGAACCATTTATACTCTAGTTCTGGGAGAAAATAATGGTAAATACAAACAATATATTTATTAATTTAAAAACATTTTCCTAAGAGTGGTTTTTATAGCTTTGCAAATTCTTATTATATTTTGTTTATATTTTTGTCAAAATTTTAAGACATTGCATGGTGTTACTCAACACGGCACTTTGTCTATCAGATAAGGGGAATTAAAATAATCAAAATATAGCTATTCCCCTCAGTGGGGATTTCATTATATATTATAAATTAAATACTATTTATTTAACACAAGCTATAAGTTTGATTCTAACTCAGGGAATGAATTATTTGCATTATAGTACAAAAACAGTGTGTGACATTGAATGCACCCACAGAGTCTCAGAGCGTGACATTGTCTCAATTTTGGCAGTGTATGGGAATCTAGTATTGTTAGTGTCTGAGTGTCTTAACATTAGGTTCCTACTGCCTATCCTGCTATATGCTGGATACAGCTTGAACCTAAAAAAATTTTAATATTACAGCTGCAGATCAATCTAAAGTGATGCAAGATCAGATGTCTGGTGCGGCCATGGCAATGCCCCCGGATCCAAAAGCTGCTTTCAAAGCTGAATGGGAAGCTTTGGAGATAACAGAGCATCGCTGGGCATTGGCCAATGTAGAAGCTGACATATTAGCTGAAAAGCAATAATTTAATTTTATTTAATTCATATAGAAACAAATAAAGCTATCTCCATTGAAGTCAATATTTGGAAAATTGTATAACTTTTATTTTTGTATTTGAAATTTGAAACCTTTAAACAAATATTATATCACTATAACCAAGATTTTATAGATTTAACAATTTAATTATGCAAAATGTCATGAAAATTATTTGATATTCCTGTTTATTTTAAAAAATAAAATGGATGTTGCTGTATTTGCTTCTATATTATGAAAAAAAATTTCATGAAATAAATTTGTATAATCTGATTGATTGATTTGATTGTCTGTATGGAAAAACGGAGAGAAAACTAGTAAAAATATATTATAATGTCAGTGTATAAGGTTAAGTATTCCAATCACTATTGCTTTTCGTTATTTAAAAAAGATGTTAGTTCATCACCTAAACTTATTTTTTAGTTGTTTATGGTGTTTAAGGTTGTTGAGAGTGCAGTCTAGAGCTAATCTTTTCATTGTGTAGAGAACACAGAGGAAAAGTTGTATTATAAAAAAGAGACATTAAAAGAATGAGTTTTATTTTAATTAAGTATTTATGTGTTTTGTGGTGGATGTTCAATAAATTACCAAAATATAGTGAACTGTGTTAATAAATACTATTGCATAGTTAATTTTTTTTCATTACTCTAACATGTGAATCACTCTAATCATATTGTAGTATAATTTAACAAAATGTAAGAAACTAAAAGATAGATTAAGATTTACAACAATTAGTATAAAATTAATTACTATCTCAAAGCTGTAATTGCACAACCAGAGCAAGGGAATATGTTCATTTCGTTGCTCTGGTAACAAAGCAAAGCGCAGTGTTAATTTCCGCCGCGCACAGTGCCTCAAGAATTAATGGAAACAATTTCTTAACAATAGGCTCTTAAGTTTCTTCTGCCTACACTACTATGAGTGGAATACAGTGTTAAGCTAAAGAATATAATTGAGGCATTCACATGAGTTCATATTCATATATCATGAAACATTCATATAAATTCATATTTATATGAGGTTTGATTTTCCACTTATGAGAATGAGCTATTTAATTCTCTCTAGTAATAAGAGAAGAGCTTAATACGGGATTCCTTCTGCATACTCTAAAAAACATAATATTATTATGTACACAAATTGTACTTGCTTTAAAAAATATTCTTGTGTAAGTAAGAAAATAATACATCAACATACAAATTAATAAATAATTTTATTGCAACAATTTATACCTGAATGTGTAAAACAGACTGAGAAAAAAAAATCTTAACTAGGTGTCACTTACAAATCACAATATATAGAACATTCAGGCTTAAAAATATATATTTTTTAATATTACCCAAAACAAAAAACTTATTTTGTGTAGAATATAGATACATATATGTTATTAATGGAGTTACGTAAAAATATTTTATTAACTCGTCTAATTAAGAGTATGATAAGTATACATGCATAATGCTCTAATATAACCAGCGATTTTCTGAATCTCGTGCAAAAATATGATATGGGATATAAAAGATAACCATAAAATATGCGAAAAGCTTTCTTTTATTATACAATTAAAAATTAAGATAATAAAATGAAGTTAGATGCCGTCGTGGCGCACCAGCGTGCTAGTGTACAAATCGCAGTGGTTGTGGGTTCGACTTTGAGTGTAATGAAATATTTTCATTTACTCACGCTGGTAACTAGGCAAAGAGAGGCATTTATTTCTGCCCCTAAACTCAGTGCACCGAATTGGGCGAGTAGGCAGGAACGGAATTGTGGTTAAAGGTAAACGAACCTCACCCTACCTTGCTATATATATGTATGTAGAGCGCGAAACTAGAGAAAAACATGTTAGGCAGCATTAGCAAACTTTATATCTCAACAAATCAAAACAAATTTATAATTTCATAATTACTTCTTATTACTATTGAACATATTTTATATTGAAATGTTGAAAAAAAATATTTTGAAGGCAATAGTCAATATATCATTATTATTAATGTGTGTATAATGAAACATTAATTAATTACCATTTTTATATCTCTTTTAATATAGCAAAACAAAAATAATAGGACTGCTTTAGAAATGATAGATAGTATTGATCAAGTGCTTGATTTAGTGAAAAAAAAAAGCAAAACGTACTATCATAATGTTGTTATCACCAATAAAATGTAAATGAAACATAATTTTGAAAATAATTATCATCTCTATGACAAAACAAAAAATATAGTTGTATCAATAATAACGATAATTGGTCAATAAACATTGGATTCATTATGGGCTAACCATAAATTATGTCACACGATTTCATGATAATTGGACCTTCCCCCTTTTCTTGTCACAGCTGGTGGGTCATATTTGTGAGACCCCTCCTACTTAGTGCAAGGAAAATCACATTTTGCAATTTTAAATCTACACATTAAATTAAAACAGCAAGTTCCTGATTTATATTTGTACATAATATGGAGCTGGTGTTATATTTTTAACATTTAGGATCCCGCCATTATCTACACAATATCAGAGTATGCTTGACCTAATGTGGTAGCCATGAATCACAAACTCATGGCTACCACATTAGGTCCGTATCAACCCAGAATAGTCTGGTGCCAATTCCAGTATTTTATTTACAAAACATCATACTTTAAAAATTAAAAGATCAGTTCGAAACTAAAATCAGGGCCTCCTCTAGAAAAAATCTTGAGATGGGCGTACCCATGAACAAACCCCCTAAATAAATGTGTGACGTAATTTATGATATGCCCCTAACAAGATACAGAAAAAAGAACCAAAAATCATATTATTTCTTAATGAGCTGCACCACATCCTGGTCGTGAACAGAGTGTCCTATGCCGACTCGCTGCGGAGAGTACTTGGTGCTGGTGCCCCAAACTAGGGCATACTTGAGCTGAGCGACGAGAGAACGGTGGATAGAGTGGCACACGTGTTCTATTGTTACACCCTGTTGATGGTATAAGTTAGGATATAGTGAAATATGTATTAAAAGACCATTTTGGCATAGTGTCTGATTGTGGTGAGGGTTGTATATTTGATTTTCACTTGAGGGACTGAAATATTTAATATTTTCATTTCTTCGCTATGGCAACAAAGCAAACTTAACACTCAATACCTCAAGAATTCGGCGGAAAGTGGGGAACAGAAGTGTCTTAATGGGAACAGTGTTTTAGCAGTAAGTTTCTAGGTTCCCTCTATCCTATTAGCGGAATACAACATGAAGCTAAAAAAATATATATAATGTAATATATAATTTTAAATAAAATTTCATACTTTTCTTAGAATAAGTCCATCATCAAAGTCTGGTGGCTGTCCAGGTTTCTTGGTATAGACGCGAATGAGTGACAAATACTCCCATATTGTCTCCAGTAGAAAGTCCAAGTTTAATTTCATGTTACAACTAGAAAATATAATTGAAAAAAAAAAATGATTCTTTGTATGTATGTATTTAACATATGAAATGTGTAATAAATAAATAATTCATTTTAGTCATTTTGTGAAAAAAAAAATCATTATCGTTGAAAATTATGCAGACAGAATAAATTTATATATTTAGTCTCACTATTTGACCATTTTGTATTTATTTTATAACAGTAATACCAATTATATCAACATAGTTACTGTACTATAATCTTAAGCATAAATGAATTTGCATAATAGATTAAAATTATTATGCTTTACAACATTACTAGCTACCTGGAGTTCATAGAAAATAAAGCAAAAACGATGCATAAATACACAAATCTTTTAACTGTGTTGACTTACAAGCTTAATTATTTTTACCTCAACGCGATCTAAACTAAAATGGTCTTAACAGAAGACAACAAAGTGATTCTATAACAATTCCATTTTTCCTATTTAGGGTACAGAACTCTAATAAGTATTTATAGAACAAAATTAAAATAATTAATATCGAAAAATTGGCCATCATAACAAACAAAAGAACATTTCTAATTTAATTATCTATTTATATATATGTTATTAGCATAATATGTATTACCTACCTAACGACAACAGAATTAGGCTGACGGGCTATCCTATCAACCTCCTGTATGGATATCTGATCTATCTTATTGTAGACATAGAGGCAGGGGAGGTAGACGCGTTTGCCTATTATTACGTCGATCAGTTCATCGGCTGTGCAGTCTTCACGGAATAGCAGCTGTTGAAGTGGAAAAAATATAATTAGACCTATGTAAGTAATATGAATGTAAAATTTTGTATCTGTGTTTATTATTCTACTCCTCCTAAACGACTTTAGTACAGAGGGAACCTGGAAATCTAATGTTAAGATACTCCGTTCTCTACTTTTTTCCAAATTCTTGAGATATTTCGTATTGAATTGCGGAATTCAATGTTGCGCTTTGGCTCTACCAGAGGTAGGAAATGAAAATATTGCATTTTTTTTCAGTAGCACGCACCTTGTCTACGACGGCCTAACATATGAAATTTTATGTTTCTGAAGAAACTTTATATCATTATTTAAACTAAATGGGATGATTCTAAAAAAGTTATTAACGTATTCGAAATTAAGATATTAATTAAATAAAAATATAAACAAATCAAAAGATCATATTTATTGTGACATTCACATTTGCAGGCAGGACAATCTGCCAAGCCCATCAGGTTTTTGTATAATTGGCATGTTATTATATTTTCTACATAGTCAACATGCAATGTCTGTTGTAAACAGACATTGTGTGCTGGCGGAAATCAACGCAACATTTTGCATTTCCGGAACAGGGAAATCAAGCCTAAAAAAATAAACATAATTGTTAAATATGAGCTTTTACATAATTTTACCCTGTCTGCTAAAAATATTTTTTAGACATATAAAGTTTCTCCTTAATCAGTAGAAACTGGAATTTGTTAAACAGTTTTATTTGCAATGTGCGTTAGCTGCATAGATAAAAAAGGCACAAGTTAATATTCACCTCTGCATTAAATATTTTATATTCATGAAGAATCATCTGCACCATTTTTTCATCTATCTTTGTAAGTTGGCAAGTGGAGTTAAAGGAAATTCCACCACCCTTTTTTATCTGTAAATTGGATATATTATTTAAAAATATTTTTAATCATTATAATTTTTTAGCTTCACAATTTATCCCACACATAGCAGAGGAGGCAGTGGGAACCTGGAAACCTAGTCTTAAGTCACTCCATTCCCCTTAAGACACTTCCACATTCCGATGGTTTCTGGAGGCATTGCGTGTTGAATGGAGAAACTTAACTTAACTTTGCCTCAATATCAGAGTGAGGAAATGAAAATATTAAATATTTAATTTCCTCGAGTGGGAATCGAACCGACTCGCGAAACTCGACTTTTCGCGTATACATTAGACACGCTTGTGCTCCTGCGCTACTATTAGCCTCTATTCGTTATATTTTATGGATTTTATTTATTACAATAGGGAACAAAATGTGAAGCGAATATTTTGAATGTTTTTATCACTTCTGAATCATTGCAAGTTTCATGGATAATATTTCAATATTAAAAAACAACAGTCAAGAGCCAACACATGGCCCAATTTTCGAGACATTACCAGTCAAATGGTGGAACTGAACGGCACGATTTGTTGTCTTATCACAGCAAAAAACTGAAAATAATTACTTTCTTTGACTGGGAATCGAACCTACAAGCACCGCTTAGTCTTTGTGGCGGTACACTAGGAGACTGTCTTAAGATTATTAGGATTGTATTACTAATTAAAATTTTTAAATACCTTAAAATATATATTAGGTTTTTCTTTATTGAGACGTATGCCCACACTCTCCAGTTCCTTTTCAAGCAATTGGCGGTGAACATATGGCTTAGTAGCATCTAACATCATTAGCACCAGGTCGGCAGTTCTAGCCACTGCTATAACCTGAAATAATTTTATACTCATATAAAAAAATATATAATTTTAGATTCTTTTAGCTTAAGGCTTCATCCCATATATATCATGGTAGATAGAAAGAATCTAGCGCGCTATCTGAGCTGTGTACAGCTTGAACAAAAAGTATGTATTTGTAAACACACATTGAACGCATGTCATCTGAAAGTAGCCTAAAATGAAAATAATTAATTCTGAGTGGAGATCAACTACAACCTTCCAGAATTAGAACTTAGACTGGCTATCTCACTATATCACAATGGCCTTAACACTATTATTTATATTAAAAGAAATTACCTGTCTTCCTCTACCCTTGCCTTGCGCAGCACCTTCTATAATACCAGGCAAGTCAAGTAGTTGTATGTTCGCACCCTGATATTCAATTACTCCGGGAATACAAGTCAATGTTGTGAATTCATAGCTGGCAGCTTCTGAGTGTGTATGTGTTAATGTAGATAGAAGTGTTGACTAAAGAGGAAATAAAACAAAGAGAAGTATTATAAAGTTTTTAAATATGTTTAGAATAATGTAAGAGTAAAATGACTTTATTGTCAATTCAAAATCCCACACAAAGCAGGGTAGCCAGAAGGTACCTAGTGTTAAAACACTATGTTCCTTAGTTTCTACCAATTTTTTTGAAACATTATGTTTTGAGTTCCACCACTCAATGACAATGCCTTAGGGATCAAACTCACAACTGTTGCCTTACATTCATACTCTTGAGCCCCTGTGCCACTATATACTCATATTTTTAAATATTTTTTTTGAATATTTCACCTTTATATCTTTTAAATAAATGTGTGAATATTTTTTTGGCCGCCCCACTAATAAAATTTCATAAAAGATTATAAACATATAATACTTAGGTAGACTAACTTTAAATCATTTATAGCAAATAATATTATACAGGGTGGAAGAGGCAGCGCTTCTTTTATTGAAACTGCATATAGGGTAATATATTTCAAACCCACACCTAAGAAATTAATCAAGGTACCTCAACAGTTTGGACGTAGGAATTTTTTTTCATTTCCCGATTTTTATCCATACCTGTATTTCGTGTGACGCACACATACGTGTGCGACGTTTCCGATTTGACAGGTAAGTGTGTGCGTGCCTATGTTATACTTTACAAATGGCGTTTTATTTTAAAACGATAATTTTATTATTTATTTTGTTTGAAAAAATAACTTTTTCATTTTTGGGAATTATTTTTTTTCCGAATTATATTAGGCTATTATAGAGTAGTTAAAACTGTGGTTTCATTTAAAGTGGCGCTGACAATTCCACCCTGTATAATAAAGGAAATATATACAATAAGTTTTATTAGATTTTCTTACCTTACCAACTGAAGGGAATCCTATAAGAGCCACTCTGGCATCACCAGATTTCAACACATCAAATCCTGCCGTCTTATCCCCACCCTTTTTTGGAGGTTCCAATAATTGAGCCCTATATTTGGCTAATTTTGCTTTAAGTAAGCCCAAATGGTATTCAGTGGCTATAATATATAGAAATGAAAGATAAGATTGTTATTTATATAAATAGTAGTTATAAGTAGAATAATTAAAGAATTAATAAAAGAATATCAAAACAAAATAGCACAAAACGGTTGACTATACCATAAAAATCATAATATGACAAGAAATTATAAAATATATACTAAAAATAATATACGAAGCATATACCTTTGTTTTTTTGCGTTCTTGCTATTTCTTTTTCGATTTCCGATATTTTCTCTAAAATACCCATGGCTTAATTTAATAAATTTAATAACAATGCAAAAATAACACTAAGTTTCCAAATCACAATGCTATTGTTAATTAAACTTCTGCTATAACACGAATATCATGTCTGTGTGCCTTATGCAATATTATTATTGCACAAAACACATTTATTTATGGTTATTTTTATTAAACGATTACGAAGCCGTATCTGTATGCATTGAAAACAGAAAAGTTAGGTTAACAATTCGGATTTAAGACTTTAGTGATGTCAACACTTAAATTTCTTAAATGACAGCTAAGAGGGCGTAGCGTAGACTATATAATGTGTGTAATTAAAAAATTTAAAACTTATTACAATTTCTATATGTATTTGATTTTTAAGATCATTTGATAAAAAAAAATCAAAAAAATATATTTATGTCAAAAGCAATAAGTAGCTAAAATTATGATAATAAAATAATATTAAATTTCACTCAAATCTAGGTGGTCATCTAGATTTCAATGAAATTTATGAATTATGCGTATTACAATAATAATTGTATTATTTGCAACAAATTATATAAAGTTAGTCTACATTCTTATTATATGTTTTTAAAGTTATATGACATTTTAATATTAGGGTGGCCAAATAAGCTGTAAAAGGGATAACTTTTCATATCTATCTAGTTCTTAATTATCTCTCTAAAGAAAAGTAAATATATATAATTATTTAATAGGATTCAATAAAGTGTGCTTTACACGTTATTGAATGCTATGTCTGCATTTCATTAGTTTATAAATTGAGGATAAAATACTTTTAATAGCTAAAATATGTATAAAACTAAAAATATACGTAGATTTGATGCTGTAAGAATAGTGTATTTTTAAATTATTGGTTAAAACATTGCAGAGTTTTGTCTCAAGAAATGCGCACAAAGTCTATAGAAGAATTAGAATTAGAATATGAAGATGAGAAAAACTCTATGATTGCTATAACTGAATCTGGTAAATGCATTTATAATAAATAGTCATCAAAAATTCTTCTTTATGTAGATAAGATAACACGTGATTACACGTGCCAATTTTATCTTTCACTTCGAATAAATTAAGCAAAAAAAAAAAACCAAAATATTAAGAATTAAATATAGCCGAAGTCGCTATATGTATATGAACACTCATATACAAACACAAATCCCAGCTTTAACCTGGAGGACTGTTTATGAACTAATGCTACATCATTTTATTTTGCAGATGACGTAATTTATGATGAATTTTATGACGAAGTCGAAAATCGAGTAAAATTTGAAAATTCTATGGATATGATATACTTTGGTCCATCCAGTACATTTCTAAGACTCGATTCAGAAACTGTATTGCATATACTAACAAATACAATAAAACACTCGCTACCAATATCTAGGGCTATATTAGCGTGGGACATAATAACTGGTAAATATTTAAGGTTTCATACATCCACACAAAACGTAATGCTAGAGAGGAGGTGGAAGATGAGTGATAATTTGTTTGTAATTTTCTGTTTATTTGGACTCTAAATAAAATTCTCTAAATTTTAGAGAGTCAATATAGTTTTAGATAAATGAATAAATCAGCTTCACGCTGCATCCCGCACACAGCAGAGTAAGCAGAGGAAACCTAGTGTTAAGATACTCCGTTCTTCAATTTCCACCGGATTTTGGAAGCATTGCGTGTTGAGTGGCGGAACTGAACACCGCGTTTTGCCTCGAAACCAGAGTGAATAAATAGAAATGTAAATTTAGATAAATACTTCATTTCCTCGAACCCATTACCGTCGCGTTATGGGTATATATATCTTTTAGGTTCAATTAATAACACGCACATTTTAGAATTTAAATTTAAATGTTAATATTAGAAGGTGATATTGGCCGTGAAAATTCATCGAAACCACATTCAAAATTTTTGTTTAAATTTCCTCACACCAAAAAGTTGTCAAGCACGGCTGTGAGAAAATATAATAAGTTAATAATGAATCCCCGTCTAATTGATTTAAGTAATAAAATAATAATTAAAATATTTAGACGGAAAGACTGCAGCATTCTTACAAGGCAGAGAACTCTCAGCATTTGATAGTCTTTTAAATGTGGTACCGGAGGAAGATTTATACTATGTCAACTTCGGTGATCCATCTGTTTTCAAGTATTTTGCTAAACGATATATTGAATTAAGCAGTCGCAAGGTAATAAAATCTGAAAAAAATAATGAGATTATGATTTAATTATTTTTTTTTCAAGATAATTCATGTCAAATGTTTAAAATAATAACTTAATTGTACTATGATCTCACCCGCTACTTGTAACTCATCCACTTCCACTGGTTGGCTGGAAGAGATCTCTTATAGAGATAAGTCCACCTTTGTCAACTAAATGTATTTTATTGTTTTCTTATGTATATTTTGTGCAATAAAGAATATTAATAATAATTTTTATACAGTACGGAGTTATAGCTGCTGCGTACAGAAGATATTTTGGTAACGATTGGCATACGAGTGGAGCACACATTAACGAATTAGGCTATTTACTTTGTGCTTTTCCTGCTAGTGACCTGAAAAGAATAACACCTACAGTTTTCAAGGAACTTACTTATGAAGTCTTAAATAAGCTCGACCGTTGTAGTGTGGAACAGAAAAGAGTATATATCTCGTACCTTAATTATTACAAATGCCAACATTAGAATAAGGGATATATGTTATTTTTATTAATAAATCTTAAAATTAATTACATATAGTATTTAAGTATATCACAATATGAATTGTATTATGCAATTTTGTTCACACTGACTATAAAACCCCATTTTTCCAATGTAGGGATTTCATGTAAAAGTAGTATATTTTACCCTCGTAGGTATAGTTTCCCCACAAGACAAATTTCATCTTGTTGAATGCGCCTTTAAGCGTAGTCCGTCACTAAGTTAAGTAGTTACATTTTTTTCCAATAATTGACAAATATTTATAGACAGATTTTGCAATTCAATAAATTTTCAACATTTCAGTTAAAGAACAAAAATGTTTTATTCTTAACATCTTGTTGCAGACACTGTATAATATTGCAACGCATCATGATGCTTACGGAGAACCGTATAAGTGGTCTTCACATGAAATTGGACGTCTTGATACACTTTTTACCAGTAAGGCCAGTTGTGGTATATGGGCAGAAGCGACTGTAAATGTGACAGAAAAAGGAAAAGAAAATTAAATATCTAATATTTCCATTTCTTCGCTCTGGTATCGAAGTAAGCGCAACGTTGAGTTCCGATACTCAACACGCAATGCTTCCAGAACTCGGCAGAAAGTGGCACTAGATTTCCAGGTTCTCATTATCTACTCTGCTATGTTCGGAATACAATTTGAAGCTGAAATAAATTATACTTCTTAACGTATCCCCTACGCCATATGAAGTGGATAGGGAAGAGCGCCTGATAAATTTATTTTTTAATGTTATTATAACATGCATTTCCAGGTATACCTAGAAAGCAAATAAGTTCAATAAAATTAGAAGCTATTAGAGCTATCAAAGCCAATGTGATGAAACTTATAAATCAGAAGAAATTAGAATATTTTACTAAACAACAGATATTAAGTATGAATATTAAAACTCGAAGGATTTATATATTACGCATGCAATTAAAAAATAGCTTGGATACTAAACAAATTAGCAGAAAAAATAAAGGATATATTAATATAAAATCGAGCTACAAAATTATATTAACAAGCATTGTTACCCTAGTCTTCTTGTCACAAATGATTTAAGTAGAAATATAAAATATTTATTAGTTAGTCATAAATATTAATTCTCTTTTAATCTTCTTTATTTTAAAATTACGTGAATTAAATAGTATACCTACGTATTCAATCTAGTAAATACAGTTTTTAAATTATAATATGTATGAAATTAGATGTTGATTTAATTTGCTAACAATAACTAAACTTCGTATAAATATTATTATATTTTTATTCAATAAAATTATATTTTTAATATATTTGTGTATTATTTTATTTTCACTGATTGTGTTTGTCAATATTCAGTAATAATGTAAGCAACGGAAATAAGGGTTACACGAACATAATAACTTGTCTTTTGATGAAAAGTGATATTCTAAAGTATTTTTAAATATTTAGTACATACATTAATTTTCATGTTTTCTTTGTGTACCTAAAATAAAATAAAGAAATAGTAAGGGAAAGTAGATAAGAAGCGAAATGAGTATGATTTGTGTAATTATTTATATTGATATATTTTTATTATTGTTTCCGGTATAATTTAAATGTCTATTGTATTTTTTTTATATTTCTTAAGTTTATTAATAAAAATATATTAAATGTTTTCATTAATTACTTACAGACCAAACAACAGACTTACCTTTCAGAAAACGTTTTTTATGAATTTTAATTAATCACATAAAAAGATTTGTAATTGATATAATTTCAAGGTCACATATTATTTTACAAAACCACCATTTTGTTTTTAATACGCCATTTTATTAGGTATACAGCTTTCTATTAAGTTCTTTCATTTTTTGTTGCTCTTAACAGGGGCACGTATAGTTGTTAAATATATTAAATAAATAATTAATATTTATTGTAAGATTAAATTAAAATATAAATAAATAAAATGCCTTCTGTTAAGCATTATTCGTCTAGTGAAGTGGATCAGTATGAATTATCATCAAGATTATTATCGTTAACAGAGAATAACACATCTTATACCCTTACACAAATTAATGGTCAAAGAATCTATAGGAAAGCGCCGCATGCATGGAGTGGTCCTGAACCTTCGAGGAATTGTGAGGTAACTATATAAATTTACAGCGTTTCACCATAATTATTTCGCCAAATTTAATTTACCCGCCAAGTCAAGCACTAAACCAGTTTTCTGAAAAAATAGGACATTGTAGAAGTCCTAAAGACATGCTTGTTTTGTTTATTATAGACATCCATTAGGCTATTTATTAAGATTTGTCTTGCTGTTAAATAATCTAAAAATGCTGTTCCTATATTTTATGTTGGTCATTTGTAAATTGTTTCTTATAGCAAGGAGCGGGCCTTTTACGGCAAATGGCGGTAAAGTTGTTTTTGTAGTGATTTTTTCTTTAGATCAAATTTATGTATAAAAATACATAAATTTGATCTAAAGACTTAGGACTTTTTGAATGTTTTCATTCATGAACTATATAAGTATTTCTTTTTTACAGGTGTTCATCGGGCGGATTCCCCACGACTGTTTCGAAGATACACTCGTGCCTCTTTTTAGGCAGGCGGGAGAATTGTTTGAGTTTCGTCTAATGATTAATTTTTCCGGTTGGAATAGAGGGTATATATTTTTATTACACATTGTATTTAAAGTTAGTCTATTTCAATACTAATAATAATAAAATATTTTAGCTACGCTTTTGCGATGTACACAACGGAGGCGGAGGCGGGAAACGCTATACGCCTTTTCAACAACTATATGATCAGGCCATCTTGGCAATTGGGTAATATTTTTTTCTCACCATGTAAATACAAACCCCCTTTTTAGTAGGGACGCAATGTTAGAAAAGTAAGTATTTTCATATTGTTCGTTTTTGTTGTAAATGTACAATATTTCTTGATCTTTACATGTTACTTTGCCACGTAGCACGGACGCTTTATGAAAAGCTCGAAATATTAAATCTTGAATTATTTCAATTAATTTATTTATTCAATATTACAATTAACATTTTAACTTTATACGTGTACAACTCACAGGAGTGTGCCCATCAATCAACAACTGTCGTATATTTATATCACGTATTCCACCTACGACGCCGTCAGCCGAGATAGTGCGTTTGCTCTACGCATTGACAGAGGAGGTACAAGAAGTCCGTATACGCCGTGGAGCAGCTTCTTGCGCAGCTATAGTGGAATACAAGTCTCATCGAGGAGCAGCCATGGCTCGGAAGGCCCTAGTGGCAGCGGCGGCGGCGGCCTGGGGCACTGGGGCTAGGCCAGCTGTGGACTGGTCCATGCCGCAGTCTCCGCAATTGTTGAGGCAGTATAGAGAAGTAAATATCATATATGTTTCATACCTCAATGAAGCTGTAGTAGCGGCACAGCGTTAGATTGTAAACATGATAGTTATTAGTTCGATGTTTCTCACATATATAACAGACTAGCCATGTAATGCTTACCGTTATTATATTCTGTGTCCAATCTTCCACACATATTTCGAGACATTGCAGAATTAGTGGCAGAATATGTGATACACTTGTTACCAAATTGAGAAAATTAAGTAATTTATTCAGCCGAATGACGAGTCAAACCTACACCCGTCGCGTTTATTATCAGATGCTGTGCTGCTGCGTCACAACTCCCAATTTAAAAGGACTATTTTTAAATGATTTACAACTTAGGTTGGCCGCTGGTCACCCGAAGGAGGCGTAGAACTAAATCGTGTTGAGGAACCAGAATATGATTTGGGGGGCGCAGGTCTAGCGTCCTTAGGAACTGGCGCAGGTCGTGGGGCCTCATACTCGTTGGAGCGCTGGTCCCAGGCGCGTCGCCTGCGCATGATACACGAGGCCCAAAGGAATGCAAGTAGGATTAATGTTCCTCCAAGACCTGCATCGGCTCAAGAGTAAGATTGTTGTTTTTTTACTTTACATAACTTTTGTAGTCGAATTTTGGTTTTTGTTTTAGTAATTTATATATTAATCACTATTAATTTAACTTATAAACCACAATTATTGCATCAGATCAGTTGATTCTCCTTGTCATTTTCCATTTTTACCATACCTCCTTTCCATTTTTACCATAGGAACATGTTGGTCTCTAACATAGTTTTTGTTTAAACAAAAACTATCAGGTCTACACTTTTTTCTACATAGCAGGGTATGTAAAGGGAATCTAGTATCAAGGATTCCATTTCCCATGTACTATCCAATTTTGTAGACATGGCACTATGCCTTCTAGAGTAGGGAAATAAATATTATTTAAATATAATATTTTCCCCAAATGGAGACCAAAAAATGAACCCATAATCACAGTCGGTAATATTAAAGCTTGTTTCCAGCTGGGGCTCCCAACTATATGGCATGGAGTCCCCCCTGTCATCCATGACGACATTCAACATGCCCTCTGTCCCCAATGTGTGGACCGCCCCCGCGCCATCCGCACCGAGGGTACCCGACTTCAACCCGTGGACCACACGTCATCCACTTGGGGAATTTATGACACCGACAAGGCAACAGTGAGTGGATATATGAATTTGTATGAGCTTTGGATACCTGTTTGGCTATTTTTTGTTTGGAATTAAAACCTACTAATTTATAAGTATGCATGTAAATTAAAGTTTTTAAATAGTAGCCATGGTGACTATTTTGTTTTAAAATGTTTGGGTATGATAGATTTTTATAATATTAATAATAATTGAAATCACATTTTTATTATATAACAATAAGAAGCTGCACTGATATGCATATTGCATCATAAAGATCATTTTTTATGATGCAATATGAATTTACTGATGGATTTTTTAGCTTCAGATTTCCTTTTATTGTAATCTGTATTTTTATTTGTATTATGTCAAATTTAATAATATCAATTTAAAACTTCCTCAATGGGAAAAAATCTGTTTTATGATAGGATTGTATTAATCTAGTTTTAAACATACTAAAATAGTCATCATCTCTATCACATATTATATAAACCTAATAGTGTGTTTTAACAAAAATAACAAAAAAATACATGTATATTGTTTAATAAATTAATATCATAGCTATTTTTATATTTTTACTTATTAACAACAATACTAAACTAAAACAATAATTTTTATCAATTATATGATTATAGCACTAATTATTTGTACAGCCTGCTTAATACATATTTTTTTTATTTTCATTTTAACCAATATAATTATTGCTATATGCTTTATGTTCTATACTTCTTTGGGCGTGTTTTAATTAATAATATTATATTAATTACACAAAACATACCTTTTTCGATAATTATGCCATGTTTGTGAGTTTGAAGTCAAATATTTACAAAAACTGGTAAATGAATAAAATAAACGTAAAAAATGGAAAAATATATGAAGAAATAAATTTTACATATATATTGTTTACTTTTTTAAAATATTGTATTATTTACTTAATGCTAACAAATTGTGTAATGTGTGTGCAGGTAAGCAGGTATCCTAGCTCCTGATTGTTTTTTTTTATTGGTGATTTTTTTTGCATGTAATTGTAATGTACTAATTAATTCTTTTTTAATTTTTTTGTGTCGCTTTCTAACTAAGCTTGTTTGCACATATCACAAACAGAGTTGTAAAAACTATTCCATTTTATTATTTATTTATGAGGTTTATCTCTTATATTTATTTGTATGCCTTTTGAAGCCATATTGAATACGATTTTACGATTTTATAAATAAATTAGAACGAATATAGAAGACAAGACAACTATTGTGTAGCTTTATTTATTTCGTCGTCAGTTGTAGGTTCGATGTTGCGAGAAGCATTCATTTATTATTATAGTAATTTTCTTTCTTTTTATATTTATATATAAGCTGTAACATACACATAAGCTGAATTATGTCTATAAGATTTTTTTAATCTTATCAAAGTAAAATCAAAGAAATAAATGATTCTTTACTTGAGGAATAAAATACATATTTTTATATATATATTGCTAAATACATATTTTACGTAAAAAAGATTTTTACAATTCTGTTTGTGATATATATTTTTTATTTGGACAAAATACGTGGTGGTGTATTAACAACGCGGGCGCAAGAAATGTTTACAAGTTATTTTAAGTAATTAATTATCAATTTACTTTTAAAAGTTATAATATTTTAATGATGTCAAATCAATTTGCTAATACATACATTTCTAATTAAAGCTGCAGCCTGTTTCTTATATTTATTGGGTAAAGGAATGAAGTCTTGTTTGCACTTATAAGTAATTATATATATTTATATTATACTTATTTAAATGTATGTTTGTTACAAACATGTCTTGCGTTGCGCTACTCACTACGAGAGATAGATTTGAATATTTTTTTAAGAAATTATTAATTTTTATTTTAAGTGTGTATGCTAAGTATATGTTTTATTATTGATTGACGCATCGAGCCCGACCCGAACTTGACTTCTTGGGTTTTTGCGTTACGTATGAATTAAGTACCAGGCGACATAAAACCGAATGGTTAAAGCGCCCAATTTTCTCTAATTTTTTGATGATTTTTCAACGAAATATTCATAAACATCGTAGTTTATTATTATTAAGTCTACATATACTGAAATTAATAATATATAATCATAATTATTACTTAGAACGAATCAATTTGGAACAGTTTTCTTCAAGCCCAATAGTATCGCTATTATGAAATTGGATAAATGAGAGCACATTTTGTTCGCAAATATGAATTTATCTCTCTGTTTGTGAGGTTTTTATATATTGCATGTATCGATTGGTCGATTAATAAATTTAAGTATAACGAAGATTCTGTGTTTTATTTAGTAAATGTATATATGGTCCGTGGTGGCAGTGTGATAGCTTAAGACAGTAGAGGCGCCGCTTGTGGGTTCGATTCCCATTCGAAGGAATCGATTGTCTTGTCTCCACTTTAGTAATATGGCAAAAGGGTGATGTCTCGGAAATTGATCGGCATTTCTCCGCTCTGGTAATAAGATAAAGAAGAGGAGCTGGGGAACGGAGTGTCTTAACTATGGGTTCTCTCTGCCTGCCCAGGCGCCCGCGGGATACAGCGTGAAGATTAAAAAAATAAAATAAAATGCATGTTTGCACGCATACATGGTGACCTGTGGCTTGTTTTGATTCAATGTCACACGTAGAAGCGTGAATATACCGGTTAGTGTCAAACAAATGGTTGCGCTTGCGTTGGACGGCCGTGTGTTGCTCGTTGCCGTATAGTCCAGGGGGCGGCGGTCAAAATTGTTATAGTAATACCTTGTAGTTTAGATTTGGTGAGATTTTAATGCGTAATTTAGTTACGTGTGCTGTAATTCAGTTTTTGTTTTGTAATATTAATTAACTTTACATGATTATCAGATTGTACAGATATCGAAGTTATGTTATACAGACTTTGTGAAAAATAAAAATAAGTTTTTTTAAATATTAGGATTTTTAGTTGTTTAAAAGTTTTCGCGTAACTCAAGGTATTACTGTACATGCCCACTACTGTACCTGGTGTTGTGTAACAGTCACGGTGTGGCCGGTATGGCGCTCTGCGACAAGTGGGTCGCGCTCAAGATAGTCGAGTTTGTAAGTATGCGAATATGTATTGTACTGATAAGGCTTTGGTGATAAGGGGTTTTTAATTTTTTTTTTATTATATGTGCTTTTTTCTAGCAAAGGCTTTTGCTGTTATGATTTTGTTATCTGTTGTTATTTTTAGTTTATTTTTGTGTGAAATCTTTTTGTTACTTTAGTTAAGTGCTATCGGTGTAGCTGAAAAATGTGGGTTCTATTCTTTCGAGAGAGATTATTTTTATTATTTTTATATTTCTTTATCTTTAATTTGTTTTCTCCCAACATTTTATGACTTTGAAATTGATGTGATGGGGAATAAGTTTTCTCTGCTTACTTTACATATTGTGTTGTTTGAGAAGTTTTTTTGTTATTAATATTTTAACTATTACCTTGAAGTGACATGACACAATATTGTCACCATTTTTATTATTATTCCACACATAAAAAAGAAAAAATAATAGAGACGTAAGGCTTAGTGGTAAGAGCGCTTGGACGATTTCCAAGAGGCACGGATTCAAATGTCGTTATTTTTAGTTTTTTACGATTTCTAAATAATTAGTATTTAACATGATACCGTTCTACAGATAATATTATTTTAAAAATTAAATATAAATCAAAGACTATTTAGTTCAAGATGTTTTTAAAATAACTATATGATAGCCTCGGGCCGATGTTGACATTACGAGCTTGTTACCAAATGTTTAGTTTCACAACGCGTTAGGTGGATGGGTTACTTAATACGTCCGAGTTCGGAGATGTACCTACTATGATTGATTTTAGGTACTTTCCTTTTTTTAAGCATCACGCTTTATCCCGCATGTAGCGGGATAGGCAGAGGGAGCATAGTGTAAAAACTTTTTATTCCCCACTTCTTCCCGTCCCGACAATGACGGAACTCAACGCCGCGCTTTACCTTGACACCAGAGCGAAGAAATGAAAATAGTAAATTATCGATTTCCTCGAGTGGGAATCGAACCAACAACCTGTTGTGTTTACAGGCATACGCTTGTCCTTCTGCACCACGACTGGCTTCCAAAATATGGTCATTAAAAAATATCAGTTGCTTGAATCAATGACGATTTGACCATATAACAAATAGTGAATCAATTCGAAGGTCCTGTGCATTTCCTGTGCTGTATGTGTGCTAGTGATCTAGTATAAATAAGGCCAGCAATGACGCACGGGCTCAAAGTGTGACTAAACGCGTCTGGTTGTGGGTTCGATCCCCACTTGTAGAAATTAAATATTTATTTAAATTTATATTTCCATTTCTTCACTCTGGAGTCGAGGCAAAGCGCGACGTTGAGATTCGCCACTCAACACACAAAGCCTCCAGAATTCTGCGGAAAGTGGGCAACGGAGTGTCTTAACACTAGGTCACCTCTGCCTACCTTGCTGTGTGGGAGATATAGCATGAATTTAATTACGATTATTATATACATATATGTAGGTTTTCCTACAGTTTTCCGTTTACGCATTATTCATAAATACAAATACAATATTTTCCTTAATCTATTACTGCATGTCAATGCCGATCCCACGCTGGACAACGACGTAACACCTGAGGTCGTAGCCCGAAGGCTCTAACGTAGTGGAAGGGCTGGCTTGACAAATTTGCAGGCATTGTTCTTTAACATCTATGTGGTTTATTACTTATGCTATATTATAACTAATTAGTAATTACTTTGTTGATGTTTGCCAGCTGCTTAATAATTTATTTCTATCATTCTATAAAGTATGTTTTTTTGATTATTTTTAATCATTATATTTTTTTGCTTTACGCTATATATCGTGCACAGCAAAGCTCAGTGTTGAGACACTCCGTTTTCCACTTTCCGCCGAATTCTGGAGGAGTTGCGTGTTGAGTAAAGGAACTCAACGCCGCGCTTTGCCCTCGTACTAGAGCCAAGACAATTGAAATGTTAACAAATAATCATTTATTCCTCCGGGTGAGAATCGAACCCATAACCGTCGAGTTTAAAGTCACACACTCGTGGCCTTGCACCACTATGGCCTCGACATCAGAATATCTTATGCACCTGTAAAGTAGATTGTTGTTGTTTATTGTTAATCATTAAATCTATCTTTTTATTAAATTTATTTATAACTTTATAGGATGTACTGGTCTCATTATTCTTTTGATTTATCGTCAATCAGACAATGGATGACGAGCTGCGGTGACAAAATTATAAATAAAATATTATTCCGAGTGAGATATGAATCTACAACAATTATCTTCAATTAGATATTGCGCAGTAAAAATGTCTCTTGTTCTATTATAATAAACGTTATTTTTCATTAACAAATGAGTTGGTAAATGTTAATTTTCTTGTATAAAATATTACTCCTAAGTACCTACTTAAATTTAGTACAGTACGCTCGACAAGTCGTGGCCGCCCTGAGGTTATCTGTAGAGACTGGATTTAGACTTCCTTATTTTAATTGGTTTCTTTTGCAAGAGCGCAAAACTTCAGAAAACTTACGTTTAGGGCTGCCGTGACCACGACTCGCCGACCGTACTGTAAGAATGCCCATGGGCCTGTCTAGGGATATTTTTAGGGAGTTTAGTATTGACCAGATATATTCAAGTAAAGGTTTTCTTTAATATTTCAGGGTTTTTTTGTAAATGAAATTTCGGGGGCACAAGACTATTGTAGGAAATAAAAAATAGATTTTTTTTCGGGAATAGGAACGTAGCTCTCAGCCCCTCGTACGAGAACTCCTACGAGAGTAGTCAAGATCTTTTCTCAAGTCTAAAGTCATAGAGGTCATGTACCTTAGGTTCTAAACAACTCTAATTGTCACATCGCCAGCTATTGTGTTACGCCTCGAGGTATTGTTTTTGTACACCTTTACTTTTGAGTGACCATGCAGTCCCTTTTAAAGATCCTCAACACAGTTCCTACATAATTCGGCGGAAAGGGGGGAACGGAAATGTCTTAATGGGAACAGAGTGTCTTTCCTTAAGTTTCCAGGTTCACTCTGGCTACTTTGCTATGTGCATCTAAAAAAACTGCAATTATTAATAGTTATACGATTTTTTAATATCTTATCATATAAATCCAAAGTACTAAATCAATTTTTATAGTACCTAACCCACACGAAAAGCTCGCAAAGAATTGCATAATACTAACATACTGTATAGTAGGTACACAAGAACTGGCACGTAGAATGACCATTGCAAGCATTAATTAAGAAATGATTCAATACACGTTCGTAAACATTACGTAATATAGTGTAAATTCTTGAATATATATTTATTGTCGACTGTACCTACATACTTTATATTATGGCCTTCGATCGATGCCTTAGGTAGGTATCTATCTTTTTTTATTATTATAAAGTTAAACTGTGTCCTGCAAAACTCTTAGTGAGTTTGACTGCAGGATCTCGAGTCTCTTTACATATAATTAAAATTAAATTAATATGAAATTGAAATTAAATTAAGAAGTATTTTCTATCAACTGTTCCAATTAAACAGTTGATAAAAAATAATCCGTAAGTTTACATTTATACTTTAAAGCATACGGTTTGTTTCACGATTATATTTAACCATAATCGTACAACGATTTAAAGATTGCAAAATTTAATCAAAGTAAGAGACTGTGATTATTAAGATGTTGATTGGTGTTAATTCAGCATTTTTAAATATTCAGATTGTGAAATAAATGTAGGTATACTTATTGCAAAGACAAAAATGTTCCTGAGCTGTTAAGATTTGAATTCAAAACGCTCTCCTTATTTAACGTATATTAATCAACTAATTATTATGATTTATTTATCGATAGCATTAAGCTTATATCTTTTCTTTTGTTCTTGTTTATTTTTATTATGAATTTCATGAAAATGCTAACACACTCTACTCCCCACATACTGTTGAATTCTGGAGGCCTCGATACTACACCGAAGACATGAAAATATTAAATATTTCATATCCTCGAGTGGGAATAGAACCCACGACCTGTCGCGCTTATTAATTATTATATTTAACAAATTGGGAAATGAATCCGAAAAATCGAATGTATCACTGCACCACGAGTTCGCAATATTAAACATATAAAATACTACATTTTATTTTAAAATATCTAATTCCTTCTTCATACACACAGTTGTTTTGCGTGGCGTGCCTGGTGGCCAAACGAGTGTCTACAGATGACGAGGCGCGGCTCGCCTTGTTGCTACAGAAGCTATCGCGGGAGTGGTCTCTGCTCACTTCGGTCACTTGGGATTCTGTTGGGGGTTCCTTTGCTGATGCTGTTTATGGAGGTGAATGATAAGAAATGTTTTTTTTTTCTTAGGTTCAGGCTGTATCCCGCGTGTAGCAGGGTAGGCAGTTGCAAACTGCCTACCCTGCTACACGCAAACTTTCCATTTACTTTCTCATACATTTTTCAAACTCTATTGATATTTATGAGGTTTTTACTAAAAGCCAAGTTATTCAAAAGGAATGTTTATTAAGTAATAAGTAATCTTAATACATAACAATATAATGATTATTTAAATACCATTTTCAATATTTCTTAATGATATTTTTAATTTGTTTATCTAGGTTACGTGATAATAACCTTCGCTCTAATATTAGGGCGGGTGTTTTACGAAGTTCCTATAGGAAGAAGAATATTAGAAGGGATACTTCTTGGCTTTGGATCACTCTTCTTTCTTGTTTTGGGTAAGCCTTAAATTATTTTGAGTTTATCTAATATATCCATTAACATAATATAGCTGACATTATATTTTGTCAACAGGTGGTCTAGAGCTAGCTTCTTTAGACTCAGTACCATACAAGTTGATAGTGAATGCTTCTATACTTGGCTCGTTGTCTCTCGTCGTAGCAATACTTTTTCTGATAGACTTAATGGGTCCAAGAGTATACACTTCCACCAGACCGTCACAGACAGATCCTATATCATCTCCTAAATTGGGAAAGAAAGTATCAATCGTAACCCAGCCCGCTATCAATGGTGCAAATGGGCACATCCCTAATGGCAAACAAAATGGACACGTGCCTGAAAGACCGAAAGATTTAGACTTAGAACAAAACAAAGATAAGGTAATTAAAAAAGACGAACCAAACTTATTCGACGAACCGAAATTTGAATTAATGAAATTAGATAAATTAGGCGATCTTCCTATTGAGAAGGATCTAGAAAAGTCCAAATTTGGATCATTGCGAAACGGAGTAGACGAATCAGGAAATTATGTACGACTTACTGAACCATTGACCATACCAGACCGGTTGCATTACGAACAAGAACTCTCTAAGTTCAATGAGAAATATTTAAGAGATTATTTAGAAAACGTGTCTAGACTACCTGTGAGGGAGGACTACTTGCCGGAGTTACAGACGCCAGTATTTTCTAAAGTAAAATCAGGGCGGTTGAAAGGTTTATATGACGATGTGTCACCGACATATGAACGAAAACGTCAGTCAAAATCTCCAACGCGGGTGAAAACGGTTCCGACACCAACAATCCAACAACTTGAGGATTATCTACGTAGTTCAAATAGATCACGAAGGTCGGAGACTCCAGCCATTTTCCCGATGGAGCCAATAGAAGAAAGAGATAGAGAATTGGCTGATAACGAAGGCAGAGCTTCCGGTACTCCAACAGACCCCGGATATGTGCAATATACTGCAAAGAAATGGCCAGATAAGACAAGAGAGATAAGAACTCCTAGGCATAGCCCTACATAATGATCTGACTAACACCTTACATTATATTTATAATATCACAGCTTCGATTTCTAGTTCTGATTCCTGTTTCCAACTGGCAAGGACAGATAATGTAAACAGAAACACCTTGAAAGAGGATATCACTTTGAAACGATTTAATTGTGATGTCAAATTAGTCATCGTGTCAGACTTGATGTGGCGTGATTAATGACTTTGCTGGATTAATGACAGACTCGGACTCTCGAGTGTTTGAAGTAATTTGTACCGGTTAGTGTCGTGTAATTTAAGGTTAACCAAATATTTTTATGCCATAGTTATAGTGTCATAGTGTACGTAATGTTTTTATGTGTTGCCTCGTTAAAAAATTAATTATATTTTTGCTTTATTTATTACTTGACAGAACATGTGAAGTCGTCATTAGCTGCCTTTGAAGTTAATGAAAACCAAAATTTTAAAAGATCCCCTGAACATGATTATGTTTTCTTATTTCATTAAAAAAGTAGTTTTTTTTGTATTGTAAAATTGTGATATCGATAAATTACTAAGGCAGATTTGACTGCACCTATTATTGTTTTAATATTTAAAACTTTAGCATTTCTTATTTATAAGTTGTAACTAAATTAAGAGATGAGTTATTTTCCAACGGATCTGGCTTTTTTTCTACAATTTACGTATCCTGGGAAACATCTCGTAGGTATTCTCAAAGTTTAATTTTAACGACGCAACTATGACTAAGATTTCTTTGTAAGTAGTTCCCATACATAGATCGGATAAGATTAAATTATTTTAAATCTGGCATTTTTTTGTGTTCATAATAAATTATATCATATACGTATTTTAATTACCTGTTTCAATGTTTTTCGCGACCGACCACCATATAATGAATTTTAAAGGTTTTCCTTCCAAACAAAAGAATTAAAAGTCACGGATTTTAAGCCAAACGTCAGTAGGAAGTTCGTTGATCTTAAGTGGGAGATTAAAGTTAATTTGAAAATAATGAGTGTCACACACTTATTACAAAGTAAGTATACGTGTATGGCCATGTTGGACTAGAAACAAAGATATTTGTTGTTAAATAATAATAATAATAATTTTTGTTTATCCTTGTATATCTATAGTATTTTTTTTGGATATATACTTTTCGGATATTCCCTAAGGTTATATAAGGTTCTCTACTCCGTACTATGACACTTAGATCTGGGGACAGCAGAATTTGAGCCCTCAACTGTCCTTTACATTAAAATTTCTCGGTGCTAGGCCATGACTGTAGCCAATAAAAAAATATTTTAATTTTTAAAATAATCTCGTAAAATTTTAGTCACTATTAATGTTTTACCTTCACTTTGTATTCAGCACATAGTAGGGTAAGCAGAGAAAACTTGTGAAAATAGTGATAAGACACCCCGTCCATTAAGACAATTCCTTTGTCAATAACTGTGATTCTACTTATACGGTTTATTTACTAAGAGCGTTTTACAATTAGTGTTAAACCTCTCACATAGTAGTAATTAAGTTAACGATTATAATTTGCCTTTCTCGTTACTTATTGTTCTTCCCATATCTATGGCAGTGGGAACGTTTATGGAAATCTGTTCGTTATTGCACTTTGGAACTTTCATTTCACTTTTGGTTTCATATTTTATTTAACAGTGAAAATGATTAAATATTCAATATTTACATTTATTCGCTCTGGTGTTGAGGCAAACCGCGGCGTTGAGTTCCGCCACTCAACACGCAATGCCTTCACAATTAAGCGGAAAGTGGTAAGCGTTTTTATTAAGTGTTGAAAATACAGCGTGTGCGGGATACAGCTGAAGCTTAAAAAAACTAATGAGCCGCAATTTTAAATTATGGAAAAAAAATCTTAAAGGTATTATTATTGATGCATAAGTCTACAGGCTTAAAATTGTAGATATTTTTTTTAATAGGTAACTAATAATATCAATTTTAAGAGAAAATGTTCTTTAGAATCCAATATTAAGAATATTACGTTAGGAAAAACATTCTAACTCAATATTTTATTAAAATGTTTGTATCACTTGTAAATAAACATTTTTCTAGATAATTGTTACGTTTGTATTTCAAAGTCGCTTTTGTAGCTTTAAATGAAATCAATTTGCTTGTCTGATAAGCAACATCGTGAGATTGTAAATGTACAATTAATTAATTATACACATCAATCAAAATCCGGAGGCCAGTCATGGGGTAGGGGCACTAGGGTGTAAACGCGACTGGTTGTGGGTTCGATTCCCATTCGAGGAAATGAAATATTTAATATTTTCATTTCTTTCCTCTGGAGCGAGGCAAAGCGCGGTGTTAAGTTCGCCATTAAACAGATATATTCATGTAAAGGTATTTATTGGCATATTGTTTGTTAGTAGAATTACTGATGTGGGCAAGGCACGGGGAAGTCCCCCCATATTCGCCCATGGGTTTGTGAGAGATGCACGCAGCTAAAAGAATATAAGAAATATAGGCACCAATTTACGCTTTACAATGTTATTATTTAATTTCTCATATTTAGAAAACTAACTCCACATGCATCACTACAAGGCAAGTTATGAATTAATTTCGCAAGAACAATACGCATGTCTTTCAGCTCGCGCTAATGAAATGGGCCGTCAAGTTCAATGGATGGGTTCATGTAATTGTTGAACAATTATCAAGTTTTAGGGTTAACCTTTACACTGTAATGGTTTTAAAACCAATAATTAGAATCTGTTTACTAAATATATATTTGTTGTTTTATAAAATGTCACAGAGAATCTAGAATTATCCGGAGGAGAACCGGAGTTACCGACATAGTACAAAGAATTGGTAAGCTAAAGCGGTAAAAGGCCTATGTGCAACAGTGGACAATCGATGGCTGTCGATTATGATGATGATGATGAAAATGTCACAGAATATATTCACTGTATAATTCATCATTAAATAAAAAAATCAGCTTCACGCTCTATCCCGCACACATCCCTATTTTCCGTTGAATTTTCAAGGCATTGCGTGTTCAGACGCGACAATCAAAGCAGCGCTTTGCTTTGTTACTAGAGCGAAGAAATGAAAATATTAGCTAACATGTGGAAATCGAACCCACAACTATCGCTCATATTACACTCGCACACCTATACTTATAATATTTAACAATATAATAATAAGATGAATACTAGGAAGAGATTAAATAAACAATAAAGTGGAAATTAAATCTCAATGTGACATATACTGCGTGAGACGTCGCGCGCCGGTACTCCGGTAGTGTTCTCACGCGCGCCGCATGCAGCCTTGCCTTGCCTTGCCTTGCCTTGCTGGTTTTACTTATAAAATGTGTGGGTTTTAATATGTATGTATGTCTCTTATGCCGTATCTAGTGACTAGTAGAGAATTGCTATTTGAGATGACGTGTGGAGTGATTTGTTATTATTTTGTATGTTAATGTTTCATAATTGTAATGTTTTTTGTAGAATTAAATGATTATTTAGCTAGGTAGGTATATTTGCGGTTATTGTGGGAATGTAGAATATATGAAAATCTAAGTTAAGTTTTTGTCTACGCGTCAATTTTTATATTTAATTGTTATTAACAATAATTGTTATAGGCGTGAGATGTACGAAGATGAATCACTACGAATAAGATTTTTTCATAGAATTAAATTTTTATTAGCTAAAAAGATAGCTGAACGGGGTCAAAATTTCAACAAGTAGCCTTGCGGACGACGACCGTAGGTAATACTATACAAAGGACAGTTTTTACTCGTGAGAACCACCGCCGCGTCCGCAAGCAACCTTCGCGCATCGCCTGGTACTTCCTTTTGTAGGGTTGCTACAACCCACTTTCAGGATTTGTATGGGTGACCTCGCTTTTTCGTATATAAAAGATTTAAACTTAGTTTATGCTATTCATAGATAAGTAGTGCTGTTTTAAATATGTAGATGTATGTTTGTGTCGGTCGTCTATTTTGGTGTTTTGAAGTTTCAATAGATATTCTTTGTGCCTTTTGTATATATTTATGTATATGTGTACTTCAGTGTTTGTATTAAAGCATTTTTAAATATTATTTGTATACTTTTAACATATAATTTTCAATATATTTTTTAAGATTCACGTTGTATCTCACACATAGCAGATTAGGCAGAGGAAACCTGGGAACCTACTGTTAAAACACCCCGTTCCAATATTAAATATTTCATTTCCTCAAATGGAAATCGAATCCACAACCTGTAACGTACTATATGCGAAAACAAATTTATTGTTAGTCACCAACCCTAATTAGGAAATGCCTAAATTAAATTCATGTGAAAAACTCAGAAGCTTGGGGTTTTGTCTTTTTTACAATGCACTTCTCGTAAGTTGACTACTTTGAATATTAAATGATATCTTTGTAAATAAACATAAATTATATATTTTATCAAACTTCCTTATATAACAAATATGAAGTAATTACGTTGTTTATTATTCTTTTTATGAGAAATGCTAGGTACTTGTTTATAATTTAAAAGTAGGTATGTCATAAAGTAAACTGGTAGTATGTCATAAAATTATAATTTCTTAGAATGTATGCAGCAATTTAAATTTACCTTGTCACTCACAAAATAGTTAATTGCCATTGTTTTCAAATTAAGGCGAAGTTTGAGAAAATAATTTCATTAAAGACCTGATGTTGGTTAAGATTTTAGATCTAGTTAGCTATTTTAAACTACGGCAGTAAATTAGAATTTTGACGTTACTAAAAATAAATAACAGAATGGGCTAATACTTTGCTTAGCGACATGACTTTTGTGTTTGATGATTATAATCCCGATACGTTTAAATATTTATTTATTGAATTAATAAAAATGTTTATTCATAGATAATATATTAATTATTGAGCAGGGTCTTACTGTAAGTAGGCCCGATGGTTGTTAGTTCGATCCTCACTCGAGGGAATGATTGTTTTAATTATTTTGTTCCACCAAGATCAGAAACAGCGTGAAGCTGACATTGGTAAAGAAAAAGAGGAAAATTATGATTTAATATCCACCTCTTCCGAGATAGTTATATTCATATTTGGGTTTTAAACAATCGTAGCAGTAAAACGTTAAGTTTCTGAAAATAAATCTTTATTGGTATCTACATTATATTCGTACAGTGTTTCATTAAATATATTACATGATAAGTACAATTATCATTTTATGCAAATATTATGACTCGACCGTTTCTGGTCTTTGGATATTTTTTATAAAATACTTATTATTACAAATTTTATTATTATTTATTTATTATAAAACTGGGGGCTTACAATTGGGAAATATCAAAATACAGTGATAATTTAATTAAGTGATTTGCATTCAATTAAATAGTAGTTATTACAATAAATTATGTGAATATTTTAGAAAACAATGAACTTCTATTTGGGCAGTTTTTATTAAATACATCATTCTAAAATTTTGAAGTGAGAGAGAAAGAGACAAATCACTCCATTTATCACTTTCTGACATAGCTAGCGTGTGACGCAAAGAAATGCCTAGCCGGATCGAAGAAATATAATATATGTAAGTAAATATAGATTAACAATTTTACAAAACTTTTATAATTTATAAAAAATTGAACTTGAAGAAGAAGTTAGAAATTTTATATTTACTTTGTTTTAAAAAAAAAGCTCTAGAATATGGTTTTTTAAGCCCCACAGTACATTGTAACTAGATATAGCACCCTTTTTCCAAATACAGAGGAAGACACTAGAATAAGACATTGGTATTAAACCAAAAGTTACATATAATCATAATTTCATCGACGGAAATAACAATACTATTAATAACATAATATGAATTCCATAAAAAAAATTTTATTATTTCTACTTAAAAACTATTTTTGAATAGAGAATAAAGCTAGGCTATAACTTAGGTACGTTTATGTAATATTGTTTAAAAAAATATTGTGTTGCCATATACATCAAATATTATTACAGAGTATATTTTTGAGATGGCAACACTGCCATATATGATATTATGAAGTAAACACGCGAAAAGTAAATAAATTGGAATTATACATATTTATTACAATATTACTTTTTATTTTATTGGGATCATATACTTTATCGTTCATTCTAATTCTACGCGCTACCCTTGACTAAAATGAAAATAGAAAACAAATTAAACAATTTCAATTATTACAAAATGATCTTACGATCCTATTCTCATTTTAATCATTTATTTCGAATATATTAAGTACATTTTATAATATTTAGATCTAAATGGACGGATTTTCGACTTTTGTTTGGATCCAATTCTTCATCAGTTAATCACTGGCTGTTGAAAACTAGAAACAGAAAGAAAATAAAAATTAGAAAAATGAAAATATATAATAATAAGTAATCTGAAACAATTGCAGAAATTATGGGTCAATTACGTTGAATTAAAAAAAAACGGACAATTTACAAAATAAGTAAGTCACCAAGCAAATAAATATCAAGTAAATAAATATATATTATTTTATCATCCTCAATAAATAATGATTAAAGATTCAATAAATATATAGAATTCTGAAATCGAATGCCATATTAATTATTTAAATTAGAATTGTCTAAGAAAGGCTTAGAATTAGGCTTCGAAACTGAACGCCGCACTTGGTCTTGTTACTAGAATAAGTAAACCATATATGTATATGAATTGCTTATTTAACTTTCTTATTTTTTGTACAATACAATTATTTAATTGTACCTAAAATAAGAAAGTTAAATAATAAAAATCCACATTTCCTCACCGGAATCACGATCATTGACATCAAGTTCCAGTTCCCTCGGGTCCCGTTCCCGTTGCAGTGCTATATACTGTCGTATGAGACGCGCCACCTCGTGGGCCTGCTCCGCCTGGAGACGCGTCACTCTCTGTTGTAGGAGAGAACCGCATTTCACGTCGAGGAAGAGAGTTCCATCTTCTGAACGGACCTGGAGGACAAGTTATATGTAAAGTAATGTAATAAAGCAAAAGGTCTCTTCAGCTTTATATATTTTTAATGGTTTCATATTAATGTATTAAACGAAGAGTAATAAATGTTGTTTTTCTTTGTTAACAATATTTATAGAAAGACACAATATTCATTGTGGTGTACTAAATGAAAAGTTATTAAAACATATAAGCGAGTGATATAAAATTTAATTTTAAAACATTTTTTTTTATTAAAAATGTGACATATAACATAAAAATTATATTAAGTATATTCTAAAAAAATATAAATAAGTGTAAAATAACACTTTAAATAAGTTAAAAATAAAAATTATATTAACTATTAAGTCAATTTTGTATCAACATACACTACTATTTTTAGTTATTTGTTTACTGTTGTGTAACTTTAATGTACATACATATCCATACCTATATTATAAATTCGAAAGTAACTCTGTCTGTCTGTCTGTCTGTCTGTCTTTTACGCAATCAGGGCCAAACCGCTAATTTAATTGTGATAAAATATTCATATAGAGATACTTGAGGGTCCCGGGATGAACATAGGATATTTTTTTTTCTCATATTTGTAATATTTTTGATATATACCAATATATTAAAATAATTAATTTGACAAGCAATTTATTCCGCCATGTTAATAACAATCGTCGCTACGCGTTGCTAAGCAACGGCTTGCAAAGTTTGTTGTTTTAAGAAAACGTCACCCAAAGTGAGTTTGCTTAATGCATATAAGGCGCGCGCCGATATAGATTTGTGTACATTAACAAAAATTAGATGATTACTATAATTTGACATTCATCCTTATGAAAATAAATATAATAGTCACTTGATCATTGTCATTTCATCTTGATGGAAATTATAGTTTACTGTATAACATTCTAATAAATAATTAAGGAGATGTCACTGATTCCAAATGACCTAGCCTACGAGTAGTATAGTACGATCGACGCGAACGGGCAGATGACTTTAATGGATTTGTAAATTTTTATATATTTTCGAATTACTATTATTTTTTATGTAATTATTTGCTGCTTATAATTAATTTATCTCAGTTCGGTTATCTATACCGATGTTATACACTTAAAATATCGTAATTTTAATCATTTGAGATTTTATTTAATATTGTTCGCAGAAATTAATAATTATTCAATATAGAACAATGTTTAGTACGCGCGCACGGCAAACTTTAGGTACTTTTTCTAATATTAAGAATTTCCTTTAGTTACTTTTATTTCTTTTGTTTGTTCATTTCGGTTACTCAGATATTTTCTCTAATAATAAATCTCCACTTACTATTATTTTTTAACTTATTTTAATTATTTAGGCTTATATTTTCGCGGGCGTAGCCGCGTCCGGGTCCACTAGTATATATATACAAATCACACTAACCTTCCTAGTAGATATAAGGTCGGCGTACGGCCAATGTGCGTCGGTATCGTGTGTGGCGGGGTGCAGCAGATGTACGCCTCGTCTGTTCAGTGCTAAAACATATTCTCTCCACTCTCCGCCACCGCCCACTCGACGTACCGCGAAGAATGATGAACCGAATAACGGCCAGCGGGATAACACCTGTATGATAAAAATATTAAGTTTTAGAACAAACTAAAATAATAATAAATTATGATATTATAGCTCCTCCGGGACACTACGCCACGGTATGTCATTTTACCACAGCGAGGAAATAAATTAAATTTGTACCTATGTGTGGGAATCGAACCTACAGCAGTTGCATTTATAACCAGCTACTTAATTAAATATTAAAAATAATAAATATACTGGTTGAAAATACTCATATCATCATCATCATCCTCATTAACAATGGCGGTGCAGCTACGAGGCCATGGCCTGTTCAAGAATATACTTCCAGTTTGAATATTTAAATATATATTTTTAACTTAACTATTATTTTAGAATTCTGACTTAAGTAATTATTATTTAGAAGTCTTGTTTTAATCTACGTATCGCGATTCACGTGTATGTATGTATTTAAGACTTTATTATAAAAATAAAAACAAATATTCGAAAATTTTAAATGATATAAAAAAAAACGAAAATAATACATATGTACCTGCAATACTTTAGATTTAGCAGCGGCCGGCGTTAAAGTACGCACAGTAGGCCACTCCGCGGACACCCACGACGCCCATTTATTAGGTTTCGGTTCCCTCAAGGCCAACAAAGGTTTCGGTAAGAGGAACTTCAAATCCCTTGGATGGGGGGCATCTGGGAGGCCTGCAGCTCGGTGGAGTAGGGCTGCGACGAGGGCCGCGTCTCGTAGTATGGGTGCTCCGGGCGCTCCGCCCCCGGGGAGGACCAGGAGGAGACCTTCTAGGTAGTCTGGTGCTACCTGTAAGTGAGGATTGATTAGTTTAGTAATATTTTTTCATAATATTTTAAATTACGTGAGTGACTATTTGTTTTTCAATAATAGGTACATCTTCTAATCTCTCATTCTAATTAAATTGTTAACATTTTTATTGTTGTAAGTATTTAATTTACTTTTTCAATTAAAAGAAGGTTTAGAAGTAAGAAATAATTATCAAAGAATTTAGATATTTAAATTACCTTTTTAAATTTAGCAAAATGATTATTATTATAGTAAGTTTGAAATTGTAATATTTTACCTGATTAAACAGTACTTCTGTATACAAAGCGGGCGCGTCCTGCCGTAAGGGATGATGCCACACAGACCTACAGAAGATCAGGTAGAAGGGGTGGTGGGCTCGTTGCAGTTCAGTGGTAACGTCTAATACGTATTCGTCTCCCGACAGAGGCATTGTGAGAGCGTCTCCCGCCACTATGCAGTAGAGGGAGAACTCTGCTCTTTCCGCTGTTGTTGTTACGCCAATCTGGATATATATATTTTGTTTTATATTTATGACGAAGCCAGTATTAAAAGGTTTAAAATTCTATTATTGTTTTAGATAATATCTGATAATGTTATATTGCAACAAATATATATCTTATTTTGTATAATAGTACAGGCAAAGTCCAAAGTGACCGTTTTATTTCCGGTTTGTATTAATTATAACAACCGGGATACAACTCTTGCATTAATAGTAGTAGGCTCACATATAAAATAATTGATTTTATATAAGAAAACCAGTTAAATAGACAAAAAAATATGGGTAACATTGTTCTTTAGGATATAATGGAATATCAGACGAGAAAAAATATTCAAATCGAACATAGATTTGACTTAATGTTAAAATAACCTTTAAGATATATGTATAACGAAAAAAACAACAAAATAAACTCACCAATTCGCACAATTCATTAACAATATCCTGCACTACGGTGGCGCAGCGCGTGTTGACGACGCGCTCGGCGCCGCCCGGCAGCCGGTACAGCTGCCGCCTAGCAGACCGTCCCGCCGATACTGCTGTCACCTATATTAAACATATCTTTAATTTTTTAAAAATTTAGGAGGGTAGGCAGAGAAAACGTATTATCTAGACATTCTGTTCTTCGTTTTGCGTCTGAATTCGTACTCAACTTGAAGTAGGAGCTCAATGCCCCGTTGTGTTTTGCCAGAGCGTGGAAATGAAATCAAAATAATTTATTCTAGAGTGGAGATTGAACCGCCCGAGTGACTTAACATTAGGTTCCCAGGTTCCCAGTGCATATTCTACTGATATATTTTTAAATCTTACCTCTTCCACGCTGGGAACGTTCTTTCTGCCACCACAGCGTAGTGTCTTCCTGAAGTTGGCGAGGCAGACGGCTGCCGTGCCCTGGCAGGGCCGCCGCCGGTCCGCCGCCGCCGCTGACAGGTATTCTATTAGGAATGGCCTGGAATATAACAGTATTCATTATATTATTCAATCAGTTTATGTAATTTCATCAATTATTAACATGTAATATTAAAAAATAAAAAAATAAAAATAAGAACATTTTGTTAGCTTTGATTTTCGAAGCTAAAACAATATATTGCCACATGAATTATTTACTATTTATTAATTAAAACGTACATTTTTATTTAGAAATAGATTAATCTTACCTAAGTGTCTCAGAGCAGGTGAAGTACGAAGCGAGTATGGACATGAGTCTCCACGCCCGCTGACAAGAGTCTTGCGAGGGAGATCTGTTCGAGGTGGTCTGTTTCATTAGTTGACAGTAAACTTCATCACGCAGCTCCGGTACTGAGTGGCAGTGCTGAAATATATAAATAATAACTATAAATATAATGTTTTGAGATTATTATTTCAGTTTTAAGAAACTATTGGATAGTGCAGTACAAATGAACAAAAAAAAAATTAATTTCCTTTTTTTATAAATTATATTAACATTCAACAAACAAACAAGCAACCAATAACATAATAAACAACAAAAATCCCTTAAAAACATCTACTTTCAATGCACTCACCATAAGCACAGTATAAACACATTTAACTTCAGTTAAATCCTGATGCATCGCCCGTTCAGCCGGCTGCAGGTCCCCACAGTACGCCCTCACGCACGTGAAGCACTCCAGGGCTGGTGGTGCCAGTGCTGCAGGTAGCCGTAGGAGTGGTGCTCGAAGAGGAGTAGCCTGCCATTTCACGACGTCAGTCTGGGCTTTCCACGTCCACTCGTTGCGTTTAGCCTTGCTTTTCAGTGAGGAATCCGCTTTCAGAATTTCTAATCTGTAAATGATAATATAATTGTTGTGTTTAATGTTAACTTTATATAGCTGTCGAGTTTTATAGTATGTAATAACGCGACGAGTGTGGGTTCGATTTCCACTCGGCGGAATGAATTATTTAATATTTTCATTTCCTCGCTCTGGTAATAAGACAAAGCGCAGTATTGAGTTCCATCACTTAACACACAATGCCTTCAGAATTCGGCGGAAGATAGGGAACCGAGTGTCTTAACACTAGGTTCCTGTCGTCTAGCCTGCCATATTCGGGATACAGCGTAACTCTAAAAAAATATCTTCTTTGTTAATAAGATAAAAAAAAAACATATTATCTAAGTGATAGGTAAAGTTGGTAATATATTAAAAAAAATAATAATTAATATGAAATAAAAATAATATACAAAATATTGACGATCGTCAGCGGAAGTAGTTTTTAATTCACACCTTCTCTTGAAAGCATTTCACTAGACTAGAGAAAGAGCGCGTGAGAATATTCGCATTGAATCGCTTATTAAATAGTAAATTTCGAGTGCAATCTTTGAGATTAATATCTAAAAGTAATAATTTCATATAATATTGCTATTTCTTGTATTATAGAGAAACAGGGTGTCCTTAAGTCTTAAAGACGATCCGATCCCCACTTTTCGGGACATTGTGTATTGAATGGCGGAACTCAACTTTGAGTTTTGTTTCGACATCAGAGCGAAAACATGAAAATATTGAAATATTTCCTCGAGTGGGAGTCGAACTCACAACCTGTAGCGTTTACAGTCACACGCTTGTGCCGCTGTGCCAGGACTCTATACATAAATGAGACATATAGCGTTAGACTAATTAAAAAATATTATTTTTTTGATTATGCTTTAGTATAATTAAAAAATAACTTTTAATATAATCAGAAAAAAAACAAACAAATACATAATTTTATTACAATAAAAACTATTGATACAACGTGAGCCAATAAAAAAACTAGTTTATACTTATTTATTATTTAAAACGAAATCGTAAATCAATTAGAAATCGTTAAAAGAAGAAAAGATTCTAATAAATATAAGTACAAATATAAGTATATAAGAGATTATTCAACCAGTTAAATAATCGATTTCATATGTAATATTTCGCACTATCATCGTGAACCGCGCTGATGGATGAAAGCTTAACAACCTTTTTATCAATTAGAGAATGATAATTATATATTTTTTTGTAGAATTGTGTAAGATGTTTTTTCTATTTTAGCTTGTAATTTCTAAAATTAGTTTGCACGTTCGTTAAATATTTTGTATAGTGTTAAGACACTCCGTTCCCCACTTTTTGCCGAATTAGAGGGCATGTTGAGTGAATTGCGTGTTGAATGGCAGAACTCAACGCCGCGCTTTGCCTCGACACTAGAGCGAAGAAATGGAAATATAAATGTAAATAAATATTTCACTTCCTCGAGTGAAAATCGGCCTGCGCCAGGACGGCCTTTCGGGTTCCTTATTTTTTTTTTTTTTTCATTTATTTATGTACCACACAAGAAAAAAAAAAAGTACAGAAAACTTATACTAACAGAAAAAATGTGTACAATGGATAACTTATCTCTAATAGAGATCTCTACCAGAAACCCTTGAATGTAGGAGATTTTGAAAGAAATGATTCGGGTGCGGTATTCTTTTATTCCTTTTCTTTCTTTTAAAAAAATAAATTATCTCTACCTAATTAAAATTTTAAGATAAAACGAAAGCGTTTTATATTTCTACTCGAGTATCTATACTAAACACATACTGTATTAAGAAATCGATGTCGCCTAGTTTTCACTTGACCTTATCAATTTTATTAAAATGAAAACATGTATATTAATAACTTTTTAATAAATAGACATAAATTTATTTAAAGTGACAGATTCACAAACAAAAGAGGCATGTCAAAGCGTAAAATCTACATTTTTGCATATCATTATTTTCTTTTAAAATAAACTGTGTTTTAAACTTATGTAATATTTTTTAATCTATACATGTTTTATGTAAAAAATGTTATTTGGCGATGTATGGTTATTAATATTCATATAATAAATAGAAATTTGTTCACGATTACACGGATTTAGTCAAATAAAAATAAGTTTTTTTTTCTTATTTCTTGCATTGCTTGTTTATAATAGACTATATTTAATGTCAACGATTGTTACCAGAGCGAAGAAAAGAAAATATTAACAAATAACAATTCATTCGCCCCGAGCAGGAATTGAACCCACAACCGTCGCTTACACACGCTTGTGCCACTGAGCCACAACGAACTCAAATTTACCATTCATTCCATCATATTATTTAAATTCATTATTAATATTTAATTATCAGTTGCAAATATGTCTACTTAAATTATTGAATGTTGTCGAAAGTACCGTAAAAGTCGATCAAGCGAAAAGAAGACCACTTGTATCGACATCGACGTTTACATTACAAGCGTTGATAATTAGATTGTTTTGTGAAATATTCTTAGTAAATACTTTAGTTATTAAAACGTCAATTCTCTATTGATTTGTGTTAGAACCGGCTAAAAATGCTAATTCCTTATTTCAACACGTCTATTATGTTTAATTCGTGTTATACAGTCGTGATTGTGGGTTGCGGTCGAGCACGATACGCGTTTACACAAATCACGTTGACGAATACAATATAAAGCAATAAAATGAAAATTAAAAATAAATAAATCAGCTTCACGCTGTATCCCGCACACAGCAGGGTAGGCAGAGGGAACCTAGTGTTAGAGTTGAGAATACACTTCATTCAGAATTCTGCCGAATTCTGGAGGTTTTGCGTGTTGAGTGGCAGAAGTCAACGCCGATAAAATGAAAAAAACATAGAATACAGAAATTCCAAAGTTACCATAAGTTTGGAATATGATAAAATTATATGTGTGTATAAATATATTTTTGATTATACTAAAAAATAAATAGCACAACATAATAATATTAAATTATTTACGTATAAGATAAAACCTCATATTCTAAAATAAATTTAAATTTAAAATAAAGATTACATTAATAATAATAAAATAAAATATTATAAAAGATAGATAGATAAAAGATTAAAAAAGATTTCGCAGTACACTACGCCGTTTCGTAATACACAGACATACATACGAGTATTATATAGGTATCATATGTAAGTAAGGAATTGTTTTTAATGCGTATGAATATTTAATTTATTCTTTTGTGTGCATTTGCGTGCGTTTAGCGTTTACAAGGCGTGACCGATTGTCGTTTATATAATTGCTTTGGCGATGGAAGTGTGTTACTTGTAGTGCTTATTTAGAATTAAGGAAACCTTATTTTATAGTATGTGAAAGTATATATGTACATAAAAATGAATACGAAATCGTTTGTTAAGGAACGTGGAACTAGGGCACGCACGTGTTACTGTAACGCGACGGTTTTGAGTTCGATCCCCACTAGAGGAAATTAATTATTAATTATTAATATTTTCATTTCCTCGCTGTGGTACCAACGCAAAGCACGGCGTTGAGTTTCACTAATGAACTCGAAATTTCGGCAGAAAGTGGAGAACGGAGTGTCTTAACATTAGGTTCCCTCTGTCTACCCTGTTATATGCATACGGAAGCAGCGTGAAACTAGAAATAAAAGCAGTAATATTCCACAAAAGTGCTAACACAACAAATTTTCAATAAAAATAAATACACTTATAAAAGAAAATTGATAAAAAACTATCATTGTAAGGAGCCTTTACTTCTAGCATGGTGTTCATTACATACATTGAAATAATTCCAGTGGGGATGCAAAGTACGCTGATGAAATATTACATTATGAAATTGTATATTATACCGGTAGTGTAGAAAACATTGCGCAGTAATGTGCTTGTTATAATTGCTTTGAGATTACATAGATAAGTTCTCTGTACGATAATCTTATATATTATACATCAATGTAGGTACTTTAATTCGAGGCCGTAGTGGCGTTGGGGCACAAGGGAGCGATTATAACGCGTCAGTTGCGGGTTCGATTCGCAGTCTATTTAGATTACATTTTCCTTTCTTCGTTCTGGTATCAAAGCAAAGCTCATAAAGTAGTAAAAAAATATAGTGGCAAGTGGGGAACAAAGTGTCTTAACACTAGGTTCCCTCTGCCTACCTTGCTGTATGCGTAGTATAAGTGGTGAGTAATTCTAAGTACTTTAATAAATAATATCTCAAACAAAGTCTTGAAATATGATACAAAGTTTGCAAAAGACTTCAACGATTATGCAGCTCGTAAATTGTAAGAGAAATTAAGGTAATCTTTTTTGTTTTGTCGAGTGTTTTAATTATAAAAGTATTAAATTAACAATGGATACATAATAATGAGATTTTAAGAAAGTTTTATTGTTATTTCAAATTAGTGTAATATTTTGGATAATAAGGCAAATAAAGATATCAGTAAAAGTTTGCTTGATCTGTCAAAGTTCACTTTAAACTATAAACACATTAAATATTATTCATAGACTATAAACACTTATTTAAATCTTAATTAAAGTCTTTAATCAACTTAAAGACTAAATTCAGTTTATTAATTAAAGAAAACATGAAATTTTAATGTAGTACGTATTTAGAAAGGCAGCTTTAGTTATTTTGCAAGGTGTGCCCTTTGTCAGTCCCTTTATGTATGATTTTGCAAATCAATAAAAGTAATATTTAATAAATAAACTATTTTTAAATAGTAATTGTTTAAATAATATATTTTTCATTAAATTTCCAAAGTCACTAAACACTATAATAAAAATGATAATACACAGAAACAGAAAAAACACAGAGAGAGAAAAACACAAAAAAAAATCTTACAGCTGCTTATTGATGTGTTCACAAGCGTAGCTATCTTTGTTTACATCAGGTTCCCAATCGTACTTGTCTTTGTTTACGTCAGGTTCCGCTTCGGACAAGCTGTCCCCCGAAATATCACCATCGGTGGCCATTACGCACGCGCGCCGATACGATACTGACCGCAGTGCGCGATTAGCGAAAGTGACTGAGCGATCAATTCTGAATAACTTTGCATTTTACGTTGAAACACGAGGCCAATTTGTTATAAACAATTTAAATGTTTATATCGGATGTTATAATAGCGTTTATTGGTTTTTGTTTAAGTTTAATTATGCTATTATATTTTATAGTTGATTTTAATAACACAGATGAGGTCATGACTTCAATTTTAAAATGTCAAATAATAAAAAAATATCTTCGTAATTATTTATTTTAAGTTATCAGCTAATAGTATCAACTATTTAGTATTAAAACTCACTTCAATTTCTATTAACCTAATATGGTCTCTTTGACTCTTGTAAAGGCACTATTACGTAGATATTGAATAACTCGCGTAATATATTACACAGTGGAACTATTTGAATTCATTGCCTTTTGCATATTTCATTGAAAAATTGTTTTTTTTTATGATATGACTACTTAAATCTTACAGGACATATTACATATCGTGGGGTCAGTTTGTACTTACATACAAACCCTATTTTTTCTCTTAGGAAAAGAATATTGCAAATTCTCGTCTTAGTAAGCAAGTCTCAAGTCTCGTCCTATAAGAAATGCCCATGTAAAATTATACACTCCTAGCACTAGTAGTAACAAAGTTTCATACAAACTATCAACCCCAAAAACAACCCCTTAGAAGTCGAATATTGCAAATTCCCGTCTTAGCGAGCACCTACGTCCTGTAAGTAACTCCTATGCAAAAAATCAGATTCCTAGCACATGTAGTTTCTGACATTTCGTGATGAGTGAGTGACCTTTCGATTTTATATATATAGATGATGTTTGAACTTTTATAGCAAAGCAGGCAAAAGAAATCTTGTACTTTCCGCCCAAATATAGATATATTGCGCGTTAAGAGGCCGAACACAAAGCCGCGTTTCGTCTTGTTACCTGAATGGAAATCGAACGTACAACCGTCGCGTTTATTAAACACTGTACTACTACGCCACTACGGTCTCATTTTTAAAAGTTAATTATAAGCGAATATGCAGTGAGATTACAATGATACGAAAAAAAGTTACAAATATATCAAGATTTATTGTAGTGGTATGTGAACGTATTTAACTCGACAATGAAGTAGTTTAGCCGCGTCATTTAAGAGAGCGAGGTACCAAATCAACCGAATTGTTAAGTCATTCATAAACTTTAAAACTTAAAGTAAAAATAACGGTTCAGTTTTTAATTTAAGGCGTTTCGAGCGTGCCAGTTGAGCACCAATCACTTCGTCAAGATAAAATAACATACCTGATATTAAACAAACTAATTATAACATTCCATTATCAGTTATCTAATGTAGTTGATAAGTTGATAGTAGTAACTGGTGACACAATAAATATCTAAGAACAACACTGAAACTATGAAAAAAGACATTAATTTTAATGTATTTTTTTTACTTTATTGACCTTGGTCATTAAAATGTTATTAATTGATGTACTTATTATTATTAATAAAAGAAGTTAAATATATTTGTTTACACATAATTCGCAATCACTTAAAATAATTTCAGTAAAACAACCCTTACACGTAGCTTTAGACGGTATCACTAAAACGTAATTTATTTTGAAAATATCACAAAATAACCACGAAAAGGCCAAAAATTTGAAATATAGAGTAAAAATACAACTTTACATTAGAATGTCTGTGAGATAATTAATATAATATATCGATGAAATTTGCCAAATACTTGCATTCGATAAGTAAGACGCGTCGCGGCGGCGCACGGCATGGCCGCTAGCTCTTGTCGTCTCTAGTCAACTCTCAACGCGTTCCGTGCCAACGATGTTCCCAACAAGACTGACTAGGGCTGTGCACTTTTTAAGACAACTTTTTACGACCCATTGTTTTTGCGAGCCCGTGAACTGACACTGTTGCCCAATATAAATCTACGATAATTCGTCATTTTTAGGGTTCCTTGTACAGTAATTGCTAGAATACATATACGAATATGTTTTGTAATTACAAATTAAAATTAAATCGATTAAATTTATTAATCGATTTATTATTAAATCGATTTATTAATCGATTTAATAATAAAATTGTGCATCGTATAAAGAAAAATGACGGTAAACATAAAACATAGAAAAATATTTTAAAATTATTTTGAAATTTACAAATTCAATTATACAACTAAATAAACATTTTTATCATAATTATGAAATAGATACGTTTTTTGATATTACTGAACCATATGATACTTGACCTAAATAAAGAATATACTTGCATATTTTTAAATTAACCTTTTGTTGTCCAGTTACAGAGAAAACAATGAAAGCGAATAGACATTACAACGTGGAAATTGGATCACACATACATACAATAATATAATACATATATAAAACGTAATATTATGAACTGGTTTCTTCAAATACCTTAAAATAACGTAAACAATGAGGAGATAAACATGTTATAAATGCCAATTATTTTTTAAAATAATTTATATTAAATTATATCAATTTTAGATTATCTGTCGACGTATTTTTTTTAAAGTAAAAGTAAAGGAATCAGCCAGTTATTTCATTTTCAGAAACTGGAAAGTTATAGGGACAACCCTAAGGTATAAATACAGAAATACAAGCATAAAAGTAGTTCGGATTCCAAGTGTACATTGAATGCAAATACTCGTACAGGAACCCACACGGTTTTTGTCGTTGACGAACAATGTTAAGAAATAGTCTATCTCTGGCTCTATGTTTGCAACATACTGTATTATTAAAATAAATGTTTATAAATAATAAACATAGGCATATAATAATTATTTAAGATTTCTAATAAATTATATTATGTACAATATTATAATTTAACGTTTTTATATTATTAAGTTACTTTTAAGCAATAACTGTAATTATATATTTTTTTTATCAACATCTTTGCGTGCATGAGATCTTTGTTTTTCAAGATCACGCTCTAAGAAATCACGACTTTTTGTTTCACGCTTATCCCGCATATAGTAGGGTTTTTCACTGAATTCTGGAAGCATTGGGTGTTGACTGGTGAAAGAAACCCAATGGCTCACGTTGCCTCGTTACCAGAGCGAGGGAATGAAAGTATTAAATACTTCATCCCCTCGAGTGGGAGTCGAACCCACAACCGTCGCGATTATAGTCGCCGTAAATTTGTGCCCACGTCCTCTACATGTATATACATATACTATATGTATAAAGGAGATATACTTAATATCTGTATTCAAATATCTCTTGTAATTATTTTGGAAGACATAGAAAATTTTGTCCACTTTAAAGACATCGTGACGAAGTGAAGTCAGGAGAAAACACGACCCAGAGACGATGAACTGCAATAATGTACGTTTAAACATATATTATGTACATCTAAATGAAAAGCAATTTCGATGATTCTATGTTAAGTATGCACTTACTCTCTGGCGGTAATATGTAAATTTTAGAAAATTTTCAATCTATATGAGAAATCGTTTAAATTTGTTCAAGCCTACACGATTCAGCTATTTTAAATGTATTGATTAATTTGTAAGTTATGTTTACGAATTGCTATAATTATAAATGGTAGGAAAGTTAAAAAAATTACTTTGTTACATATGAAGTTTTTCATTAAATTGGATGATTCTCACATTTAAAATTAGAAATGAAATTAATAAAATTTTTATCGTCGTAGTTTTTGTTGTTAATGTTTAATTTGTTTATTTAAAACTGTTGAGTTATTAACGTTTTAATGTAATCCTAGGTCAGTTGAATATCGTATACCACACATACTTAACGTGGTGGTTGTGGGTTTAACTACTCGAGTAAATGTTAGTTGTTAATTTATAATATTCTAAGTTTCCTGATTATTAGAGTATTTTCATTTCACAACAAAGTGTCTTCGCACTCTTACACTTCGCACACTTGTCTTATTGAGTTTTTATGAACATCCGTATATAAAATAAAAAAATAAAAGTTTCTAGAGTTGATATCTAACTATAATATTATGCATTATGCATTAGAGGCCATCGTAGCGTAGCAACCCAGCGTCTGACTGTAAACGCGGCGGTTGTAGGTTCGATTCCCACTTGAGAGAGTAAACTAGTTTAATTCCCTCGCCCTAGTAACAAGACAAAGTCCACCGTTCCGCCACTCAACATGAAATGTCTCGAAAAAAAATGCATACATTTGTAGACCTGAAATATTTACATTTACTCTAATATCTATTCAAAATCTAAATAAAATACCAAGAAATTAATTTAAAAAAAATACAAAAACCGCCCTCACACTAAGCTACAAACACGTAATTCCGCATAAGAATTGGGCACGCAATACGAAACAGCCCAAATAACCAGAAACCAGCCACGATATATGTGAACGTGATATAACAATGGATTATGTTAGTGACCTGTTCTTCTTTATTGCAAAATGTGGTATTTGTAAGAGACAATAAGAAAATAGAGCATATCTCATTATAAGATATACTTAAAGTGTTTAATTAAAAAGATTTCTATTATTAAAGGGAAGTTTAGGCCTGTCTTGGGGCATGGGCTCAAGCTTATGATTGTAAATGAGACAGGTAGTGAGTTCGTTTCCTGCTTGAAAAGAAATGAAATATGTAATATTTTCATTTCCTCGCTCCGGTAAGGCGGTTTCGGCAAAAATAGGAATCTAACGGAAACGAAGTGAATTACACTAAGTTTCTAGGTTCCCTCTGTCTAACCTGCTATGTGCAGGATACAGCATGATATATTATATAGAAATTTGATATTTCAGCTTCACGCAGTATCCCGCACAAAGCAGGGTATTCAGATGGAACCTAGAGTTAAGACAATCCGTTTCCCATCTTCCGCCGAATTCTGAAACCATTGTGTATTGAGTGGCGGGACTCAACGCCGCGCTTTGCCAAATATTATTTTCCTCAAGTAGGGATCGAACCCACAACCAGTTGCATTTACAGTCACACACTCGTGCCCTTGCGTTACGACTGGCCTTTTTTTAGAATGGTACTCGTATAAGTTACCTACTATTTGAATAATGCGTGATGTGAATGAAACCGTAAAATATTTTTTATAATAACATTCCTAATTTGCGTGTCAATTATATTCAGGGGCGTGCCAATCATTAATAATTATAATTTTCTCTAACTTGCAAAAAAAGTACAGAAATAAATATTATCAAATAATAATATTTATATAGCAATGTGGTATTATTGTAAATTGGAGAACATCACGGTCCAGGGGCACAGCGTGAGACTGTTACACCGCGACAGTCATAGATTCGATTCTCATTCGATTAAATGAATTATTTAATATTTTCATTTCCTCGTTCTGGTCTCAAGAAAAGCAAAAAAACAATGTCTCGAAAATTCGGCAGAAAGTGCGGAACAGAGTGTCTTAACCCTAAATATCACCAACCTACTAGCGTGAAGTTAACAAAAAACTAAATTAAGTTTAGTACTTACTCTGGACTTTGCCTAAAATGATCCACGGCAAATTGAAGAAGCGGGTGTCTGCCATCATGTTGGGGTGTCGACTGGTCTCTCCTCTCATCCCGCATATCTCTTTCACGCTCCCTATCTCTATCTCTGTCACGTTCACGGTCTCTATCTCTTTCACGATCTCTATCTCTGGGCACTGGGGAAGATGTTGGAGCTCTTCTATCTCGTATTTCCATTTCGGACTCATCTCGAGATTCCCGTAGCTCTCTTATCTCTCTGGAATCTCTAGATTCTCTGGACTCTCTTGATTCTCGAGACTCCCTCGTATCCCTAGAATCACGTGTTTCCCTCGATTCACGTTCAGTGATCTTTTCTTTCGTGCTGGATATGCCGTTAGTCGTTGGTTTTTGTTGTACCTGAAACAAATTAGAGAACTTTCATTATTTTCTTTCTTAGATACAAATAAGCTTAATTTTTTCATAAAACTTATTAACTGCGTTGGTGATCCTCTACTATTTAAGTTAATTTCAATTCAACTAAATTGTATAAAATTATTGTAGAGTTTAGTTTTAGTAATAACTAGCGGCCCGCCCGCGGCTTCGCCTGCGTGAACTACGTTATTATTAATTTCTGTCTCCATGAGTACCTACGTCGTATAAGTGACGTCCATGCTAAATTCGAGACTCCTAGCATTTGTAGTAACTAAGTTTCATACAAACTTTCAACCCCAAACACAACCCCTTAGAAGTTGAATATTGCAAATTCCCGTCTTAGCGAGCACCTACGTCCTATAAATAACTCCTATGCAAAATTTGAGATTCCTAGCACTTGTAGTTTCTGAGATTTCGTCATGAGTGAGTGACCTTTCGATTTTATATATATAGATAAGAACGAAAATTTTAATTATTTTGGAAGATGCGTTACTTGTACTATAGTTCGTTAAATATTATGTAAGGAAAGTGTTTTCTTCTTTTCCAACTAACAATGCCATGATATTTCACCATTGAGAGGCGCGAGCCGCTCACGAAAGCGTGATCATGTTGTTAAAATATATCATCAACCTACATATTTTCTTTACGCGATTGCTTTCGGAAATTGAAGTTATTTTTTTCAGTTTCACGCTGTATCCCGCACGTAGGCAGCCTAGTGTTAAAAATCTCTACTCCCCACTTTGGGATGAATTACGGAGACATTCGTGTGGTGAGTTTCGCCACTCGCGAAGAAATAAAAATATTAAATATTTCATTTTCTCGAATAGAAATTGAACTTACAACCTGTCGCCAGCATGTTTGTGCCCCTGCGCCATGAATAGCCTTAACACACATTTTTAAAAATTTCCAAAGTAAAATAATTAAAAAGAACATAATGTCGCTATTAAGATTAATTTATTTTTTCGTTTATTTTAATAAATAATTTAATATAAAAATGATACAATAAAACTATATATAATGTGACTAATTTAAGATTTAGATACATACTTTTATATAGCTTTCTAAAACAATTTTAATAAAATATAGCATAAAATCAGAATTTAAGTAATCTGAAATTATGAGTTACATATTACGTGATTTTAAAATAAAATAATTTTATCCTAATTATTTTTTTAATTAAATTAATACATAGTCTAGAAATATACCTTTTTATTACGTTTCAAAGTTTTCCTGCTCAACGTCCGTATAACACCATATATATTTTCCATTTTCCCGAAAACACTACATTTATGCACAAAATGACTTTAGTGTCAAATAGGTACAACAGATTATATAAGACTATAGATAAAATTTACAATTATTTAAAAAATATATATATAATATATGTAATAATAGAAATTAAATAATTGTCTATAGTCCGCGCCGCGATGCAGTCGCGGAGTGCAGCGGTATGCGCCCGCCCGACTCGCATCAGTGAACTAAGAATTTTACATTTTAATAAATATTTATGTTCTTCTATGTATGTATTCGCTTCGATAAATTGTGTTTAGTTTTAGCAAATTAATTCCTTATAACGCTACATCTTATTTATACATTTTATTTTAAACTTAGGAGAGTTTTAATGAATGCCAAAAGGAGTATGCAATGCAGCATGAAGGTTTTCTAGATGAAGTAATGCCTGTTAATAAAGGCATTGCATAGCAAGTTGTTTGCAGTGACCTTTGCCAGCATAAATTAAATCTAGAAGTCACAAGTAAACGATATTAGGATTCGTAGTTTATGATTTACGTTATCGTCGTAAGATTTTGAAACAGAAAATTGTAAGAAACATATTTTTTCATTTCATAAATTCAACGTTTTTTGAACGACGAGTGGGAATCGAACTCAGAACCTGTAGCGTCTACAGTCACACGCTTGTACCCCAATAAAATCATAGCTTGTAAATTTTAAGTAAGCTAAGTCTCTAGGCAACAGAAAGTGTGTCATTGAAGTGTTAATAAAGTGATAATAAGTGTCGTCCCGCATACATATTCAGGTCATTTTAAAACATAAAGCATAATATATTTTTCTTATAGATATCATAAATTCAACCTTAAGATTTAGCATTTATTAAAAGAAAACAAACTCCTTTTTTATCTTGCACTTTCGAGCACTTAACAAGAATCCGTGAAGACATAAACCATGTAAAAGTAAATGCCCGAAACCTAAGATGAACACTAATTTTTAAAAATTGTTATTTTTTATTAAAAGTTATTCTAATTACGTATATAACTTTCATTTTAATTATGTAATTGAAATAAAATTAGTTAACAAAAAATCAACATCGTAATTGTTAAGTTTTGTCCGTCGGTATACCTATAGACTTTCGAGAAGTATTTTAAAAATTATCTGCACTAGATAATTAACTCACGCAAATGAATTATTAATTTTTAAAGCCCGCATACAAAAATTGTGTATGTTTAGTGTTATACATTTCATTTAATATGGAGTTGAAGCGAAGGGGCACAAGATATGACTATAATGCAGATGTGGATTCGATTTCTTAGCTCTGGTACCAGCGTTGAGTTCCCCCACTAGACATGCAATGTCTTGAAAAATTCGGCGGAATATGGAGAACGGAATATCTTAGTACTAGGTTCCCTCTGCCCACTACTACTAGGTTCCCTGTTACATGAGGGCGGCGAAATTGATACAACACATTTCATTCATACGGTTTAAAAATGTCTATTACGCAAGTTGCAACCAATTTGCCTTTGTAATTATACTAATAAAAACATCCACAAGTCCGTGGCTATAGCTTTAGTGGTTACATTTCCAAGATTGTTCATATCATTAATTCCATCGTTTCCGTCCACTTCTTCCACACTTTCTAAAACATTAGTGCTGGCCATGGCGTTGCCGATCCTTTCATTACCCGGAATGATGTGCACTCGCATATACTGGTAGTAGGTTTATGCTTGGTTGATAATGTTATACGTAGGTACTAATAACTGCAGGGACTTATTTTAGGATGTAATTTATAGGTATAAAATAAAGAAAAATTGAGGCCAGTTGTGGCGCAGGGATACAAGCGTGTGACTTAACGACAGGTTGTGGGTTCGATTCCTACCAGAGGAAATGAAATATTTAATATTTTAATTGTCCATTGGTCTCTAGGCAAAATTCGGCGTGGAATTCTGTCACTCAACACGAGATGCCTCTAGAATTCGGCGGAAAATGGGGAACGCAGTGATTTAACAGTAGGTTTCCTCTGCCTACCCTGCTACCCGTGGAATACATGGTGAAGCTAACTACTGTATTTATAGTAAAAATTTTATATTTTAATTCGTTTTCTGTTATTCTAATAAACTGTAGGGTTAACAATAAACTTTCGAATAATTTTCCGCTCATCACAAGTTTCAAAGTAGAACAGCCACGATACAATATAAAAGAAAATTAGGTCAATATATATATATACATAAATTATAGACATAATTCTAATATAACTCATAGCATTGAATAAATTGTATAACGATGACCGACTTCCTCCAATGACTGGCTTTTCTATGATAATAAACAGTTTTCTCAGTGGCATGCCACTGGCACGCGCCGGTGCTCGCTGACCGTTACAACTGTAGTACTGAGGCACCATTAAAAATTATGTGTGGTATGTTCACACCAGCTCTTTGTGGAAATCGATAATTGTGTTATATAACATACTAGCGGCCCGCCCGCGGCTTCGACTGCGTGAACTACGTTATTATTAATTTCTGTCTCCATGAGTACCTACGTCCTATAAGTGACGTCCATGCAAAATTTGAGACTCCTAGCATTTGTAGTAACGAAGTTTCATACAAACTTTCAACCCCAAAAACGACCCCTTAAAAGTCGAATATTGCAAATTCCCGTCTCAGCGAGCACCTACGTCCTGTAAGTAACTCCTATACAAAATTTCATACTCTGGTACTTTTTAAGATTTCGTGATGAGTGAGTGAGTGATCTTTCGATTTTATATATATAGATACTTGGGGCCAGTCGTGGCGCAGGGGCGTGTGGAATTGTACACCCGAATGATATTAGGTTCGATATGCACTCGAGGAAATTAAATAGTTAAGTTTATATTTTCATTTCTTTGTTCCGTTGTCGACGCAAAGTGCGGCTCGAGTACCGCCACACAATACGCACTGTCTCCAGAGTTCGATCGAATGTGGCAAGCGAAGTGTCTTATCACTACACTCTGCCTATCCTGCTGTATGCGGGATATATATAGGGAACGGGATATTGCGTTACACAAGTAGAAATGTGCTATACATGGAATTGGTTTATACAAATATAAATATAAATAACACTTCATAAATTATAAAATAGAGGCCTGTCGTATAAACACAGGTTGTGAGTTCGATTCCACTCGAGAAAAAGAAAATATAAATTTCGTTTCGTTGAGTTTTACCATATGAGACGTAATAACTTCAGAATTCGGTGGAAAGTGGGAAACGGGAGTGTCTTAATGAGAACGGGGTGTCTTAAAAATAGGTCCCCAGGTTCCCTCTGCCTCCTCTGCCATATGGGTACAATGGAAGCGTGACGCAACAGATATTTTATCAACGCGACTCTTTTAATTTATTTCTTTGACATAATTTAAGAGCTCTAGATCCTGTATAAGATATATCCATAAAATTTAAGTAATATTGTTAATCATCCAATATAATAACAAGAGAAAGTTTCATTTTTTCTTTTTGAAAGTATTATTTAAAACATGTTAATTTACAATTCACTTATTAAACACAAGACCAAGTAGTCCGTAACTTTTAAAAATTAGGGGAATAGGCGCTTTTTGTTTGTACGCTTATTTTTTTTTCTTTTATAAAACAATTTACAATTGTTACGCACAAGAAATTTACTTTCTTATAAAAAGCTTTACGCTGTATCCTGCACACAACAGAGCAGGCAGAAGGAACCTGCCGAATTCTGGAGGCATTGAGTGGCAGAACTCAACGTCGCGCTTTGCCTCAAGATAACCAGAGCGAAGAAATGAAAATATAAACATAAATAAATATTTCACTTCCTCGAGTGGGGACCGAACCCACAACCGTCGCGTTAGTCGCAACCTTGTGCCATTTTTAACCGACTTCTGTAAGAAAAGGAGGTTATCAATTCGACTGTATTTTTTTTTATGTTTGTTACCTCATAACTTTTGACTGAATGAAACGATTTTGAAATTTTTTTTGTGCAAAATTTGCTAAAACCCCTAAAAAAAACTAACTAAAAATAAAGTAATTTCGTAAAAAATAAGCAAAACATATAATTTTTAATTAAAATTACAGGTATAAGCATATATATAGCTATCGCTGACATCGTTACTTATGTGGTAGTATCATTGTTTCATTGTTCGTGGAGCGGAAGGTGTCTATACTCTATACATAATGTTTAGCATCTGTTGCCTTTATTGTATTTGGCCTTGTTGCACGCGATCTAACTCTACCATTTTTTTTATTTAAATTCACAATTTTTCTTTAAAATTTCTTATTGAGCTGGTGAAAACATTTAATATTGAGAAAAGAGCTATGGGGATTTTTTATTATATTTAGAAGTTAGTTAGTTAAGTAAACAGTTAACTATGTTAATTAAAATGGAATACATATTAGTACAAAACAAATTGTTTTTTTTTTGTTTAAGTAGCATTATAAAGAAATCAAAGTTGATTTTTATGTTTTATGGCAATACTAGTGGACCCGAGCGCGGCTACGCCCGCTTGAACTATACGAATATTTATTAAATATATTTATGAAATTATTTTCAGTTTTCAATAGAGAGATGCGTTAAGCAAGCTCATTTTGGGTGACGTTTTCTAACAACAAACTTTGCAAATCGTTGCTTAGCAACGGCGGATGTTATTAACATGGCGGAATAAATTGCATGTCAAATTAATAAGTATTTTAATATATTGAGATATATCGAAAATATTACAAATGTGAGAAAAAAAGTATCCTATGTTCATCCCGGGACCCTCAAGTATCTCTATATGAGTATTTTATCACAATTAAATTAGCGGTTTGGCCCTGATTGCGTAAAAGACAGACAGACAGACAGATTTACTTTCGAATTTATAATATAGGTATGGATGGACATTCAAATAATTTCTCTTACATCTACTTCTAAGGTATAAACATAATTTACGAAATTAAGATGATATCACGAGCCTACGTTCATAATTGATCTGGTGGGCAATTCAAAAATTTTGTAAACGGACGAAAGTGAGCAGTCACGCTCTCATTGGAACAGCTATTAGCTGAATGAAATTATCAATTACATACTGGTACCCAATCCTGAATGTATGTAGAAGTTTGAAATTTAAATTCATATATTGTCCCTTTAATTGTTTTTGAGGAAGTTTATTAAGAAAAATACAGATTTTTTTTTCAGATTCGTAGGTAATAGACAGATAGGTAATAGACAGATGGACCCTAGTATTAAGATTTTCCACCGAATTCTGGAGGCATTGTCTGTTGATTGGCCTAACTTAACGCTGTGCTTTGCCAAAATAAGTAATCGAACCCATAACCTATACGTTGACAGTCACAAGCTCGAACCCTGTGCTCGAACATTATTAAATATGTGTACAACAAAGAAAAGTAATAACTTATATTATAACATTTTTAAAACTGTAGCATTGTTGTATTAGATTTTATGTAAAATCCTTTATTTTCAGTATATATTTTCACTTTTCAAGTTTTCGTACTACAAAACGAAGTGATCACCAAATATACATACTATTATTAGATTGCTTATAATCATAAATAAGTAAGTCTATCATATACCATATAAATACATAAATAAACACAACTTTAACCAGAGGAATAATAAGCATAATGCCGAAGAGTCTGCATTCAGGTAAGTACTGTACGGACAGGAAGCACGGACCAGTGCACCGGTTGCTGCGTTGAGCCATGGTTGCCGGACACCTTGGACTAAATTGTATTTACCATTAATATTTACATAAAGCGATATCGACAGCAGGTTCATTTTATTTGGGAATTAAGCTAATTATAATAAAAATATTAGATAATTATCTACTTATGCACATAATACGATTATATTATGGTCTAGGCATTTGTTTTATCCCTATTTTTAACCGACTTCTGTAAGAAAAAAAGGTTATCAATTCGACTGTATTTTCTTTTATCTTCAGTCCAGTTCAGTACTTAAACTATGATGTTTCGAGCGTGCCAATCGAACACCAATCATTTCGTCAATGCCACCTTATATGGAATTCTTTTATCTTGAGAATTTGAAGGCTTAAGCAAGAAGAGAGTAAATAAGAGAGTTAAATTAAATAAAAGAGTGACGAGTTTGTCTAATCAGGACGTGGTCTGCTTTAGGTCTTTAATTGGATAAAATGTGGAAAACAAAATCGACATTAAGTTCTTATTGGTTCGTGAAAATATAAAAAGGTCCAAGAAATTAGACTACTTTACTACCTTTACTTTTACGGTGTCGACACAAAGTGCGACCTTGAGTTCCGACACTCAATAATGCCTCCCGAATTGGGGAAATGGAGAACGGAGTCTCATAACACTAGGTTCCCTCTATCTACCCTGCTACATGCGGTTTACAGCGTGAAGCTGAATCCTTCTTAATGGGTTGCAACAAACTGTCACCATCACCAGTAATGTCAGCGATTGAAAGTAGATGAAAAATGAATGCAATATCAGAAGCTATTTCCAACAGAATTGGTCACGCACGCACATACGAGACAGATCGACTATCGCAATATTTGTTAAAATATTAGTTCTATTCTAGCAAATCGATATCTCGTTTTGCACTTAATCGATGTAACGGTGTGTTCTGTTTTACGATTGTATTTTGTTTTTACGATGATAATATAGACGATAAGTATAGGATTTGCAGTAGTTTGAATTAATTATCTTCATGTATAGAAGGAAATACACAGGTCACCTTTTAAAACTTAATTCGATATGAATGACATTTCGAATTAGTATAATACGAGGCCGTTTTCATTAAAATTTATTCTAAACTAGCATCTGTTATATTTATTTAATATAAGTTGATGTAGAATAATTTAAAATAAAATATAATACATAATAGGTTCGTTAGTGTTAGAGGTTATTTTATATGTCAAGATTCCCGCTCAATTTTATTAACATTAATGTACGATACAGATTATAAAAATATTATTTTATTTAAATCGTTCTAAAAAACGTGGTACGAATGTATCTTGTTCATTCAAAATTTTATATTTTTTAACTTTTACTATTTACTTTCTACTTTGTCGCCTTATAATTTATTATTTTGTTAGTATACATGTATATATTATTTACTTTATTTAGACGATTTTGTAACAAATCTACGAGTAGATGAAAATATATTTAAAACAAGAAACTGCCATTGCTGTTTTTACAAAAAAACCGAATGTTCACACGGATCCACGTGTAATGTAACATTAGGAAACGGAAGTACGGTCGGGTTCCCGCGCAATTGTCATCCGGCGACGCGCGACGTGACGGATTTTATTAGTTTTGCGTTGTTGTACTGTATTGATAACATCGGTAAACACGAAGGTTTTTACCTAACTTGCATTTTTCAATTAATATATACGAAAATGGGGAACGGAAGTATCTTAATGAGAACAGAATGTCTTAACACCAGGTTCCCAGGTTCCCTCTGCCTACCTAAAGTGGACAACGTACAACATCATACAACTAGATACTACTTTGTTTTATCTCAACTTTCGTACATTTTTATGTCGTGGTATATCCGCGTGTGGACATAAAAAGATAATTTTAATACAATATTCTATTAAACTTGACATCACATAAAACTACAACCATATTATAAATATAAATAAAACAATTACTTTTAATAAGTATCCATAAGTCTCATCTACGTAGACGTTAGCTATAAAATTATAATTTTCATTTACTATGGCACTTAATATATTAATTATATGTGATGTGAGCGTCGCTCCATATCTGAAAACCATTTCCAGGTTTTTTTTTTAAATCAACTATGACGAAAGGTTGTGTCACTACCATTATTTGATACGTGTAAACACTCGTCTTTGCCAACAATGGTTATAGGAAATAATTTCTCAATAATAACACGCGCGGAAAGTGAAAAAAAAAAAGGTTATTACAATGTTGGAGTGCGTTAGAGAAAGTTCACTTTAATATTCATGTACGATCTAGTAAAGTCGATTACGGTTGGATTACCAAAAAGTTTAAACTTAAATTACTAGGTAATCAAATCTTAGAACGGCCTCATCATTTTAAATGAGAATTTTTTTATTTATATTAACAAAAATTGTATTAAGCTGTATTCCACTAGTACTGTTTCTTATAGCTTCCCGCTGTATTCCGCACATAGCAGAGTAGGCAGAGCAAACCCAATATGAGGAAACTCTGTTCTCATTAAGACACTACCGTGCCCCACTTAATTCTAGAGGCATAGCGAGTTGAGTGGCAGAACTGAACGCCAGGATTTATTTACCTCAATTTATCTACATCAGAGTGAAGAAATGAAAACATTAAATCATTTCCTCGAAAGACAATCGAACCTACACTCTATCGTATTTACAGTCACTACGTTTACGCCACCACTGGCCTCAACTTTTACTTGTATATAAAAAAAAAATTGAAAGAAATAACATGGTATGCGAGTGTAAATCACAATAATCGTGAAATAAGAAGCGGTGCGCCTTGACCAGTGAAGGGTCATGTTTGGTCGTAGCTGCGTGCGACAGGTGCGTTAATCGTTAAATAATGGTTAGGGAATGACATTTGCGGCTATTTGAATTCTATACAAACTTGCAAATTATATTTTTTTGTTTTGTTCTCAGGCAATAGCTTATAAATGTTGTGAAATTTTAGATTTTTTTTTAATAATTTAAATATATGATAGTAAAGAATTTCGTATATTACTAAATAGAATTAAGAATTAGTGTATACTATTGTCGGATTTCAATTTTGATATTATATTATATACATACCTTCTTCCAATTTTAGTAATATTTTATTATAATTAAACAATTTAAGGTCGTATAGAATTTGAAAGAAATAATTCTGTGTGATGACATTCAATAACGTATAAATGCGTCTTAGTTAATAAAACAATACTTATTCACATCTATATGATTTGTCAATTACGCATTTTTCATTCAACTATATTTATTTATGTGTGTGTGACAAAGAAAAGAAATATCGATTAAACGAGCATTCTTTGCATCGAATGATATAATGATCGCCAGAGTATTTCATAATTATAGTGAAAATCGATAATTTCAGTGAAACTTAATACACTGCACAACACTACCTGAATGATGTCACTTTTCTCCTTCAAATTCTCAAATCTTGCGAGGATTTCCTTAACAGACACTTTGGGCTCGGTCGTTTCTTCGTGGATCGTCTCCATATGACCACTGGACGAGGACGAGAAACTTTGTGGGCACTTTTTGTTTTTACGACGCATAGGTTCCGGATCGCGAGTATCCGCTCCCGAATCGGAGTCTTCAGGAGCGGATGCATTTTCACTAGAGGCGGCACCTTCTGAGGAGTTAATGAGGGAGTCCAGGCTGGGTGCTCGTCGGGGTGGTGGGAAGTCATCGTCGACCTCCAGGCCGTAGACTCTTTGGAGGTGGCGCCAGTTGTCGCGCATCGCGGCGGAGAGGCGCGGGCGCTGCATGGTGCGCGCGAGTGCGCGGTCACGGTTCGACTGCGCGATCGCGGACACCAGCGCTATGGGGTATGGGAGGTTTTGGTGTCGTTTTGACACGGGACGTCAGGTTATCTCTATTAGAGGTTGTTGAAGGTTGTGCTGATAGGTCTATTGTTATTGATGCATATTTTATAGGATTTTTGTTGTTCTTGATAATAGAGTTGTATTAAGTTGTGTCGATAACAGCGGAATAAGGCGTATGTGAAAATTTTGTGCCTAACGATTTCTTGGATTTATTTCTTAATTGGTTATATTGTAAAGCAGATATAAGTGATAAAACTAATATGAAACTCTATGATCTTTAATTCCGTATAAGATATATATATTATAAAAAAATAATGTATATATTTTTTATGACAGCCAAAATCTATAATGGTTGTAGTCAATAATTTCTAAGAATTATGGATATACTTAGTAAACAATAAAAAATATCTATCAAATATACCTGTAAATACTTTACCACATTATCAGTCAGAGACTTTAAATAATATAACCTCCTTTTACAAAAGTCGGTTAAAAATGTAATATTATTATTTTAACTTAAATTATTTTTAACAATTGTAGGAAGTTATTTCTGATCATAAGCCACGCATACATAAAATATAGCTTAAGTATATTTAGTTGATGAATATATTACCTGGTCTAATAACTTTTTATATCTCGTCTTTACAGTGAAACTATGAAAACAAAGTTGGAGAGGAAAGTGTTAAGTTATTTATGCTAATTTTTTTATTATTATTTTTGTATAGTTGACTTTTTTACTATACTATTTTCTAACCTATTTCAAAATTTATATTTCTTTTAAGCTTCACGCTGTGCACGCATATGACAGGGTAGGTAAAGAGAACGTTAGAAGCTAGACTCTGATCCTAATAAGACACTTCCGTTAACACTTGACACACTAACGTTACACTCTTCGCCGAATGTTCCGAGGCGGGAATCAACGCCGCACTTTGCCTTTGTTACCAAAGCGAAGACATGAAAATATGAAATATTTCATTCCAAAATCGAACTCACAACCGTCGAGTTGTGCCCTATTTGGCCTGAAATTGCATTTTTTTTAATTAGTCCCCATATTATCTTTTAAATTCAATACATGGTCAAATTAGTAGGCTTATTTCCAAACTAAACTATTATTAAATTTTACTATATTAAGTTTACTATATACATGATTAAATAATAGCATAATTGAAAACTTAGATCGTAAAAGCTTTCTAGCGTTTAGCTTTTAATCTTTTCTAAGAGCAAGACACACGGTAATCAAAATTAGGATTTTAAACAATAAAAAATCGTTTATTTTATAGTCCGGCGTTGAGTTTCGCCAGTCAATAATCAATAATCAATAATCGTCTTGGAAAATTCGGCGGAAAGTTTGGAACGGAGTGTCTTAACCCTAGCTTCCAGTCTTAACCCTAGGTTCCAGTCTTAACCCTAGGTCCTGTAGGAATACAGCGTGAAGCTGAAGATTTATTTTCTTTTATTTTATATATAATTGCGTCATTTTCTGCCACGGGTGTTCGGACAGTGTAACGACTGTAACGGGTTGTAACGGACGCTCATTCTGGAGCAAATTAGCGAATCAAATCTGATATGTACTTTAAGATTTAATTGAAGTTATCTAATAATTGATTTATATGGTTTATAGTCAGGAGCTTATATTTTTATAAAATTTATAAAAAAATATAGAGGGAACACTAGCTGAGTGTCAAGACAATCCGTTTCCTTTAAGACACTTTTGTTTACCCACTTTGTAAAAATACATTTGAATAGTTTTGTTCATTTAATTAAAATTATTATCACAAACTACATAACAAATAAATAATCAGCACTGATATATTATCAAAAAATATAACTCATTGCATTTTTGGAAATAGATATCTCAAAATGAAAAAATGCAAAATTTTTTAAACAATTCCCAACTTAATTTTCTATTTTATTTTATATTTTATAACTATAGTATTTTTATTGCATTATAGTTATATATGTATATGAACTGCAACGGCCAGTGAGCATCTGTACCTCGTTAATGTAACTGTATCAATTACGTACAATCAACGTTTAATTGGGTACAATAGAATGGCTGGTTATGTATGGCGCAGAAACGAGCTTTTGTTAAATAAGTTTATTTAAATAGGCATTGTTAGTATCTATTTATTTATTTAATAATATATAAGAGCTTTTTTTATATTTTATTCTGTCAGCTTCACGCTGTATCCTGCATGTACCAATGTAGATAGAGGAAATCTAGTGTTAAGACACTCCGCTCTCCATTTTCCGCCGGATTTTCAAAGAATTGAGTTTCAGTCATGGAACTCAACCCCGTGCTTCGTTCCATACAGAACGAAGAAATAAAAATATTAAATATGTATTTCATTTTTACACCTGGGAACCTGCGGCACGACTGGCCTTTAATGTAAAAAACTATAAGTAAGAAATATAAGATATTTATGTAACATAAAAAAACATTTAACTGTGATGCAATGTAATGTCTTATTTACTATAATATACGGTATTAACAATATTCGCTTGCTTATAATTAACAATAAACGAGTTTAAATCGCTTTTACAATACTGGTAACCCGTATATATAATATTTATTCAGTTTTCTTATTATCTCATCGATTACGCTATTTCACGCTATATCCCGCACACAGCAGGGTGGGCAGAGGGAACCTAGTCTAAAACGCTACGTTCCTCATTATCATCAATTACATGTTTTTCGTTTAAAAAACTTTTTTATTATTTATTTTTTAATTTAATTTCCTAGTAAAAAAGGCAAAGTGCCTGGTTGAGTTGCGCCACTCGACACGCAATACCTCAAGAATTCGGCGGAAAGTGGAGAACAGAAGTGATTTTAATGTCATAAGATACAGCGTGAAACTAAAAAAAATGTTTTTATATGTGATTTATGAGACAGGGCGAACAAACTTAAGAATACACGACACAGTTCTTTATTTCCAAACGATTTTATATGGCTTCCCATTTGATATCTCAAATTTTTTGCTTTTTATATTTTTTTAAATAACTCTAATCTACATAATATCTTAGTGTAGACATTTATGTAATTTTTGAACTTTGCATCATTTTGTCATCCATCATAGTAAAAAATAAAAATGATGTCAAAATGAAGATTGCTTATTATGTAATATGTTAAGCAATTTCGGAAGTATGGAAATATTTACTTTGGACCGCACGAATCGTTTAATTTTAAATATCACTAGACTTTCGGCTGAGTCATTCTTTGTCACTTTATCAAATATTCACATAATTTTCTATGATATAACGCTCTTCACGTTATAAAGACAGTGAATGTGTTTACATAAATAAATAGATTATTTCAGAAAGTATTAGTATTTTGACCCAATTTTATCAATTAATTTGACGATTTAATTGACAGAATTCAACATTTAATTCAATATTATTGTAAATTAATGCACAGTAGTTACAATACCTTGGTTTTACGTTGTAGAAACATAATAATTATTAATAACAGCAAAATTGAATTGTGTTTTATCGAAACAAGTATAGATAAAATAAATGTATTTTTTATTTGTCCTCTCTCAATAAAGAAATTTTAGATTTTAACAAATATAAGATTAAATATAATAAATAGTTTTTATGTATTTGTAGGAGACCAGTCGCGACCAATTGTGGGTTCAATTCCCACTCGACGTTGCGGCTCGGTGTTGATTGTACCTACAATATAATAAAAAAAATAACAAAAAAACCTACCTGTGAACACTGCAAAGCAAACTCCACTATGATCGCGTGGGCGTGATGCGCGAGCGGCACGTGCAGTGTGAGTGGCGGGTCGCGACCCGGCGTCAGTTGTAGGGTAGCAGGCGCGGGCGATGCCGCGCGAAGCCCTTGTAGTGGTATCGAGCGACGTGTTGTTAGGCCGTTGGGACCTGTGTAGGTATGTTTTTTTAATGTTAAGTGATATGAGGGATAGTGTTTTTTTTGTTTTTGTGCACTGTATTCCGCTTATAGCAGGGTAGGCAGAGGAAACATAATGATACTTCCGTTCTCCACTTTCTGTCAAATTTTGGAGGCATATCGTGTTGAGCGGCGGAACTCGTTACCAGAGCGAGAAAACTAAAATATTAAATATTTCAATTCCACGAGGAAGAATCGTCTTCATACTAGGTTCCCACGTTCCCTCTACCCTGCTACGCGCGAGATATAGCACGAAGCTAAAAAATAAGGATAGATGACTTTTGATTGACTAAATTTAGCCATACCAACTAAAAATAAAAGCATTACCTTAGTAAACATATTCAACGTTTTTACAATATATCTATAAACTCATACTCATTTACCTTTAACTCCAATAGTAACAGCGTTATGCGAGACCGCCAGCACAGCGTTTTCACCGGGCGGCATTCTCGCTGAAAACAATCTTGCAAAATAAAACGGCCATTCTCTAGCCATTTCTACAGCTTGCCGTTTAGTATTGACCCTTGGAGGTCCATTCTGCGAACGAAGAAATGCTGATCCTGCGCGTCTTTCTGTTGTGCTTATACGTAGAGATGGTGTGCTTGATGTTATGTCGTGGACGATCTAGGGAGTAAATTAGTGGAAATAAGTAAATATTATTAGATTTTTATAATTGCTTGAACAATTTGTTTTTATATTAAATTTTCATTATAATTTCATTTGAGAAGATCAATGCTCAGTATATATTCCAGTCTTTCAGCTGCATTATGAATAGTAAGCAGAGAAAATCTAATAAAAGTTGTATTATATAAATACTTCACTCTAAAAGACATGCTGATATTGTTTTAATAGACGGTGTTAATATTGTTATTAAAAATCAATACATTATAATAAAAAATATATTATAGGTCGTCTGATTGTTTTGGTTGTTAAAAAAATATTTAATTAAATTATACAGGGTGGAATTGTCAGCGCCACTTTAAATGAAACCACAGTTTTTAACTACTCTATAAAAGCCTAATATAATTCGGAAAAAAAATAATTCTCAAAAATGAAAAAGTTTTTTTTTCAAACAAAATAAATAATAAAATTAACGTTTTAAAATAAAACGCCATTTGTAAAGTATAACATAGGCACGCACACACTTACCTGTCAAAGTGGCAACGTCGCATACGTATGTGTGCGTGACACGAAATACAGGTATGGATAAAAATCATGAAATGAAAAAAAAATCCTACGTCCAAACCGTTGAGGTACCTTGAT